>JBBDGP010003140.1:427500-456004 GCA_037952835.1 Lithobates septentrionalis | reverse complement strand
TGTCACATTGTATCTAAATCACAACGTTTTAATTTTGGATGGGGGGGGGGGGGGGTTAGACCACCTGTCAGGTTTATATGGCTGTCCGTGTCCCCGCTGGGCAGATTCACCTTTTTTTTTTTTTTTTTTTTTTCTCATTGTCACCCTCTTTACTAAGACAGGAAGTGAGCAGAAATGAAGAACAGAAACGGGAAATGGGGAAAATCTAGGGAATTCCCCCTTATGTGTCCTAGACAGGAAGTGCAGGGAAATCTCCCCAACAGAGACAGGGATTGTAATTGTTTCCTACTTCATACAAAACAACAAAAAAGAGTAAAAATTCTTTAATGAAAAAAAAAAAAACAACAAAAAAGAGATTTGGCTTTTAGATATACTTTAAAGCATATGACAATTTTTTTTTTTCTTTTGGATAGAGTGGCGAGGGATTAGAACCCCCTGTCAGGTTTTTTTATTGCTCTCTGCTGTAGATTCACCCTTCTCTATTTGTGTTATTTATCATTATCATCGAAAGTAAAAGAAAATCACAAATTTTGGGCTGTTTTCTAGAACAGGAAAAGTAAACGTTACTTCCAATGGGGACACCAGTTCTGATGACAAGCGGGGGAGGGGATTCCGTCACTTTAAGGCTGGGTTCACACATGTGTGGCCGCGGTTTCAGCGCAGCAGTCCGGTGCGTTTCTGCTCACCTGAATCTGACCGAAAAAAACGCACAGGACCCTTTTTAAAACCGCACCGCACTTGTGTGAACAAGTCACATTCGCGTGTTATGCAAATTGGATGCTGTTAAAAAAACGCCTTGAATGTGCATATATTGCCTCGTTTCCACTGAGCGGATCGGTTCGGGTCGGTACAGTTTGAATGGCCTCGAATGGTCCGGTCTATTCTGGTGAGCGTTTCCACTGGAAGTGGGGCCACAAGGGGCCATACAGGGTTCAGAAAAAATGCCTCAGCATAGCACAGCAGAGGGTTTTCTGTCAGCCAATCAGTGGAATGTATCGTAGCTCCGCCCTAACCGAACCGTTCCATTTTCTATGGCCCCACATCTGAAGCAGGACCCTGAATGGAACGGTTCGGTTCGGTTGTATGGGCCGCTTTCATAATGGAAACACCCAAAATAGCGTACCGAACTGAACCGCTCAGTGGAAATGAGGCATTAGTGAACCCAGCCTTTAAGGAATCTTTCACTTCCTGTCTTAGCTATGGAACAGGAAGTGATAGGAAATCTCCCTAATTGAATGTAAATGGGGGGGGGGGGGACCTTTACGGGTGTTATAACCAGGGGCAGCCCATCCATTAGGGGCGCCGCCCCACCCCCTATCCTCTCCACCCCCGATATGCAGTAGATAGATAAATGCATAGCATGAATCTATCCATGGCTGCCGCCCCTTATTCATGTGTCCGGCCCCTGGCATATGCATTAGAGCGGCGGTGTGTGGTTTTTTTTTTTTGGAACAACCTGATTAGAGCCATAGGCTCTAGGAGGATTGACGTCATTTCTAACCTACACTGGGGAGCTAGTGTAACCTTAGCCCCCTTTTCACACTGGGGCCGCCCGTGCGTGAGCGGTAAAGCGCCGCTCGTTTTAGCGGCGCTTTACCTCTGTTTGAGCGGCGCTTTTCGGACGTTAGCGGCCGGGCCGAGGAAGGGGCTAAAAATGCCCGTGTTGTGCCGCTTCCGGAGCGCTGCCCATTCATTGCGATGGGCAGGAGCGTTTTGGGAGCGCTGTATACAGCGCTCCCAAACCGCCCCAAAGATGCTGTTTGCAGGACTTTTTCTAACGTCCTGCAAGCGCACCGCCCGAGTGTGAAAGTACTCGGGCTTTCACATTCGGGCGACATGGGAGGCAGTTTTCAGTCGCTTTACAGGTGCTATTTCTAGCGCTAAAACTCCCGAAAACTCCTTTAGTGTGAAAGGGCTCTAAGTTTTTTTTTTTTTTTTTTTTTTTTTTTTTTTTTTGCATTTTTCTACTCTACTGCTTGAGCTGGTCTTTATATAGTAGCTGTCTGGATTAACTTTTCCTCAGTGTAGCTTTGGAGTGCTGTACCTGGACCCCACTGGACTAGATGTGGCAGGACTCCTACTCTTTCCAGGTCCAGAGCAGATTGCAATGTCTCAGTTCTTGCCCTGTCTCAGTAGGTCGGTCAGGCTCGGCACTGGAATCTACTTAATTGTTGGGCTGCTGAGCGCCTTCAAATTTTCTGCTTTCTCACCGGTTTTACCATGGATTGGGGTTACCGCTGAACGCTGACACTTGGTGGAATATCATGTGCCTCATGCTCTCTTACCCACATTTCAGCATTGAGGAAGAATAACCCTGGTAGCTGCTTCTGCTTTTAAAAAGTTCCACGCAGGACTTCGATCTCCAGTCTGTTCCTACTTTCCTAGAAGTTTTAGTCTTCAAAGAAACGACCTCTCATTAGGCCTACCCTTGACATTATCATCAAGGATATCATGAGTGGCCGGAGCATTTGCTTGCTTTAGCGTACAAAAGTCTAGGTAATGATTCACTCGAGTCTCCCCCCCCCCACTCTTTTCTAACTCCTGGAGTAGGCACACCTAGTCCTTCTAGGCCTGGCTCTGCCCCTCAAGAGTGGAGGCAAGAAATCTACTAAACCCTCAAGGAAGTCTCCCGCATCAAGGTGAGCCCCCAAGTTACAATTGTGGGATGTTTGTCAATCCTTGCAGGCTCTTTGGTAGCTTTTTCTCTTACGTAAGGTACAAATAGTGCCCAAGTCATCTTCCAGGATGACTTGCAGAGAGAGAGAGGCTTCTCCCAACTAGCACAGGAAACGCATGATCCACATTATAAAAAGGCCCACAACCAGTAGCCCGTCAGTATAGATGTTTCCTTCGGCCAAGATAGGAACTGTTGTTTTTTTTATTTATTTTTTCTGTCTGGCCTCCATACTAAGGGCTCTGACTTATCTGGGTCACCCCTGCACTCTTCTCATGCCTCAGGGGTTGGCTCCAGTGTTTGTGGGATACTGAGGTGAAAGAACCGTTCCTGTGGACCCGGGTGGACAACTTCTTCCTAATGGACTAAAGGCCTCCAGGATTTGGCTGAACCTTGTTTGGGCAGGAGTTGGCTCTGGAAACTTTGAATTACCTTTAGTCAGTTCTAAACAATTTTTTGGTTCTTTAGTGGCAGGGTCCACAGCTTGTTTGCCCATTATGTCCCCCTCCACTGGTCAGGGAGGTATGTCTCTTCACTGCTGAGGGAGAATCGGGGGTCAAAGGGCCTTGTCCTCCAAGGTACCTTCTTTTCTCCAGTAGCTTTTCAGACCACGCAATGCTTCCCTACATTGTTGTGGGTCTAGCTCTTAAGCAGCATAATTGGTCTGTCTCTAAGGATCAGGCAGCTCCCAACCCGAGTCCTCATGGAGGACTCCTCTCAATTTTGTAACGATCTTATCTTCAGAGAACACTTTTTTCTCCTGGGATAATTTCTGGATTTCAAGAACAGGTGGTTCCTCCTTCATTATGGGAGCATTTCATGGTCACGTCTTCTGATAAGACACTGTTGGACATACCCTGTTTCCCCGAAAATAAGACCTAGCGTGATTGTCAGTGATGGCTGCAATATAAAAGTCCAAATGCAGCGCTAAAATAAAATAAATGTCCAAATAATGATAATAGTCCATAGAAATCAATCGGCAACATAAGATGATATGAAACCTCCACCAAACTTCAGTGTGTAAAAGGAAAGCACACCACACCCACGTGCTATCAGTCTGCTTACCAGAAAGATATAAAAGATAGGCGATGTACTCATATATTGCAGAGGGTCAACAGCAAATCCAAATGGCACACTCCATCATGGGCAGGCACAGCATGGAAACAATCAGGTCACCACATATCAGAAGGCTCAGGACTCGCATTAAAGATGGACAGGTTGGTGCAGTCATCAGCAGGAACAAACCAGCAAACAGAAAGCAACAATAGTGAAGCCCGTAAGGTAAAACAGTCGTAGTTTATTGTAGTCTACTTACAGGTATGAAGTAAAAATCATCACAGAAACAGGAACAATCCGCGGTTCTCAGCGTGCTTGCATTGACCAGCCTGACATGTTTCATCCTATGTGGATATCATCAGAGGCGTGGCCAATGATGCAAGCACGCTCAAATATATAATGCACTTCTTAAGTCATGCTGACCCCTGATAGGACAGCATGACACATACAACAGCTGTTTTTAATAGCACATTCCGGCCGCACCTGCGCACTACGGCCGTGCTGTCTTTAAACTAGGAAGTAACAGGACAGTCACGATCGGCCGCACATGCGCAGTACGGCCGTGCGTTCCAGCGTGGCAGGAAGACAAAACCAGCCAGCCGCACATGCGCAGTACGGCCGCGCGTTCCAGCGTAGCAGGAAGACAAAACCAGCCAGCACATCCATTCATTATAAAGGATGGGAAGACCTGATTAATGCCGTCCTTGCTGGTTGGTATGAACGACCCGACCGCGCAAAAAAAAATAAAAAAAATAAGGGACTGCACATGTGCCGTAACAGCATCTGGAGGGTGAGTGACACCCGAACCGGGAATAACTATTAAGGCACATACGTGTAACACATCAGCAGATACATAACTATAAGATGATTATTCAAATGTTATTATACATCAACAATATAAAAACCTTCATAGACCAATACAAAGTATAAAATTTAAAAAGAATATATCGGATATTACAGAGAAAGAGGAAGTTCTCAGTCTAATATAGCGATAATATAAACCCTGAAAAATATGTGCATATATCCAGGGTAAAATAATAAATAAAAAAAGAATTAAGAAGTGCATTATATATTTGAGCGTGCTTGCATCATTGGCCACGCCTCTGATGATATCCACATAGGATGAAACATGTCAGGCTGGTCAATGCAAGTACGCTGAGAACCGCGGATTGTTCCTGTTTCTGTGATGATTTTTACTTCATACCTGTAAGTAGACTACAATAAACTACGACTGTTTTACCTTACGGGCTTCACTATTGTTGCTTTCTGTTTGCTGGTTTGTTCCTGCTGATGACTGCACCAACCTGTCCATCTTTAATACGAGTCCTGAGCCTTCTGATATGTGGTGACCTGATTGTTTCCATGCTGTGCCTGCCCATGATGGAGTGTGCCATTTGGATTTGCTGTTGACCCTCTGCAATATATGAGTACATCGCCTATTTTTTATATCTTTCTGGTAAGCAGACTGATCGCACGTGGGTGTGGTGTGCTTTCCTTTTACACACTGAAGTTTGGTGGAGGTTTCATATCATCTTGTGTTGCTGATTGATTTCTATGGACTATTATCATTATTTGGACATTTATTTTATTTTAGCGCTGCATTTGGACTTTTATACTTATGTTTGATGCAATCTACAAACTATGCTAGCTGCTTTTTGTGTTCTTTTCAGTTAGCGCAGATATTTACTTGTTTTTTCACTGCAATATAAGCCCTACCCCCCAAATAAGCCCTACCCTGTTTCCCCGAAAATAAGCCCTACCCTGAAAATAAGACCTACAAGGACTTTAACTAGGGCTTATTTGGGGGGTAGGTCTTATATTTCAGCCATCTCCGACAATCATGCTAGGTCTTGTTTTCGGGGAAACAGGGTAGTCAAGGTGCTGGCATGTCTTCACTGCTAAGGAGGAGCAGGAGCTCTTGTATTAAAGAGAGAGTAGGTTTGGATCCTTGCAGCATTGAAAACGTAGTTTAGAAGTCCTTTTTTATACTGCTCCCTTTCAGGGTGAGTTTCTGCAAGCCAATGTTTCCCAAATGGTTACTCCTAGACATGTGGGGGAGCATTCCATTCACCAAAGGGTGTTGCATATCCTGCGCTGAGAACATCAGGGGAGGGCCCACTGTAGGCCAGCCTTTCTCAACAGTTTCAACACAGAGGAACCCTTGGAAAAACGTTTGAGTCTCAGGAACCCCTGCTAAAATATACTATACGTTCCATTGACATTACTTCCTGTGAATTATGCTTATTATCAGCTTCCAGGAAGCTGTCACTGTTCCGCTTAATGGTAGGACTCACATTCATTGTGCGCATGCGCAGTGTGGAGCGCAGTGCCGTGCGTTGCGATCCGATTGTCCTTTCCGGCCGGCGAGTCCTTCTCCCGGAAGTGATCACCAATCGCCCCTTGTCTGAGGGGTTGATTGGTGTTCTATAGTAATTATACATCTGCTGATTGCTAAATATTAATTATACATCTGCCACCTTGTGATGACCAGTGGCACTTTCTGGCTGTTTCAGGGAGTTTGTTTTGTTTAGATGGTTGACGTCTGTACTGCGCATGCGCGGATGCCCATCACACACTCATTGCATACAGCTTCTAAGAATCTTAGCCTCTGATCTTTCTAATTGGGATCATTTTTTATAGATAGATATAGATATATATATATATATATATATATATATATTATATATATATATATATATATAATCGTGCTTGCATCACTTAGCCACGCCTCTGATGATATCCCCTTTGGACGAAACATGTCAGGCTGGCTGATGCAAGCACGCTGATGATTGCAGATTTTATGTCATTTCTTGACACTCTATTATGACTTCATAACTGTAAGTGTACTACAATAAATTTGTGTCTTTTTACCTTACGGGCTTCACTATTCTTTGTTATCTTGCCTTGCATGTCATGTGTAAATGCTGGATTGTTGATGCCTGAAGTTCCATTGCTCCTGCTTCTACCCTAAGAGGCTGTTTGTAAACGATTGGTCATCTTGATTGACTCCTTGGAGGATTTATTATACATGCTGGAGAGTGACACCTACATTTCCATGGATACATGATATGATGCTCACCTTTTATGCCCTGTACACACGGTCGGACATTCCGACAACAAAATCCATGGATTTTTTTTCCGACGGATGTTGGCTCAAACTTGTTTTGCATACACACGGTCGCACAAAGTTGTCGGAAAATCCGATCATTCTGAACGCGGTGAAGTAAAACATGTACGTCGGGACTATAAACGGGGCAGTAGCCAATAGCTTTCGTCTCTCAATTTATTCTGAGCATGCGTGGCACTTTGTTTGGCGGATTTGTGTACACACGATCGGAATTTAACCGATCGGATTTTGTTGTCGGAAGATTTTATAGCCTGCTCTCAAACTTTGTGTGTCGGAAATTCCTATGGAAAATGTGTGATGGAGCCCACACACGGTCGGAATTTCCGACAACAAGGTCCTATCACACATTTTCCGTTGGAAAATCCGACCGTGTGTACAGGGCATTGTTGTTGTCATCTGGTAACAGATTTGACACACCTGAGTGTTGTGTGCTTCTTTTTTTCACTTACTGGAAGCGGTGAAAGGTTCTCCTTACTATCATATATTCCACATCCTCACTGAATGAACTTCTATTTTGAATGAGCGCTGCATATTGGACTATGTTTTTTATTGAGTTTGGTGATCAACGAACTTTGCTGGCTGCTATTCCTTCCATGTTTACCCATTTACCCTTATTTTTTTATAAAATATATTATATCTACAACTTCTGATACATTAGTGTATTGGTCAGTGGGAAGAATGCTCCTTGCACTTGTGGTCATTGAAAAGAATTTCCACCTTAGGCCTCATGCACACCAGACGCTGTTAAACTCGTGTTCAGAGGCAGTTGGACACTTTTTTTCAACTGCCCCTGAACCCATTCAATGTTATCCTATGTGTCCATGTACACAGTCTCGTTTTTTTTGCGTTTTTAGGCAGTTGCGTTGAACCTCGTTTTTCCAGAAGCAAAAAAATGGGTTCAGGCGCAAAAGTTTTCTACGTTTCAGACGCGGTACCGGCGTTTAGCCGCGTTTTGCGTTTATAAGTGTTTTTTACAACCTGAATTTGGGGCCCCATATCTCGGGCCCACTTGGTGCTAGGAACCCCAAATTTGGTATGCAGACACAGTGGAACTAGCACTACAACATATCCATTTGGGGTTCCTAGCAGCCGAGATATGGGGCCCCAAATTCGGGCCACAAAATGTCATTCTCTGCTGCAGAAGTACTTGACGTTTTGCAACCCGACTTTGGGGCCCCATATCTCGGGGCCACTTGGTGCTAGGAACTTGGAGTGCAAACACAGTTGGACTAACACTATAACATATCCAAATTTGGGGTTCCTAGCACAAAGTGGCCCCAAGATATGGGGCCCCAAAGTTGGGCCACAAAATGTCATTCTCTGCTGCAGAAGTACTTGACGTTTTGCGACCCGACTTTGGGGCCCCATATTTCGGGGCCACTTGGTGCTAGGAACCCCAAATTTGGAGTGCAAACACAGTTGGACTAACACTATAACATATCCAAATTTGGGGTTCCTAGAACAAAGTGGCCCCAAGATATAGGGCCACAAAGTTGGGCCACAAAATGTCATTCTCTGCTGCAGAAAAGTGCTTGACATTTTGCGACCCGACTTTGGGGCCACTCGGGGCCACTTAGTGCTAGGAACCCCAAATTTGCATATGTTGTAGTGCTAGTTCCACTGTGTTAGGACACCAAATTTGCGTTTCCTACAACTAAGTGGCCCCGAGATACGGGGCCCCAAATTCGGGCCACAAAATGTCATTCTCTGCTCTGCAGACGCTTCTAGACGCAAACGCGGCATGCAAACTCGGCAAAACAGGCGTTTCCAAACGCTGGTTTCAGCTTTTAAAAACCTGTGTTCAGCAGAGTTTGCACCAGCGTCTCGTGTGCATGAGGCCTAACCGATGGCTAAAAAGATCAGTGATGTCAGTGGGAACTTATCTGAGAGGCAGAAAATGCTCAAGGAACCCCATAGCACCCTCTGGAGGAACCCTAGTTGAGAAACTACTCTAAGCTGTCTGCTACCGAGGAAGCTAGTATTCTGCTGCAGGTATCTTTTTACAGGAAAAGGGAATGACTTTAATGGCATTGATTGATCCAGACTTTTGGCAGTTTGCTGGTTTGGATTCACCCAGACTATATTTATTCAGTCTCTTGTCTGTTGCTCCGTGCATTCTAACGCTTCGTTGGATCTGGGGAGTCAGGAGTGTTACTAATCCTGTGACTTTGCGAGGCTTCAGCATGTCATACAAGTTCTTATAGATTCTCCCTTAAGTCTTGCCCCAGGGGCACCTTCTCCATGCTGTTAGGTGAGAGTTGAGTGTGGTCCTACGTTCCACCAGATCTCTATTCCTCTTTGCTTATTCGGTATTTCTACTTCTATTCCGTACCTAATCCTTGTGTAGGAATCTAACGTGTATCTTCCCTATTGGTCTTGCTGACTCTTGGATCGAACTCTGGTTCTCTAAAGGGGGGGGGGGGGCAGATATCACAATTCTATGCCTTGGAATTACCTGTAGCCAAGTCTTTCTCAGGATTTTTCCTGGGCAGTCCTTGCCCTGGAAAAATGGATGTTTGTTCTGGCAGTCTTTCCTGCTTTGCACCCCCTCCCTGTTCTCTTCCTATTATTAGGTGGGAAGTTTTGACTTTTCCGGTGCCAGCTTCGGGCATTCGTCTTTTAGGTGGCTCCTTGAGCGGCATGTAGTCTCCATTGTCTTTATTCACATTGGGCCTATTAGCGGTTGTTTGCTTGGTTTTCCGGCCCTCAGTTAAACTGCTTTTGGATGTTGCAACAATATCTGAAATCCTGTGTCCCTCAATGGATAAGAAAGAAAATAGAAGGATTTTGTGCTCAATGTAAAATCCTTTTTTTTTTTCTTGGAGTCCCCTTAGGAACACAATAATAATACTGTATATACTCGAGTATAAGTCGATCCGAGTATAAGTCGAGGCACCTAATTTACCACAAAAAATGGGAAAAACTTATTGACCCGAGTATAAGACGAGGGCGAGAAATGCACAGCTACTGTAAGTGGAAAAGAGGGTCAACAATGCCCATTTGCAGCCTCACTGTGCCCATTTGAATGCCTCACTGTGCCCATTTGCAGCCATAGGTCCCCGGAACTTCAAACTTGGTAGTTAAGGGTTCCTAGATGTCCCCTAGCTGCAGCCAAAATGGGGTCTCTGAACCCAAAGGGTCCCGAAATGACATTGCTGCAGATTGACACAGTTGACCGACTTTGGGGCCCCGTATCTCGGGGCCACTTAGTGCTAGGAACCCCAAATTTGGTGTGCAAACCCAGTGGAACTAACACCAGGAAATAACCAAAGCTGGGGTTTCTACCGAGATACAGGGCCCCAAAAATCGGTTCAGAAAATGTCAAGCACTTTTCTGCAGCAGAGAATGACATTTTCCGACCGATTTTGGGGCCACGTATCTCAGGGCCACTTGGTGCTAGGAACTCCAGCTTTGGATATGTTGTGGACCCGGTTCCACTGGGTTAGCACACAAAATTTGGGGTTTCTAGCACTAAGTGGCCCTGAGATACGGGGCCCCAAAGTCGGTTTGGAAAATGAAGTTTTTTGCTGCAGAAAAGTGCTTGACTCGAGTATAAGTCGAGGGGGGTACTTTCAGCACAAAAAAATGTGCTGAAAAACTCGACTTATACTCGAGTATATATAATAATAATTAAGGATTTATATAGCACCAACAGTTTGTGAAGCGCTTTACATTATAAAGGGGGACAAGTACATTTAATATACAAGTGGGTTAAGAAGGCCGTGCTCATAGGAGCTTACAATGTAATAGGATGGCACAAGTGGTACACAAGGTTATAACTGAGGGGAGGGGGGTGAGCTGATGGAAGTGATAAAAGTTCAGTTAGTTGGAGGGGTGATGGTCTTCCCTGAAGAGATGAGTTTTCAGGTGGGAGAAACAGATTGGGGTAGAGAGTTCCAAAGGATGGGAGAGGCTCTGGAGAAGTCTTGGAGAAGAGCATGGGAGAAGGGGAGAGGACGGTTTGGGTGATCTATGGAGACAAGATTGGTGATGTGGCTCAGGGCAGAGTTGTGAATGGCGCTTTGTATGTTAGTATTTTGAATTCAGTTTGCTGGGCAATCTGAAGCCAGTGAAGGGATTGGCAGAGAGGGGTGGCAGACACTCGTAGACAATTTGCCCATGGGACTTTTAGGAGTGGTGCTAAATAAAATGATACAACAAATTTATAAAAATACTAAATTTTTTTCAGTTTTCATAAAAAAAAAACATATACACATCCACATTAATTGTGTAGAAGTAAAAACACTGTTTCATCAATGTACATTCTAAATGCCAACCTGGTTAGTAAATCATTGTTCATTTGCAGAAGCTGTAAACTCTAATTCACGGGACAGCGCCCACTTCATCAGGAGACAGTTGGTTTATGTGTACATCTATGGAAAAACCATGTCAGTATGCAAATAAATTTAAAGAGGAACTGCAGTCTTCTCACATAATTTGTAATAAAAAACACCATCTTTGCCATTCTGAAGCTTCCCTCCAACCACTTTGCATATTTTATATATACTGTGATTCTGTACTTGCCAAACATGTTGCAGAAATCTCCCTCCACTGAGTCTGGCTGCACTCGTTTTTAACTGTCGGCAGCTGAAGCTGCTGCCTGTTCACTTCCTGGATTTACACAGAGGCACGCCTGCAGCTCTGCAGCTGTAATTGGCCCTCTTATGACTTATCCCCCCTCCCTCCCTGGCTAACTCTCATAAGAGTGAGAGAGTGAGCTGTGCATGATGTCATAAGCCTAGGTCAGGGATAGGCAACCTCCAGGACTGGTGCCGCAAGTGCCACGCGAAACCTCTTTTGCCGGCACTTGACTCCCTCCCCATCAGCAGAGCAGAGCAGCGCAGGGAAGTGTCAGTGAGAGGAGGAGAAGGACTGTCTTGGCTAATGCCAATCACAGTCCTGCTAGCCCCGTACACCATCTGGAGGAAGAGGACTCGATTGGTTGCTACCACCAATCTCAGAAAGAAGGGATTTCACTGTGATTGAGAAAAACCATCAGGTGACAGTTTGTGGAATTACTGTTGAGCTTCTGGGAACTTTGTTGAAATTTATTCCTGAGCCTTTACATCACTTACTTCTGAACCCCGGCACTCTGTGTCCCTTTTAAGCCACAGCCAGTATTCAGCCCAATGAAAATCACACCCAACCACTTTTTCTCAGCTGCGGGGGCCCAACTTATGATCCTTCACACGGGCCCACTGCTTTCAGAAAATGCCCCTGACCTGAGCTCATCATTGCGCATCCATTCCAGATGCTTGTATGTGACATCACATACATCACATACATCCCATACATCATATACATCCCATATATCACATAGTTCACTTACATCACATACACCCCATACATCACATACAAGCACGTGGGCTGGATGCAAGAGGTGGTTCAGCGGGGATGAGTGTGCAGGACAGGTAGATGTGTCTCATCTCTGCTTCCTTTCATCACTCTGCATATCACGCATATCATAGATGAGAAGAGGATACAGCGGTGGAGCAGATGAGCATTAGGGATTTCAGAGGTGTAACAGAAGAGCAGGAGGGTACAGCGGTGGGGCAGATGTGCAGGGAGGTACAGTGGTGGAAGAGATGAGAAGGGGGTTCCGTGTTGGGCCAGATGAGCAGGGGGCTTCGGTGTTGGGGCAGAAAAGCAGGGGGGTAGAGCAGTGAGGCAGATGTGAAAGGAGGTGTATTGGTGGGGCAGATGAGCAGGGGGTTACAGTGGTGGGGGAGGAGAGCAGGGGGGTTATAGAGGTGAGATAGATGTGCAGGAGGTACATTGGTGGGGCAGATGAGAAAGCGGGTTACAGTGGTGGGGCACATGGGTTCAGTGTTAGGACAGATGAGAAGGTGATTCAGTAGTGAGACAGAAGAGCATGGGGATACGGCAGTGGAGCAGATGTGCAGGGAGGTAAAGTGGGGGAGCAGATGAGAAAAGGGGTACATTGATGGGGCAGATGAGCAGCGGGGTTACAGTGGTGGGACAGAAGAACAAGGGGGTACAGTGGTGGGGCACATTAGCTCAGTGTTAGGACAGATGAGAAGGTAATTCAGTAGTGAGACAGAAGAGCATGGGGATACGGTGGTGGAGCAGATGTGCAGGGAGGTAAAGTGGGGAAGCAGATGAGAAAAGGGGTACATTGATGGGGCAGATGAGCAGGGGGGTTACAGTGGTGGGGCATATGTTCAGGAGGTACAGTGGTCGGAGGGATGAGAAGGGAGTTCAGCAGTGGGACAGAAAAGCAGAGGGGTACAGGGATTGGGCAGATGAGAAGGGGGTTAAAGTGGTGGCAAAGATGAGCGGGGGGGTTCAGTGTTCGGGTAGAGGAGAAAGAAGGTACATCGGTGGAACACATGAGCAGGGGGGTACAGTGGTGGGGCAGAAGAGCAGGGGAAACAGAGGTGGGGCAAATGTGCAGTAGGTACAGTCGTAGGGCAGATGAGAAAGAGGGTTACAGTGGTGGGACAGATGAGCTGGGGGGTACAGAGGCTTCACATGCCCACAATTAAGATGGGAGCACGCTGCAGGCAGAATATAAAGGTTAACTTTCTCAAGAAATGTTCTATAAATACAGCGTCCTGTCATCTATTTAACATTTGTAACGTTAGGTTAGATGAACAGCTCGGGTGTCTTAAGAAAATAAATAACTGTAGGGATGGATATCTGATTTAAAAAGGAGCGAATTTTAGAGATGTTACGAAGGTGAAGTCTACAAGCTTTTAACGACGATTGGATTTGGGGCTGAAAGGACAGGTCGGAGTCTGGGATTACACCTAGAAGCCTGGTGTTAGGGCAGGGGCTGATAGTGGCATTATTGATCTTGATAGAAAAGTCATGGAGGGGGGCACGGGTGGGGGGGAATATTATCGGCTCGATTTTAGAGAGATTTTGTTTAAAGGGTAACTTCACCTTTACAAAAAAATCCGTGAGGTGAACTAATAGGGCGTACACACGGTCGGACTTTGTTCGGACATTCCGACAACAAAATCCTAGGATTTTTTCAGACGGATGTTGGCTCAAACTTGTTTTGTCTACACACGGTCGCACAAAGTTGTCGGAAAATCCGATCGTTCTAAACGCGGTGACGTACGTCGGGACTATAAACGGGGCAGTGGCCAATAGCTTTCATCTCTTTATTTATTCTGAGCATGCATGGCACTTTGTCCGTCGGATTTGTGTACACACGATCGGAATTTCCGACAACGGATTCTGTTGTCAGAAAATTTTATCTCCTGCTCTCCAACTTTGTGTGTCGGAAAATCCGATGGAAAATGTCCGATGGAGCCCACACACGGTTGGAATTTCCGACAACACGCTCCGATCAGACATTTTCCATCGGAAAATCCGATTGTGTGTACGGGGCATTACACAGGTCCCCCTCCTCGCCCATACCCCCCCTAGTCCCGCTGACCTGGACCACGGCAATCTCCGGTTCTAAGCCCTGGTATATCCACGCAATGAGTCGAATTGAACCCGGAGATTGCCGCGCTCCAGGTCAGCGGGTAGATGGGGGGGGGGGGGGGGTTGTGCGAGGAGGGAGACTCGTGTAAGTTCACCTTACAGATTTTTCTGTAAAGGTGAACTTGCACTTTAAGGAAATGGTGCTACATCCATGTTGAAATGTCAGTAATTGTAGAGGTTGGAAGTGGAAGTGGAAGTGGTTAGGTGGGGAGTAACAGACTGGCTTTTTTGTTTACCAGTGTCCAATTCTGCTTTCTGTAACAGTATAACCTGACAGTATACAACTTTATGGGGTTGATTTACTAAAACTGGAAAAGGCAAAATCTGGTGCAGCTGTGCATGGTAGCCAGTCGGCTTCTAACGTCGGCTTGTTCAATTTAGCTTTGACAAGAAAACTGGAAGCTGATTGGTTTCTATGTGCAGAGCTGCACCAGATTGTGCACTCACATTTTAGTAAATAAATCCCTTTGTGTTCCCCCAATGGACTCCAAAAAAAGAACAAACTGATTTCATCTTGCATGGGTAGACAGCACTGTGTCTTGGAAGGTGTCTGTAGGGCTCTTCTGCTCATGACTATCTCTGTATGGGTTGTCTGATGTAGGGCAATGTGTATTATGACTTTTCCCCCACAATAACTGTATGTTCTTTTGGTTTATGTATCTCCAGAAGATAACAAAGAAGTTGTCGTCTTCCCTCCGAGCACTACAGATCCGATATGTCACGACGGATGATATCGTCACCAGCGATGACAACGACGCCAACGGCTTGTGTGTGGCCCTGGAGGCTGTGCTTGTGCATGGACTGAAGGCAAAGTTTATTAAAATGGAGAAGAGGAGAAGGAACAAGGGGCACAGTGTATCTTTACCCCAACCGGCCTTCTGGGCACTGCTGAAAACCATCACACACCGGTCAGTCACTGTTGTGTAACCCCTCTGAGCTTGTGTTTTATAACAGACCAAAGGCCATATTAATTGGAATTTGTGTCCCTCTGGCCATGCGTTTAGTCATGTGATCACTCAGATTTAGTACCTTGTGGATGATGATGGGGAGTGCTGTAGCCAGTACGAATTTCAGGTTAAAAGGTGATGCAGTTTTCCATCAGTTGTCTGGTGTTGCTTTCTTCAGCTGGGTTTCTTTGCCACTTCAAACTCTTATGCTACCTGCAGCTGGTTTATGAGTATCCCAAGGCCTGGCCTTGTACCCTGACCTACATTGTCCCCGCTTTGCTATGTGACTGGTCAGACTCTAGATCAGGGGTAGGCAACCTCAGCTCTCCAGCTGTGGGGAAACTACAAATCCCATCATGCCTCTGTCTCTAGGAGTCATGCCTGTGATTGTAATGTCTTGCAATGTCTCATGGTAACTGTAGTTTCAAAACAGCTGGAGGGCTGAGGTTGGCTACCACTGCTCCTAGATGCTAGCCCTGTTGTACTGGGTGCCTCCGGCTCACACTCCACTAAAGCCGCGTACACACGAGCGGAATGTCCGATAGAAGAAGTCCGACGGAAGCTTTTCATCGTCTATTCCGATCGTGTTTTTTAAAGGGCAATTTTAAAGGGCACGTTGACTGAAAAACGGTTGAGAAACGCTGGGTTAATGTGTGCTGATTATCCTGGGGCTAGAACTGTGGAGGATTAGAGTTATAGCGCTGTCGTGTTTCTGTTGGAAAATTTCTCCTCCTGTATCAGTGACACTAGCAGATATGAGGGAATAATTACCAACTGGGAAACCTAGACGACAATAAAAATCCAGGAGAGGTTCTAATGGAGTAAGAATGGGACACTTAATGGGTAGGTGGGTGAAGAATGGGACACGTATTGGATAGGTGGGTGACGAGTGGGACACGTATTGGGTAGGTGGGTGAAGAGGGGGACACATATTGGTTAGGTGGGTGAAGAGTGGGACACGTATTGGGTAGGAGGGTGAAGAATGGACACGTATTGGGTAGGAGGGTGAAGAATGGGACACATATTGGGTAGGTGGGTGAAGAATGGGACATGTATTGGGTAGATGAGTGAAGAATGGGACACGTATTGGGTAGGTGAGTGAAGAATGGGACACGTATTGGGTAGGTGAGTGAAGAATGGGACACGTATTGGGTAGGAGGGTGAAGAATGGGACACGTATTGGGTAGGAGGGTGAAGAATGGGACACGTATTGAGTAGGAGGGTGAACAATGGGACACGTATTGGGTAGGAGGGTGAAGAATGGGACACGTATTGGGTAGGAAGGTGAAGAATGGGACACGTATTGGGTAGGAGGCTGAAGAATGGGACACGCATTGGATAGGAGGCTGAAGAATGGGACACGTATTGGATAGGAGGCTGAAGAATGGGACACGTATTGGGTAGGGGGGTGAAGAATGGGACACGTGATGGGTAGGTGGGTGAAGAAGGCGACACGTGATGGGTAGGTGGGTGAAGAAGGCGACACGTATTGGGTAGGTGGGTGAGGAATGGGACCCGTATTGGGTAGGGGGGTGAGGAATGGGACCCGTATTGGGTTGGGGGGTGAAGAATGAGCACACGTGATGGGTAGGGGGGTGAAGAATGGGACATGTATTGGGTAGATGAGTGAAGAATGGGACACATATTGGGTAGGAGGGTGAAGAATGGGACACGTATTGGGTAGGAGGGTGAAGAATGGGACACGTATTGGGTAGGAGGGTGAAGAATGGGACACGTATTGGGTAGGAGGGTGAAGAATGGGACACGTATTGGGTAGGAGGGTGAAGAATGGGACACGTATTGGGTAGGAGGGTGAAGAATGGGACACGTATTGGGTAGGAGGGTGAAGAATGGGACACGTATTGGGTAGGAGGCTGAAGAATGGGACACGTATTGGGTAGGAGGCTGAAGAATGGGACACGTATTGGATAGGAGGCTGAAGAATGGGACACGTATTGGATAGGAGACTGAAGAATGGTACACATTGGGTAGGGGGGTGAAGAATGGGACACGTATTGGGTAAGGGGGTGAAGAATGGGACACGTGATGGGTAGGTGGGTGAAGAATGGGACACGGGATGGGTAGGTGGGTGAAGAAGGCGACACGTGATGGGTAGGTGGGTGAAGAAGGCGACATGTATTGGGTAGGTGGGTGAGGAATGGGACCCGTATTGGGTAGGGGGGTGAAGAATGGGACACGTGATGGGTAGGTGGGTGAAGAATGGGACACGTGATGGGTAGGTGGGTGAAGAATGGGACACGTATTGGGTAGGTGGGTGAAGAATGGGACACGTATTGGGCAGGTGAGTGAAGAATGGGACACGTATTGGGTAGGAGGGTGACGAATGGGACACGTATTTGGTAGGAGGGTGAAGAATGGGACACGTATTGGGTAGGAGGGTGAAGAATGGGACACGTATTGGGTAGGTGGGTGAAGAATGGGACACGTATTGGGTAGGTGGGTGAGGAATGGGACCCGTATTGGGTAGGAGGGTGAAGAATGGGACACGTATTGGGTAGGAGGGTGAAGAATGGGACACGTATTGGGTAGGAGGGTGAAGAATGGGACACATATTGGGTAGGTGGGTGAAGAATGGGACACGTATTGGGTAGATGAGTGAAGAATGGGACATGTATTGGGTAGGTGAGTGAAGAATGGGACACGTATTGGGTAGGGGGGTGAAGAATGGGACACGTGATGGGTAGGTGGGTGAAGAAGGCGACACGTGATGGGTAGGTGGGTGAAGAAGGCGACACGTATTGGGTAGGTGGGTGAGGAATGGGACCCGTATTGGGTAGGGGGGTGAGGAATGGGACCCGTATTGGGTAGGGGGGTGAAGAATGGGCACACGTGATGGGTAGGGGGGTGAAGAATGGGACATGTATTGGGTAGATGAGTGAAGAATGGGACACGTATTGGGTAGATGAGTGAAGAATGGGACACGTATTGGGTAGATGAGTGAAGAATGGGACAAATATTGGGTAGGAGGGTGAAGAATGGGACACGTATTGGGTAGGAGGGTGAAGAATGGGACACGTATTGGGTAGGAGGGTGAAGAATGGGACACGTATTGGGTAGGAGGGTGAAGAATGGGACACGTATTGGGTAGGAGGGTGAAGAATGGGACACGTATTGGGTAGGAGGGTGAAGAATGGGACACGTATTGGGTAGGAGGGTGAAGAATGGGACACGTATTGGGTAGGAGGGTGAAGAATGGGACACGTATTGGGTAGGAGGGTGAAGAATGGGACACGTATTGGGTAGGAGGCTGAAGAATGGGACACGTATTGGATAGGAGGCTGAAGAATGGGACACGTATTGTATAGGAGACTGAAGAATGGGACACATTGGGTAGGGGGGAGAAGAATGGGACACGTATTGGGTAAGGGGGTGAAGAATGGGACACGTGATGGGTAGGTGGGTGAAGAATGGGACACGGGATGGGTAGGTGGGTGAAGAAGGCGACACGTGATGGGTAGGTGGGTGAAGAAGGCGACATGTATTGGGTAGGTGGGTGAGGAATGGGACCCGTATTGGGTAGGGGGGTGAAGAATGGGACACGCGATGGGTAGGTGGGTGAAGAATGGGACACGTGATGGGTAGGTGGGTGAAGAATGGGACACGTATTGGGTAGGTGGGTGAAGAATGGGACACGTATTGGGCAGGTGAGTGAAGAATGGGACACGTATTGGGTAGGAGGGTGACGAATGGGACACGTATTTGGTAGGAGGGTGAAGAATGGGACACGTATTGGGTAGGAGGGTGAAGAATGGGACACGTATTGGGTAGGTGGGTGAAGAATGGGACACGTATTGGGTAGGTGGGTGAGGAATGGGACCCGTATTGGGTAGGAGGGTGAAGAATGGGACACGTATTGGGTAGGAGGGTGAAGAATGGGACACGTATTGGGTAGGAGGGTGAAGAATGGGACACGTATTGGGTAGGAGGGTGAAGAATGGGACACGTATTGGGTAGGAGGGTGAAGAATGGGACACGTATTGGGTAGGAGGGTGAAGAATGGGACATGTATTTGGGGTGGGGGGGTGAAACATTGGAAGGATGTTTTGATAGGATTGTCCCCAAAGTAGCACCTTGAATTCATGGCTCTCTCCTGATTGTCCTTTCTTGCAGAAATGTGATCTCACAGCTGGAAAAAATCAGTTATATCACTACAGATGTGGGTCGCTGTCGTTCTTGGCTGCGTCTGGCTCTCAACGAATGTTTGATGGAGTGTTATTTCCTGACCCTGCAGCGGGAGAAGTCTCGTCTTATGGAATTTTATCAGCCATTTGCCTTGATGCTGGACATGGAGGACTGCGATGTAGTGCTGAGTTATTTGCAGGGTTTGTCCTCATTGTCCTTCGATTTGTCCTACAAGTCTTCAATATTAAATGAATGGACGGTGTCTCCTCTGTCATTAGCCGGGCTGTGGCTGGATGAGAGTGAACAAGTCATACCATATGAACCCCACAGGAGGAAGTCGCTGGACTCTGTGTCTCAGTCCTCTAGCTCGGATGATGCTAATAACCCTATGATTAATGGAAGTCAGGGAAAGGCAGACTCGTCAGCTCTCAGTCTGGATACCGCTAGTTCCTCTTCTCAGCTCTCCTCCAGCTTGGGCTCCGATGAACAGAGCAGAGGCGCCACAGCCCCCACCCTGGCCCAGAACTCCACCTTCTCCTCAATAATTACAGATGAGGCCGACACTGACGAACTCAGCAAATCTCCAGCAGAGTAAGAGTCCCTATTATGAGGGCCAGTTCTGCTGTACAGCAAAAGTATTGTGGATGATGAAAGATGATTGGCTGCACTCTGTACATAATCTATTATAATTATACTTTATCCAATCAATTCCCGTCCTTCCCTTGCTGTCCCTGTATGTGTAGTATGACTACAGTATATATACTGTTCTTTTTTAGTTTATGCCAGGACTTATGGAAGGATTCATTGTTTATGTTCCCTTTACCCAGAGAAATAGAAGCTGCTGTTGCTGATCTGTATTGGAGATTCTTCTTCTCCCTCTTCTTTATTTGCTTATTCTCCCCCCTTCCTACTCTGCTCCCTCAACCCCCCACATTGTACCCTGCTCCCTCAACCCCCCACATTGTACCCTGCTCCCTCAACCCCCCCCCCCCCCGCTTTCCACTCTGCCCCCTCAACCCCCCGCTTTCCACTCTGCTCCCTCAACCCCCCACTTTGTACACTGTTCCCTCAACCCCCCCCGCTTTCCACTCTGCCCCCTCAACCCCCCCGCTTTCCACTCTACTCCCTCAACCTCCCCGCTTTCCACTCTGCTCCCTCAACCTCCCCGCTTTCCACTCTGCTCCCTCAACCTCCCCGCTTTCCACTCTGCTCTCTCAACCCCCCCCACTTTCCACTCTGCTCCCTCAACCCCCCCCGCTTTCCACTCTGCTCCCTCAACCCCCCCGCTTTCCACTCTGCTCCCTCAACCCCCATTCCACTCTGCTCCCTTTTAACTCCCACTTCGCTTTACACCCGGCACCCTTCCACCCCCCGCTTTCCACTCTGCTCCCTCAACCTCCCCGCTTTCCACTCTGCTCCCTCAACCCCCCCCCCGCTTTCCACTCTGCTCCCTCAACCCCCCCCCCCGCTTTCCACTCTGCTCCCTCAACCCCCCCCCCTGCTTTCCACTCTGCTCCCTCAACCCCCCTGCTTTCCACTCTGCTCCCTCAACCCCCATTCCACTCTGCTCCCTCAACCCCCCCACTTTCCACTCTGCTCCCTCAACCCCCATTCCACTCTGCTCCCTTTTAACTCCCACTTCGCTTTACACCCGGCACCCTTCCACCCCCCGCTTTCCACTCTGCTCCCTCAACCCCCCCGCTTTCCACTCTGCTCCTCTCTTGCTTCCTTCCCACACTGCTTCCTCTTCCTCCCTTGCCACTCTGCTCCCTCCTTTTTTTTTTTGTCCCACTTTTTTCACCATCTCTCTCTTCTCACTTTTTTTTCAGGGACATGGACACTGGGCTTTCTTCTGCATCTGACACTACCGCTCCCAGCTCCCCTCCCAGCCCCCTCGCTCTGGATACCCCATCATCGGACTTCGCTGCACCTACAGAAACTTCATCCAGTGACAGCCCAGTGCTGGAAGGCCGTGTGACTGACACAAAGGACTCTAATCCTGTGGCCTGTTATTTGTCGGAAGACACAACAGAGACACAGGTGCTGCCATCACAGATCGTTAAATCACAGGCGCTTTCATCACAGATGGTTAAATCACAGACGCTCCCATCTCAGAGCAGATCTCGGGCAGATCCGGAATCGCAGAGTGGCGCAACACTTTTCCCCGAATCCCCTGCAGAACTTACAGTGAGTAGCTGTGAATCAGTCACCTTGTGACCAGTGTGCTGCCACTCCTGTGGTTAATTCTACCTAAGAACTTCTGCTTTTTACAGGAAAGCATAACTGTGCGGTTTTAGCTAATATATATAATAACAGAAATCCATTTTTAGACCATAAAAACATCATAGATTTTTATAAAACTTTTCCAAATTTTTTTTACGAACATGTTATACTTACCTCCTCGTGCTGTGGTTTTTGCACAGGGCAGCTCTGATCCTCCTCTTCTTGGGTCCTATGTGGGCACTCATGCAGGCCGCGCTCTGTGTGTCAATTATACATACAGTGTGGCTCTGCTCTCGTGCACAGTGCTGGATCGACATCGGGGCTCAGGGAAGTATAAGGCGGCGGCGGGGGGGGGGGGGGGGGTGTTTGAGGTAAAATAAAAAACCTTTTGCCTTTAGAACCACTTTAACTACTTTTCTACCAAGGCCATGGTAGGTAAGTGATTAACTCACGCTGACAGCTGCAATAGCAGCAGTGAGCATGATGGCAGCTTTTAAAACCAGATAAAAATGGTCGAGTGGATCTAGAGCTACGTGGTCACTTTTATTTGGTACGCAAAGGAACACGTGAGGTATCATCTTCACGAATGTCGGAGTGAGAGCAATAATTCTAGGGCCATAGTACATGGTTAAAGGATAAGTTCACCTTTCGTAACATGTGGAGCGCCGTGGTAGTTCATTTTCTCTTCCTGTCAGATTGTAGCTTCTTGCCTGTACAGGCATACAGATACACTGACAGATCTGGTGGAGACCTGCATTTTTTTTTTTTACTCACAAAAAAATGCATTTATTATTTTTTTTTCGAAAAACGTGAACTTATCCTTCAACTCTAAACTGATCTGTAAAGACTTTTAAAACATCCAAATAAAAGTCATTGTTTTTAAGGTACCGCAATTCCATGGGTGTGTGCAAATTTAAGACTTGAGATGTTTGGTATCTGTTTACTCAACACAATCCCATATGATATAATATATATATATTTTTTTTCACACAGTTGTGGCAGAATTAATTTCTTGGCCATTTTTCAGAGAATATGAATGATAACACAAAAACTTTTCTTTCACTCCTGGTTAGTGTTTGGCTGAAGCCATTTATTATCAATCAACTGTCTTTACTCTTTTTAAATTTTAATCACAAAACTACCCAAATTACGCTGATCAAAAGTTTACATACCCCAGTTCTTAATACCGTGTATTGCCCCCTTTAACATCAATGACAGCTTGAAGTCTTTTGTGGTATTTGTGGATGAGGCTCTTTATCTTCTCAGATGGTAAAGCTGCCCGTTCCTTTTGGCAAAAAGCCTCCAGTTCCTGTAAATTCTTGGGCTGTCTTGCATGAACGGCACATTTGAGATCTCCCCAGAGTGGCTCAATGATATTGAGGTCAGAAGACTGAGATGGCCACTCCAGAACCTTCACTTTATTCTGCTGTAGCCAATGACGGGTCGACTTGGCCTCGTGTTTTGGATCATTGTCATGTTGGAATGTCAAAGTACGTCCCATGCGCAGCTTCCTGGCTGATGAATACAAATGTTCCTCCAGTATTTTTTTTATAACTTACTGCATTCATCTTGTAATCAATTTTGACCAAATTTCTTGTGCCTTTTGTAGCTCACACATCCCCAAAACATCAGCGCTCCACCTCCGTGTTTCACAGTAGGAATGGTGGACCTTTCATCATAGGCCTTGTTGACTCCTCTCCAAATGTAGTGTTTATGGTTGTGGCCAAAAGCTCAGTTTTGGTCTCATCACTCCAAATGACTTTGTGCCAGAAGGTTTGAGGCTTGTCTCTGTGCTGTTTGGTGTATTATAAGCGGGATACTTTTGTGGCATTTGCGTAGTAATGGCTTTCTTCTGGAGACTCGACCATGCAGCCCATCTTTCTTCAAGTGCCTCCTTCTTGTGTATCTTGAAACAGCCACACCACATGTTTTCAGAGAGTCCTGTATTTCACCTGAATTTTTTTTTTTGTGGGTTTTTCTTTGCATCCCGAACAATTTTCCTGGAAGTTGTTGCTGAATTCTTTAGTTGGTCTACCTGACCGTGGTTTGGTTTCAACAGAACCCCCTCATTTTCCACTTCTTGATTAGAGTTTGATGACTGCTGACTGGCATTCTCAATTCCTTGGATATCTTTTTATATCCCTTTCCTGTTTTATACAGTTCATCTACCTTTTCCCGCAGATCCTTTCACAATTCTTTTGCTTTCCCCATGACTCAGAATCCAGAAACGTCAGAATCCAGAATTTATACACACACACACACACACACTAATTACAAGCAAACAGATCACAGGTGAGGATGGTTACCTTTTAATAGTCATTCAAACCCCTTTGAGTCAACTTATGTGCATGTTATCAGGCCAAAATCACCAGGGTATGTAAACTTTTTGATCAGGGTCATTTGGGTAGTTTGTGTTGTGATTATGATTTGAAAAGAGTAAACACTGTGGATTGATAATAAATGGCTTCAGCCAAACACTGACCATGAGTGAAAAAAGTTTTTGTGTTCATATTATCTGAAAAATGGCCAAGAAATCATAAATTCTGCCAGTTTATGGAAACTTATGAGCACAACTGTGTGTGTGTGAGTGATTTTTTTATTTATATATATATATATATATATATATATATATATATATATATATATATATATATATATATATATATATATATATATATATATATATATATATATATATATATATATATATAAAATCAAATATCTCATTTCAAGAAGAAAGAAACTGGGGAAAAAAGGTAACAATGCACAGCTATAGTGTAACCTCTTACAAATGGCAAATCCTAATACAGGATCACTTCTAATACCTTCTGTTATATTCTACCAAAAATGTGGGTATAATATTGGGTTGGATTGCATTTGATAAATAACTGCACAAATCTAACGCGACACAAAAAAATGGCAACTACCTGCATTTTATTCTACAGGGTCTCTGCTTTAAAAAAAAAAAAAAAAAAATATATATATATATATATATATATATATATATATATAATATAATTTTTTAAGGCTGGGTCTTTAAGTGATTAATTATTTTCTTTTTCTTTTGTATGACATTCCTTCAATAACATTCAATGTGCCCAGGTGCTGGGGGGAGGTTCCTTCACTGCGTAGCAGCCGCAATCGATCAATACCTGTGGGAGGGTCGTGACCGGGTGATTCGGAGATCATACCTTCCCACAGAAGGAAGTGTGACACAAGCATGTGGCGTCTCTCTCTTGAGGAAATGACAATGGGAGAAATTACAATTTGGAGTCATTTCTGGTTGCACAAACCAGGTCATAACAATTGGGTCAACCGATATCATTTTTTCAGGGCTGATACCGATTTCTTTTTTTTTTTTTGGGTTGCCTTTCAGGCCAATAGCCTCTATCAGGTGGCGATATTCTGTAGGTTTAAACTTTTTTTTTTTTTTTTTTTCTTTTTTTTTTACACTGTCCTTTTAAAAAAAATGTTTTTATTATCACTGTTACTGCTGTTACAATGAATGTAAACATCCCTTGTGACAGTAATAGGCAGCACAGGTACTCTTTATGGAGGGATCTATAAGCCCCCCAAAACCCTCCTCTGCACTTGAAAGTATTCAAAACTTCAAGATCAGCGTTTTTGAATACTTTTCTATTTTTTAAAACTGGCGCCAGTAATCCGAAAGTGATGTTACGACATCGCTTCCAGGTTACTAGATCCAAGACCCGAAGAAAGGCCGATCTGGCTTTGTTTGGGTTTCCGGCCAGCCGGCAGAAGTGCCAGCTATTCGCTCGGGCCTCCTCCTGGTGGTACGCTCTAAAGACCGGTACCGGGGTGATGCCTGCAGCTGCAGGCATCACCCTGGTACAAACTCTTAAAGCAATATCGGTAACATTGGTAAGTTTGTGACTGATGCCGATGCTTCAAAAAAAGTGAATATCGGCTGCACCGTTAATCAGTTGACCCCTAATAACACACTTGAGAGATGTGGGACAGAAAATTGAGGAAAAACGGACTGTAAAAAAACAAAAAACAGAACGCGTGTAGGGCCCTCGATGAAATCGGAGTATTCTCCTGTGGAGACGCAGAGTAATTTCTGGGGCTGTGGGCCACATAATACACCCTTAGTTTTGGGTTTAGAGTGGTGCTGATTACAGAGTGTTGCTGCCCATCTTTTGATGGCTTCCTCTTGATATGGTCTGTGTTCCTATAAGGATTAGTTGTTGTATTGTCTTCTCTAGAAAAGCAGAAGTTGGATTTCAGAAGAGGATTTCACACAAGTAGATCCCGTGATTCCTGTGGAAGAGGCCAAGCCTGGACATATCCTGCCAGCTCAGTCTTTAGAATCGGCCCCTCAGTCTAATGGGCAGAACCAGTCTGGCCAAGCCTTTCGCGTTGTACACCGGAGGCAAATGGGTAATTGTGACCTCCCCTTTGTTTAGCCTTATGAATACTTTTTATTGTTGTGTCCTTGTTGTGTCTGATCCATTCCTTTCCCTCCCAGGACTTTCCAACCCTTTTCGGGGTCTCTTGATGTTGGGCTCCTTGGAGCGTAAAACCACTTTAGGATTGTACAAGCCATATTACTGCGAGCTAACGCCGTACGAGTTCCGCCTTCAACCAGATGGAGATGAGCAGAGTTGCTCAGAGACTTGCTCCTTGCTGCGCTGCGAGTCTGTGGGTCCTGCCCAAACTGACGGGCGCTTTGATATTCAGTTTCACAATAAACGTTTGTATATGAGGGCAGCGTCTAAAGACGAGGCTCAGGACTGGGTAGACAGGATAACTGAAGCCATCCAAAAATTCAGACCAAACAAAGATGATACCTGGGAGATTCTAAATGTCTCCAACTCTCCACAGAGATCACTGGACCTGAAATGTAACTCTCCATATAAAGATGCTCAGAGCCCCAATGAAAACTACTTGGCATCTGAAGTGTTTGATTGGGTTTGTGCTTTGGAGGTGGAGCCAGATGCATTGAAGGAGTCGGTCCTTTACATGAGGATACACAAGAAGTGGACTCGATTTGTCTTCTCACTGTCAGACCGAGCTTTGAAATGTTTCCTACCCCGTGACACGGAGAAATCCCTCTATTGTGTTTACAGCATTGAAATGGTGAAAGACATTTTACCGGACTCTAGCCTTGGTAGCCCATCCTGCTTCCGTCTGGTGACCACTAAAGGCTCCCTACAGTTGCAAGCTGAGAACTCACAGGAGGCCAAGGCCTGGCGAGAGCTGGTCCGTGCCGCATACCTGGAGTCAGAGGACGACCCTACTTTTCTCCCGACTGTTGGAAATTATCAGATAAAATCCAACATTAAGGAACATGCGCTCTTCCAGTACCTTATCCGTATTCCCACTGAGAGCGGGCTGGACACGCAGAACTTCAAGTGTGCAGGTCAGTGGTGGCAAGGCAGAGGTAGTGGGTTGGTGGTGTTTCAGAAGTGACAGGTGAGCAGTTGTGGGTTAGTGGGGGACGGTAGTAGCAAGGTAAAGGGTCAGCAGTGGAAGGTTGATGGTGAGGCTACAGGCCAGCGATGGTTATTCAAGGGTGGTGGATCAGCTACGACTTGTCCGTGTTTCAGTTCAGCGGTGAAAGATCAGGGGCAGCGTGTCACTATTAGTGGGGCAGCAGTGGTGGACAAGCCAGAACAGGTCAGTGGTAGGGGCGTGATGATGGTAGATTACCAAATCATTGATTCAGATTTGGCAGGTCAGGAGTGGTCAGTCAGTGGTGGCAGGGCAGCAGTGGTGGGTTGGCAGGCCTGTAGTGGCAATGTAGAAGTGGCAGGTTGGCAGTTGAGGGTTGTTGATGGGGCTGTAGGCTAGTGATGATGATTCAGAAGTGGTGGGTCAACCTTGACAGATCAGTGGTGGTAGGTGAGAGGTGGTGAGTCAGTGGGTCAATGGTGGTGGTTTAGAGGGGGCGAATCAGGGACAGTGAGTCAGTGGTGGTGGTGTAGCAGTGATGGGTCAGCCAGAGCAGGTCAGTGGTGAGGGGTTCAATGATGGTAGGTCACTGGATCAGTGATGGTAGCTCAGATTTGGCAGGTCAGGGGTGGTCGTTCAGCCAGGGCAGGCCATTGTTAGCAAGGCAGCAGTGGTGAAAAGGGTGTTACCGCTTCAGGCAGATCAGTTTGGAATGGACCTCTCCTCTTGTTTGGAAGCCACAGGTGCTGACAATGCCCACCACTGCTGCATCACCACCACTGACCTGCTCCCTTCGATCCACCTCTCCTCTGAATCACCATTGAACCACTTACCCACCACGGACCTGCCAAGGTTAACCCACTACTCCTGAACCACCATCACTGGCCCGCTGCCCAATCAACAACCCTCCACTGCCGAGCTCCCACTTCTACATTGCCACTACTATTCCGCCAACCCGACAACTGATGCTTTGAAATTTGAGATAAATTCTGGACAGCCGCACTCCAAGAAATAGCCTTTTATTTGTCAAAAGGAATCAAAAAGTACATGCCACAGTAGAACGGACAGAAGAGCTGACGCATTTCACACTATCAAACAGTGCTTAATCATAGCTATGATTAAGCACTGTTTGATAGTGTGAAGTAGTGTGATAGCTATGATTAAGCACTGTTTGATAGTGTGAAATGCGTCAGCTCTTCTGTCCGTTCTACTGTGGCATGTACTTTTTGATTCCTTTTGACAAATAAAAGGCTATTTCTTGGAGTGCGGCTGTCCAGAATTTATCTCAAATTTCAAAGCATCAGTTGTCGGGTTGGCGGAATAGTAGTGGCAATGTAGAAGTGGGAGCTCGGCAGTGGAGGGTGGTTGATTGGGCAGCGGGCCAGTGATGGTGGTTCAGGAGTAGTGGGTTAACCTTGGCAGGTCCGTGGTGGGTAAGTGGTTCAATGGTGATTCAGAGGA
>JBBDGP010003140.1:0-422500 GCA_037952835.1 Lithobates septentrionalis | reverse complement strand
ACATTAAGGTCCTGGAGTGGCCTAGCCAGTCTACAGACGTTAATCCCAAAGAAAATATGTGGAGGGAGCTGAAGGTTCGAGCTACCAAATGTCAGCCTTGAAACCTTAAAGACTTGGAGAGGATCTGCAAAGAAACGTCTGACCTCTGTGATTGCCAACAAGGGTTTTGCCACCAAGTACGAAGTCATGTTTTGCAAAGGGGTCGAATACTTAGTTCAGTCAAAATGCAAATCAATTTACAACTTTCTCTTTCGTTCATTGACGGACACAACACTTTAATCTTGACCTTAGGGTTATATCGCCACCTTTAGGAGAGGACTAGGCAGAACACACAAAAAACAAGCACAGTACCTCCCAGGGGGCGGTCCTACTGGCAATAACCCCTCACTCTGCTCCCAGCAGCTCAGTTTTTTTATGCCTAGTCTAGGAGAAGGACCTGGCTCCCTGTGGGGACCAGTGGTCTTTAAAAAAACTTTTTTGTTGTTGTTGTTTTTGTTTTTTCTTCCTGTGATCTACAATCAACAGCCAGGCTGGGTGACAGGCTGGATAATATAGATCCTGGTAGTCTCCCCAGCCTGGCCATCAAGCCCATGCAGACTTTAGCTCCGCGCTGCGTCGGCCGTGACAGGCCCCATTGTGGTCCGGGCGGCCGGTGAGCTATATGCTCTGGGGCACACATATGACCAGGCTACTGCTGTCCGAGTCACAGTGTTGCCATGGCCGACAGCCCCTCTGTACTATGCGGGAGATGGGTCTGTCCGTGGAGTGCGTCCAGTAGTCCCTGCAGGAGAGGTAAGTATGGTTCCACCTGTTTTAGGCAGGATGGAGCAGCTGGGCACTCCCTGGGGGGTCGATTAGGGGGGTCTCTCCCTTTCCTCTCTCCCTGCCTTTTTCCCTGCTCCCCATCCAAAGGGGGCGCTGCGTGGCTGGGCGTAGGGGGTGCAGAGCACTTACCTGGCCCGGGGGTCCTCCAAGCGGTCTCTGGGTCCTGGCAGGGGGTTGTGCTGACGTTTTTAGTTTGTTCCCCTTGTTTTTTTCCCTTTTTGTTTTTTCCCTTTGTTTGTTACCTTTGTTTGCCGCCATGCAGGGGGAATGGGCGCCAGGGGAACCGCGGCCATTTTCTTGGAGTGCGGCGGCCATTTTCTCGGCGGTCTGAGGCGGCCGGCGGCCATTTTCTTGTAGCCGCGAGGGATGGTTTCTGTTCTCTAGCGCTGGGCGGCTGTTTAAGCCAGGAACAGCGCGAAACTGACACAGAACACCGTTTGGACGCCGGCAGAGGGGAGAATGGACAGCAGCATAGCAGCACAGCACAACGCCTTGGCCAGGGTGGTGAGTCCTGCGGGGGGGCCCCTCAGTCTGTGGCAGCTAGCAGGGTAGGCATTTTTTGTCTCTTGCCTTATGTCCCGGGGTGACAGGCACGAGTGGGTCAGACATGGCGTTGAATGCTGGAGCTTCTTCCCCAGACACCCCTGTGATAGCAACATGTTCCCCTGCACCTGCGGTGCCCATGGACGCTCTGTCGGCGGTCCTGGAATCATTTGTTCCAGCGGTGTGTGGGCGCAAGGTGGGTAAAAACGCCCCCCCCCCCCGACTTCTGGGGGAAAGCTCTGATTCAGACTCGGGCCCCGCTGTGGCAGGCGGCCCCTATTCTGACGCTTCAGAGGTTGCAGACCATGACCCTTCGGATAGTGAGGAGGAAGCCTCCGCCTCCGTTTCAGTGCAGAAAAAAGCGCTAGTGGGAGCACTTATCACAGGGGTGCAGGATACCTTAAAGAGAGAGGATACGGCTGGGGCATCTGCAGATGTGTCAGTCCCTTTTTGGGTCCCACAAGCCGGTCCGCACCTCTAAGTTGTTTCCCGACATAACTTATTTTGATAAGTTTGTTTACAAGGAGTGGGAACACCCGCAGCGTGCCTTTTTGGTCCCGAGGCAGATGGCGGTGCGTTACCCCTTTTGAGGAGAGTTTTCTGAAAAAATGGACATCTCCTCTGGTCGTTGACCCCCCGGTATCTAGGTTAAATAAGATGACCACGATTCCGGTAGAAGGGTCCCCCTCTTTCAAGGACCCTGCCGACAGAAGGGCCGAGGCGGTTGCCCGATCCATGTTTATGGTGGTGGGGTCGGCGCTTTGGCTGGTGTTAGCCACGGCTCTGGTGTCACAAACACTTACTAAGTGGGTTAAGTTGTTGCGCCGCGAGTTGGGGAAGGAGCAGGCTTCCCCAGTCTGTGTGTAACTGGCAGACCAGTTGGTGCACGGCCTTAAGTATATTTGTGATGCGGCCCTGGATACGGCCCCTTTGCTTTCTAGAGCCTCGGTATCAGCAGTAGTGCTGCATCAGCTGATTTGGCTCAAGTGTTGGTCTGCGGACCAGACATCTAAGAAAGCGCTGGTGGAGTTGCCCTTCCAAGGTGGGAAGCTGTTTGGCGCCTCGCTGGATGACATTATTAAAAATGTTACTGGGGAAAGAGTACTCTGCTCCCACAGTCCAGAAAGGGGGGGAATTTGGGGCATCCAGTCGGCCCAGGGTCGCTGGACGCAGGAAGAATCCCGCCTGCCGATCAATGTGCTGGAGCTGCGGGCAATCAGGCGGTGCCTCTCCACATGGTCGCAGAGGCTGCAGGGTCGTCTGGTCAGGATCCAGTCGGACAGCGCTACAGCAGTGGCGTATGTCAATCATCAGGGAGGGACAAGGAGCTCAGCGGCGGTGCTGGAGGTTTCCCACATCTTACAGTGGGCCGGCTCTGTCAGACGTGTACATTCCGGGCGTTGAAAACTGGCAGGCGGACTACCTCAGTCGTGAGTTGCTGGACCAAGGGGAATGGTCACTGCATCTGGAAGTGTTTTGGCTCATTTGGTGGGGCATGCCGGATGTGGATCTCCTGGCCTCTCTGCTAAATCAGGAGGTGCAGAGGTTTGTGGCCAGGTCAAAGGATCCCTGGGCGGACGTGTCAGACGCGTTGGTGGCCCCATGGGGGCATTATCGGCTAATTTATGCCTTTTTCCCCCTCTCGGGCTTCTCCCTTGTCTGCTGCGCAGAGTGGAGGCCGAGGGGATTTGCATTAACCACTTCAATACAGGGCTTTTATACACCCTTCCTTCCCAGACCAAATTTTAGCTTTCAGCGCTCTCACACTTTGAATGACAATTACTCAGTCATGCTACACTGTACCCAAACCAAATTTTTATCATTTTTTTCTCACAAACATAGCTTTCTTTTAGTGGTATTTAATCACTGCTGTTTTTTTTATTTTTTGCAATATAAGCGAAAAAAGAGAGAAATTTTTGAAAAAAAAACACTTTTTTTTAGTTTTTATTGTAAAATTTTGCAAATAAGTAATTTTTCTTCATAAATTTGGGCCAAAATGTATACTGCTACATATCTTTAGTAAAAATAACCCAAATTAGTGTATATTATTTGGTCTCTGTGAAAGTTATAGAGTCTACAAGCTATGGTGCAAATCATTGAAAAATGATCACATCTGATCACACCTGATGTACTGAAGGCCTATCTCATTTCTTGAGGCCCTAACAAGCCAGGAAAGTACAAATACCCCCCAAATTACCCCTTTTTGGAAAGCAGACATTCCAAGGTATTTAGCAAGAGGCATGGTGAGCTTTTTGAAGTTGTAATTTTTTCCCACAATTCTTGGAAATTTTTTTTTTTTTTTTTTTATTTTTTTTTTTTTGCACAAAATTGTCATAATAACAAGTTATTTCTCTCACACAGCACATGCATACTTGCAATGACACCCCAAAATACATTCTGCTACTCCTCCTGAGTATAGTGATACCACATGTGTGAGACTTTTACACAGCCTGGCCACATACAGAGGTCTAAAATCCAACTAGCACCGTCAGGCATTTTACGAGCATAAATTGCACATCTCATATGATGACAACCTATCACACTTTTGAAGGCCCTGGAGCACCAGGACAACGGAAACGCCCACAAAATGACCCCATTTTGGAAAGCTAACACCCCAACGTATAATCTATGAGGCATAATTAGTCTTTTGAATGGTTCATTTTTTTCCCGAAGTTTTTGGAAACTGTGGAAAAAAAATGAAAACGCATTTTTTTTACACAAAGTTGTCCATTCATAAGATATTTACAACACATAGCATGTACATAGCAAAAATGACACCCCAAAATACATTCTGCTACTCCTCCTGAGTATGGCGATACCAAATGTGTGAGACTTTTACACAGCCTGGCCACATACAGAGGCCCAACATTGAAGTAGCAGCTTCAGGCATTCTAGGAGCATAAATTACACATCTCATTTCTCAACCACCTATTACAATTTTGAAGGCCCTGGAGCACCAGGACAATGGAAACACCCACAAAATGACCCCATTTTGGAAAGCTAACACCCCAACGTATAATCTATGAGGCATAATTAGTCTTTTGAATGGTTCATATTTTTCCCGAAGTTTTTGGAAACTGTGGGAAAAAAATGAAAACGCATTTTTTTTTACACAAAGTTGTCCATTCATAAGATATTTCCAACACATAGCATGTACATAGCAAAAATGACACCCCAAAATACATTCTGCTACTCCTCCTGAGTGTAGCGATACCAAATGTGTGAGACTTTTACACAGCCTGGCCACATACAGAGGCCCAACATTGAAGTAGCAGCTCCAGGCATTCTAGGAGCATAAATTACACATCTCATTTCTCAACCACCTATTACATGTTTGAAGGCCCTAGAGCACCAGGACAACGGAAACGCCCACAAAATGACCCCATTTTGGAAAGCTAACACCCCAACGTATAATCTATGAGGCATAATTAGTCTTTTGAATGGTTCATTTTTTTCCTGAAGTTTTTGGAAACTGTGGAAAAAAAATTAAAACGCATTTTTTTTACACAAAGTTGTCCATTCATAAGATATTTCCAATACATAGCATGTACATAGCAAAAATGACACCCCAAAATACATTCTGCTACTCCTCCTGAGTGTGGCGATACCAAATGTGTGAGACTTTTACACAGCCTGGTCACATACAGAGGCCCAACATTGAAGTAGCAGCTCCAGGCATTCTAGGAGCATAAATTACACATCTCATTTCTCAATCACCTATTACAATTTTGAAGGCCCTGGAGCACCGGGACAATGGAAACACCCACAAAATGACCCCATTTTGGAAAGCTAACACCCCAACGTATAATCTATGAGGCATAATTAGTCTTTTGAATGGTTCATATTTTTCCCGAAGTTTTTGGAAACTGTGGGAAAAAAATGAAAACGCATTTTTTTTTACACAAAGTTGTCCATTCATAAGATATTTACAACACATAGCATGTACATAGCAAAAATGACACCCCAAAATACATTCTGCTACTCCTCCTGAGTGTAGCGATACCAAATGTGTGAGACTTTTACACAGCCTGGCCACATACAGAGGCCCAACATTGAAGTAGCAGCTCCAGGCATTCTAGGAGCATAAATTACACATCTCATTTCTCAACCACCTATTACATGTTTGAAGGCCCTAGAGCACCAGGACAACGGAAACGCCCACAAAATGACCCCATTTTGGAAAGCTAACACCCCAACGTATAATCTATGAGGCATAATTAGTCTTTTGAATGGTTCATTTTTTTCCTGAAGTTTTTGGAAACTGTGGAAAAAAAATGAAAACACATTTTTTTTACACAAAGTTGTCCATTCATAAGATATTTCCAACACATAGCATGTACATAGAAAAAATGACACCCCAAAATACATTCTGCTACTCCTCCTGAGTGTGGCGATACCAAATGTGTGAGACTTTTACATAGTCTGGCCACATACAGAGGCCCAACATCCAAGTAGCACTGTCAGTTGTTCTAGGAGCATACATTACACATAAATTCCTGCCAACCTATCACATTGTTGAAGGCCCTTCATATTTCTAACACATAGCATGTACTGTAGAAACCAATTACAAACCAAAATACATTCTGTTGAGTAAAGGGTAAAGAAAAGATTACCTGCAGTTTTAGTAGTGCAGTGGTCCACAGAGAAGAGCATCGGTCCAGGCAGCAGGCAGGAACGTGGACAGCGACAGCAAAACAGGCAGCAGGCAAGAATAGTCAGTACAGGTAGAGATGTCAGCACAGCCAAAGCATTAGTCCAGATAGCAGGCAGGGATGTGGTCAGCAGCAGCAAAAGGATCAAAGGATCATCCATGCAGCAGGCAGGAATACTGTCCATAGTTAGTACATGCAGCAGGCAGAGGTATGGTCAGCACAGCCAGAGTATTTGTCCAGGGAGCAGGCAGTACCATCAAGCTTAGGGCATTGGTCAGGAAAGAATGGGGACAGGGGTAGAGGCTTCTCCCACCCAAATCGCTTTGAAGCCTCCGGGCAACCAGACCCTGTTATGGGAACACAGAAAACCAAAAACTGGTTTTCTGAACTCCGAACACTATTCTGGAGCCCCTCACATATGTGAGACCCCTGTGTAGGAGGGTGAAAGATCAATCCAAGGGGCAGGCAAAAACATGGTCAACAGGCCGAGGTCAGTGCAGGTAAAAGGCAGAAATAGACGGTAGACAGAGGCATAGTCGATACAGTCCAGGGTCAGTTCACGTGAAAGGCAAAAACATGGCGGAAAAACAATGCAGACGGTAGGCAGAGGCATAGTCGAGAAACAGGCCAGGGTCGGTTCACATGGAAGGCAATAATATGGTTGGTTGAGGAAGGTAAATATTCAGGACAGAAATTAAAAACGGGGAAATGGCAGTATTAGAAATATGGACTAATAATTTTCCAGAGTGTGATATCGCCTGAAGCATTCTCCGATGCAAAGGCCAGGTTGGGAGGGACAGTCAGTACAATGGAAGCTCGTATCTTTCCTAATTCCTCTTTTGGTGCACACCCGACATTTTTTTTGGCGTCGTCTTCCGGATCCTGTTGGTGGAATATGGTCTGGGAAATGGCGCTCATGTAGTCTGCTGACAGAATCGGAGCGAATGCTTTCTGGGGGGGATACTTGCTGATAAATCAGGGCAGTGACAATGTCTTCAATAAACTTTATTAAGGTGGTGGGTGTTTCTGTGGATTTTTGGTATATTATGAAAGAATTTAAAAGGGCCAAATGAAAAAAGTAAATTGCGACTTTTTTGTACCAGAATAATGATTTTCTTGTTGAAAGATAGGGCTGCAACAACTGATCGTTTAAATCCACCCCCCCCATGTATTTATTGTACTCAGTGATACAGGTAGGCTTGCGAACGGTACCGCGTCTTCTGTGAAGTTCCACCGAGGTGTCATCGTGGATGGTGGACATGATGTACACGTCTTTTCTATCCCTCCACTTCACAGCCAACACTTCTTCGTTCCTCAAGCTTCTCGATTCCCCCCTTGGAATGTTTGTGGTGACAAGACACTGTGGGAAGCCCTTTCGGTTTTTTCTAGTTGTACCACAGGCCAAAGTTTGTTTGAGATGTAGGTGGCGGAGAAGGGGCAAACTCGTATAATAATTATCCATATAAATATGGTACCCCTTTTGGAGGAGTGGGAATGCCAACTCCCAAACAATTTTCCCACTTATTCCCATATACGAGGGACACTCAGGGGGCTGGAGCTGGGAATCTTTCCCTTCGTACACGCGGAATGCGTACACATAACCGGTGGCACTTTCACAAAGCTTGTTAAGCTTCAAGCCATACCTCGCCCTCTTACTGGGTATATATTGTTTGATTCCCAGCCGGCCTGTGAAATGCACCAGGGATTCGTCCACAGATATATTTTTTTCAGGGACATAAACTTCGGCAAACTTCTGGGAAAAAAAATTAATTAGGGGGCGAACTTTATATAATTTGTCAAAGTTTGGGTGATTTCGGGGGGGGCACTGTGAGTTGTCATTGAAATGCAAGAAGCGCATTATGATTTCGTATCGGGACCTGGACATGGCTGCTGAAAAAATTGGCATATGGTGGATGGGTCTGGTCGACCAATACTTATGAATTTCATTTTTTTTTGTAAGCCCCATGTTCAGGGTTAGGCCTAAAAACAATTTTAGCTCCACTACTGTTAGCGGTCTCCACTCAAAAGGGCGGGCATAGCTGGAGCTGGGGTTGGCTGCAATAAATTGTTGGGCAAACAGATTAGTTTGGTCCACGATGCCTTGAATCCAATCGTTTGGGAAAAATAAATTAAAAAAATCCATTTGTGTAAATCCTGCAGTGTTGACCTGCACACCCGACTGTGCTGTAAAAGGGGGGATCGTGGCTGACCCTGTGGTAGAAGGCAGCCACAATGGGTTTGCCAAGGAATCTGGAAGATGGGTTTGGGCCCTACTTCTTTGGCGTCCACTTGTGCTGGGTCTTTCCTCCTGGGGTCTACCGCCGCTGGCACTGCTGGTAGCTGCCTGGTTTTCAGATCGTCGTCTTTTTGGACGGACTACTTCCTCCTCTAAATCTGATCCAGATGTGCTGCCTTCGGGGGGCTCATATTCCGAATCAGAACCAGAATCTGAACTGAGCGGTGAGAGCTCCCCGTTGCTCTCATCGGTCAGACTCAGGATCTGGTATGCCTCTTCTGGGGTGTACATCTTTCTGGACATAGTGGCTGACTGGCTGTATGTACTCTGGTGGCAAGTGATGAGGTGGCGGGTACTCTGGTGGCAGATGATGAGGTGGCGGGTACTCTGGTGGCAGGTGATGAGGTGGCGGGTACTCTGGTGGCAGGTGATGAGGTGGCGGGTACTCTGGTGGCAGGTGATGAGGTGACAGGTACTCTGGTGGCAGGTGATGAGGTGGCGGGTACTCTGGTGGCAGGTGATGAGGTGGCAGGTACTCTGGTGGCAGGTGATGAGGTGGCAGGTACTCTGGTGGCAGGTGATGAGGTGGCAGGTACTCTGGTGGCAGGTGATGGACAGGTACTCTGAGATGACAGGTACTTTGAGGTGACAGGTACTCTGAGGTGACAGGTACTGAGGTGACAGGTACTGAGGTGACAGGTACTGAGGTGACAGGTACTCTTTATTTAGGAGGGGCGATCTGGGCACAGTAGTACATGTAATTAGTAACTCACTGTTAGCTGATCTCTTCTCCTCACACTGGATCGGTGTGTGAGGAGAAGAGCCCAGCAACAGCAGTTACTGTGTGACTGTGTGTTTGTTTACATTAGTGACCGGCTGTGATTGGACACAGCCGGTCATGTGATGCAGAGCCATGTCATTGGCTACAGTGATCGGGGCTGAGCTGTATCCAGGGGAAAAGCCTCAGCCCCGATCACCGCTCTGATCACTCCTCTTCCGCCGGAACCCGCCTCATACACGCTTCCCAATGCCGCTCTGCATCCGCCGTTACCGACGCTCCGCCGCCCGCCGCCCGCCGCCGCCGCCGCTTCAATACCCCCATCGGGGAACGGCTGTGTCCTGAGGGACACAACGGTACCCCGATCGCCGCTCTGCGGGCCCCCAGGGGCCCGCAGTAGCGGCGGAAAGCCGAGGCCGTCATATGACGCCCACCCAGGATGGGAGATCCCATCTGTGGACGTCATTTGACTATGGCCGGGTATTGAAGCGGTTAAGCACCATCAAGGGGCAGATATCAGCTTTGGCTGTCTTTTTTTTCAGCGACCCTTGGCGACTCACTCATTGGTGCGTACGTTTGTTCAGGGGGTTCGGCATGTGGCCCCTCCGGTACGCCCGCCGCTGCCCCCGTGGGATCTGAATCTGGTGCTCTCTGTGCTTCAGAAACCGCCGTTTGAAAGTAAAACCGCAGAAACCGCTCTCTCAGAAAGTAGTCTTTTTAGTGGCTATTACATCTGCAAGGTGGGTTTCTGAGTTGGCGGCCTTGTCATGCAAGTCTCCCTATTTGATCCTCCACAAGGATAAGGCGGTGCTGCGTTCGCAGCCCTCTTTTCTTCCAAAGGTTGTTTTGGCCGTTCATCTAAATGAGGACATTGTGCTTCCGTCCTTATGCCCTCGGCTGTCGCATCCCAAGGAGGTCGCTTTACATTCTTTGGATGTGGTCCGGGCTCTGCGGGTGTATCTGTCGGCTACGGCTCCTTTCCGGAGGTTTGGATTCTGTTTGTCTCGGTGGCTGGTCCAAAGAAGGGCCTGGCGGTCTCGTCGGCCTCCATTTCTCGGTGGATCAGACAGATTGTTGTTCAGGCTTATGCCATAAGGGGGCGGGTGTCTCCCTTTCCCGTCACGGCGTATTCTACCAGGGCATTTGATGCTTGCTGGGCTTTCCGGCATCAAGCGTCCGTTTCACAGGTGTGTAAGGCGGCTCCCTGGTCGTCAGTACACACTTTCACCAAATTTTACAAGGTCGATGTGGGCGCATCTTCGGATGCATGCTTCGGCCGCAAGGTTTTGCAGGCGGCCGTCTGAGGTTGCGGCTCCTCTGATGGGGAGTTCTTTTTGTTGTGGGTGGAGTTTATTTTCTCTGTGTTCCCACCCCTCGTTTTTGGCACTGCTTGGGGACGTCCCTAAGATCAAGATTAAAGTGCTGTGTCCGCCAATGAACGAAAGAGAAAATGGGATTTTTGTAGTTACTGTAAAATCCCTTTCTCTGAAGTTCATTGACGGACACAGCACCCACCCCTCCTTTATGTTTGTACTGCTTTTTGACGAACTGAGCTGCTGGGAGCAGAGTGAGGGGTTATAGCCAGTAGGACCGCCCCCTGGGCGGTACTGTGCTTGTTTTTTTTTTTTTTTTCTTGTGTGTTCTGCCCTGTCCTCTCCTCTCCTAAAGGTGGCGATATAACCCTAAGGTCAAGATCAAAGTGCTGTGTCCGTCAATAAATTTCAGAGAAAGGGATTTTACAGTAAGTACCAAAATCCCATTTTTTTGAAATGCGTATTTCTGGATATTTTTTCTGTTATTCTGTCTCTCACTGTTAAAATAAAATAAACCTACCATTAAAATTATAGACTGATCATTTCTTTGTCAGTGGGCAAATGTACAAAATCAGCAGGGGATCAAATCCTTTTTTCCCTCACTGTATGGTACACTGCTGTACTGACACTACCTATATAATGTATACTGCTGTACTGACACTACCTATATAATGTATACTGCTGCACTGATACTGCCCATATACTGTGCAATAATTGATAGGGATATTGGGAATTTGCACTAATAGGTAGTGATGGGTGTGGGTGGCTATGAGAAATGTGCAGTAATTGGTAGGTATAGATGGGGGAGGAGTATGGGGAATGTTCATTATTTATGTTGGTATGGGTGAGAGAGGGGATTTTACAATAATGGGTATTATGAGTGGCAGGGTAAGGTGGGGTATGTACATGGTGGGGGAGGGGGTCTATGTTACATTTGGTACAGAGTGATGCAATATGGGAGTCATCTGAGGGGTTCCCTCATATTAGTGATGTGCTCTGACACAAAACAGCCAGTCAGTTTAGTAGCATCATGCAGACCTTATGGTCTATAATTTGCAGACATTTCATTGGCTGCAAGCCTCCCACTCGGGGGGTGCTAGATTATTCTAACATTACTTTTTTTTACATAGTTTGGATCAACGCAACTACCTTCTGGACTGTGCTCACACATACAGCTTGCGGGACCTTAAACAGGTGCAGTATGGGAAATTTTGTCTTGTCTGAGGAGTATTTGCTTGGATGTGGTCAGGGTCACCTTTTTGAATGTTGCAGATTTGGAGTAGTAGAAATTTCAGCTGAAGCTCGGTCACTATTTCATAGTTGAGATTGGATAAAGGAAACCAGTGCAGGGCAGTATATAGGATGCAAATGCTGCTTCCTCATCCAGCTCTCATGGTGATCCTCTGGCTTCAGTGGTTTTTGCATCACTGACCTGGAAATTGGGTCAGAGAGAAGTTCTTGTAAACAGTTTTTTTTCCCAGCAAAGTCAAATGTTATCAGTGTGAACCGTATTATCAGTACTCAGAATCAGCGTTCAGCTTTTGGTGACTGTGTGTATGTATGTGTGTATATGTGTGTGTATATATACTCACTTTTGTTGCCAGCGGTTTAGACATTAATGGCTGTGTGTTGAGTTATTTTGAGAGGACAGCAAATTTACACTGTTATACAAGCTGTACACTCACTACTTTACATTGTAGCAAAGTGTCATTTCTTCAGTGTTGTCACATGAAAAGATAGAATAAAATATTTACAATGTGAGGGGTGTACTCACTTTTGTGAGATACTGTATGTGTGTGTGTGTGTATAATTAATAGATAGATAGATCGATCTCCATCCATCCATCCATCCATCCATCCATCACACACACACAGTATCTCACAAAAGTGAGTACACCCATGGAGTTCAGCAGAGCTTCACAGGTTGCCACTGGAGTCCTCTTCCACTCCTCTATGAAGACATCACGGAGCTGGTGGGTGTTAGAGATCTTGCCCTCCTCCACCTTCCGTTTGAGGATGTCCCACAGATGATCAATAAGGTTTAGGTCTGGAGACATGCTTGGCCAGTCCATCACCTTTACCCTCAACTTCTTTAGCAAGGCAGTGGTTGTCTTGGAGGTGTGTTTGGGGTCATTATGTTGGAATACTGCCCTGCGGCCCAGTCTCCGAAGGGAGGGGATCATGCTCTGCTTCAGTATGTCACAGTACATGTTGGCATTCATGGTTCCCTCAATGAACTGTAGCCGGCAGCACTCATACAGCCCCAGACCATGACACTCCCACCACCATGCTTGACTGTAGGCAAGACACACTTGTCTTTGTACTCCTCACCTGGTTGCCACCACACACGCCTGACACCATCTGAACAAATTAAAGTGGAGTTCTGCCTTTTTTTTTTTTTTTTTTTTAAAGTCGACAGCTACAAATACTGCAGCTGCTGACTTTTAAAATATGGACACTTACCTGTCCAGGGCGCCGGCGGCACCCAAAGCCGATCTGTCCCTCGGCTCTTGGGTGGAGGCACCGACATCTTCAGTAAGGGAATCAGGAAATGAAGCCTTGCAGAGATATATATACACATTTTTAATTGTTTTTTCTTTGTTTTGTTCTTTGTTATAAAACATATATCCAATGAAAACCAAAATATCTTCATACAAAGTAGGATATATTATATGCATATATATATATTAATTTGGTCTAAATTTATGAAGATTTTTTAGTTTTCATTGGATATGTTTTATAACAAAGTAAAAAAAGTGTGTGTATATGTATATATATATATATATATATATATATATATATATATATATATATATATATATATATATATATATATATATATATATATATATATATATATATATATATATATATATATATATATGTGTGTGTATATGTATATATATATATATATATATATACACATATACATACATTTTTTTTTTTCCCAAAATTTTCGGAATTTTTTGTTTTAATTCACAAAAAATAAAACCCAATGGTGATCAAATACCATCAAAAGAAAGCTCTATTTGTGTGAAAAAAATATATAAATTTTGTTTGCGTACATTGTTGCATGACTGAGCGATTGCCAGTTAAATCAGGGCAGTGCTGAATAGCAAAAAATGGTCTGATCATGAAGGGGTGTAAAACCTTCTGGAGGTCAAGAGGTTAATTCATCCACCACCATGTAAAAGCCTTTCTTATAAACCTCTTTGTTAAATCTCTGTATAATAGGAATCTGCTATGCTGGTGCAATAATTTTTGTAGATGTTGTAATCCAGTCTCAATATATCTCCGGCAGATGTCATAATGTGTGTCTCTTGCAGATCGCTGATGGGGTGTTTGAACCTTTTCTTCAGTCTGCTGTGGAGTTTGCCTGCAGACATGTCTTTCAGTGTGATCTCTGCAGTCAGAGAGGATTCATCTGCCAGATATGTAACAGCAATGAGATCATCTACCCCTTCCAGTTTGACACAACCAGCAGGTGGGACGTCAGGATTCCAGATTCCTTTGTGTTGTTTTGGAAAGCGTTGCGCAAACTGTTGGTGCTATATAAATGCTCTATAATTATAATCATAATATTATTTGGTACACCAAGGCACTGCTCATGTTTCCACCATGGGTTCAGTTAAAACAAAACTGATGCCAGTAACTAAGACCCTTTTTATAAATGATGAGAATTGTCTTTGGGTTACAGTGATTGATTACATCATCCCTGATAGTAGCTTCTAATTCAACAAATAGATCTATTCAAATATGCTCCCAGTTCTTCCATGTCCCAGGATAGGTTGCCATTCTCTATGTCATTCACTAGATGGCAGAATCTGAGCCCTGTTTCTTCTCTTATAGGTGTCCTGAATGTAAAGCAGTCTTCCATATTCCATGTAAGACTCCGCAGACACAGTGCCCACGTTGCCTACGGAGAAGAAGGTACCAGGACCAGAGGGTGAAGGTGTGAGGTGCCTTTGAATTTTGCTCAATTTCCTGCAGTGTGGAAGATATGGTTGCTGCTGCCCGTCACTTTACTCCTGTATATAGACTATATATTGCTTGTGTGTATGTAGTGTACAGACTCTGCAATGAAGGAAGAGGAGGATGTGGCCCATCATGCTTTATCGGATGGAGTGGATCCTTGTTCTCCATGGCCATGACTTGCAAGAAACGCTCCAATATACCTTCAGCCAGTAACTGCCTCGACAAGTCTCTCTATGCGTCCGGTCCCTACGTGTTAATCCACAGTCTTCCATTCCTCACCGCTTATTTCATGTCACAGGAAGGAGAGAGCCTCAGCCATGCAGAAATCTCCTCCATCCTCGCTAATAGGAGGACTGTCCTCCATCAGAGCCTCGGCCAGGCAGCAATCTCCTCCATCCTCGCTAATAGGAGAACTGTCCTCCATCAGAGCCTCGGCCATGCAGGACACCCCTCTTCCTAACCAATATGAGAACTGTGCGTTATCAAAGCCTTGGCCAGGCAAGACTCCCCCCTCCTCCCTAATATGAGAACTTCCACTATCTGACCCCCCCTTCCTTTCTAATCCAAGAATTGTCCTGCATCAGATCTTCAGGCAGGCTGGACAACCCCCTTGCTAACTAATATGACAGCTGTCCAACATTGAAGCCTTGGCCAGGAAGGACACCCACTTCCTAAGTACTAGGAGAACTATTGGTCTTCAGAGTCTGAGCGAGGCAGGACACCTCCTTCCTCACTAAAACAAGAACTGTCTGTCATTGGAGCCTCTGTGAGGCAGGACACCCCTCCTCAGAACTAATATGACCGCTGTCCACCATTGAAGCCTTGCCCAGGAAGGGCACCCACTTCCTAAGAAGTAATAAGAGAACTATCTGTCATCAGAGTCTCAGCCAGGCTGGGCACCCCCTTCTTCACTAATACAAGAGCTGTCCACCATCAGAGCCTCGGCCAAGGAGGACACCCCCTTCTTAACTATTAATAGAAATAATATGAGAATTTACACCATCAAAGCCTCTGCTAGGCAGGCAACCCCCTTCCTTTCAAATACAAAATACTTTATTAATCCCATTGGGAAATTGTTAATACAAGAATTGTCCGGCCTCAGATTTTCAGCCAGGCTGGACACCCCCTTGCTAACTACTATGACAACTGACCAACATTGAAGCCTTGGCCAGGAAGGACACCCACTTCCTAAGTACTAGGAAAACTATTTGTCTTCGGAGTCTTAGCCAGGCAGGATACCCCTTTTCTCACTAATATGAGAACTGTCCGCCATTGGAGCCTCTGTGAGGCAAGACAGACACCCCTCTTCCAAACTATTATGACAGCTGTCCACCATTGAAGCCTTGGCCAGGAAGGACACCCACTTCCTAAGTAATAAGAGAACTATTTGTCTTCAGAGTCTTAGCCAGGCAGGACACCCCCTTCCTCACGAATGCAAGAACTGTCTGCCATCAAAGCCTCTGTGAGGCAGGACACCCCTCCTCAGAACTAATAGGACAGCTGTCCACCATTGAAGCCTTGGCCAGGAAGGACACCCACTTCCTAAGAAGTAATAAGAGAACTACCTGTCTTCAGACTCTCAGCCAGGCTGGCCACCCTGTTTCTCAGTAATATGAGAGCTGTCCACCATCAGAGCCTCGGCCAAGGAGGACACCCCCTTAACTATTAATAGAACTGTCTGCCATTAGAACCTCAGCCAGGCAGGACACCCCCTTCCTCACTTATACGAGAGATTCTCACCATCGGAACCTCAGCCAGGCAGGACACCCCCTTTCTAACTAATATGACAACTGTCCACTATCGGAGCCTCGGCTAGAAAGGACACACCCCCTTCCTCACTAATCCTGACGTATCATGAAGAGTTACTCTTTATTATTTTTATGGAAATATGAAGTTTACAGCTTGTAATATTTTTCTAGTTTTCATCATCTTTTTAATGAATCGTGTGCCTTTCTGACAATGAACAGTTGCGAGTAGCAGCCAAGCATCATGGGAGTTAGAGGAGGACAAAGCAGGGCACGTTGAGTGTCTGTTTTTCTTCTGAGTAGATTCAGTAGTCCACTTATAGCGTGGATGACTCCTGATTGGACAGCAAGGTGAAATCTCAGCATTATTACTTCACCCAATCACTGTAGGAAGAGCCAGTCCCAAGTTTTGGGCTTCTAGTTCAGGGAAATCTGGATCCTAACAGTTTGGCCTATACAGCTGCTCTAGGCAATTCCTCCGTTTACTTTAACAGATTGTAGTGTGTGTGAAAAATCCTCTATTTTTAAAAGAAATTTCCCATTTGTGGAAGAAAATCACTCTCATTCTAAGGTGGGCGTAATTCATTATTTTCAGTGGCTGGAAGCTGATAATGGCACTTTCCTCAAAGCATCTTTTTATTTTGTTTTCACTGTTTTTTACAGTTTTTGTCATACCATTCAAAATCCTATGAAGGAGAGGCTAAAGTGCCACAAAATGGAAGTCATAAACTTTGCTGATCTTTATAAATACGTAATCATGGTCCACAACTCCTCCAGCAGCCAATCGGTATAAATATCTAATCTTGGTCCTCAACCCCTCCAGCAACGAATCTATATAAATACCCAGTTATGGTCAACAACCCCTTCCAGCAGCCAATCGATCTAAATACCTAATTATAGTCCACAACCCCTCCAGCAGCTTTTAGTTGTACCTAATCGTGGTCCACAACCCCTCCAGCAGCTTTTAGTTATACCTAATCGTGGTCCACAACCCCTCCAGCAGCTTTTAGTTATACCTAATCGTGGTCCACAACCCCTCCAGCAGCTTTTAGTTATACCTAATCGTGGTCCACAACCCCTCCAGCAGCTTTTAGGTATAAATACCTAATCATGGTCCACAACTCCTCCAGAAGTCAATCTATATAAATACCTAACCATGGTCCACAACTCCTCCAGAAGTCAATCTATATAAATACCTAAGCATTTTCTGCAACTCCTCCATATAAATACCCAGTCATGGTTCACAACTCCTCCAGCAGCCAATCTATATAAATACCCAATCCTGGTCCACAACCCCTCCATATAAATACCTAATCATGGTCCACAACTCCTCCATATAAATACCTATTCATGGTCCACAACCCCTCCAGCAGCCAATCAATATAAATACCTAATCAGGGTCCACATCTCCTCCAGCAGCCAATTTATATAAATGCCTAATCATGGACCACAACCACTCTAGCAGCCCATCTATATAAATACCTAATCATGGACCACAACCATTCCAGCAGCCAATCTATATAAATACCCCATAATATCCCACGGCTTTTCCAGCAGCCAACCTTTCTAAATACCCCAGTCATGTCCCATGACTCAACAGCAGCCTATCCTATATAAATGCCCTTTTATGCCCCCTTCAGCAGTCAGCCTTTAGAAAGACAAATCATGTCCTATTACTCCTCAAGCAAACAATCTTTATAAAGTTTAATCCTGTCCTATGACTCCTCTAGCAATCAATCATAAATACCAATCATGTTTTATGATTCGTCCAGCTGCCAATCTGTTTAAATACTACATCTTGTCCCATTACTCCTCCCCCAACCACTCTTCATATCTACCTCATGATGTTGAATCTTGCTTTTAGCAGCCAATCTTTAGAAAAGACCCATCATGTCCCATAACTTCTCCAGTAGTCACACCTAAGGCCCTCATGCACATGGAAGCTTTTTTGCATCTTGCACAAATTGAGAGCATGAGGCAGCTGCAGTATACAACTACCCATAGTAATAGATGTTTGAATGCTAGCTGTACGTGGGTCTGCACCATGCTTGCAAAGGTACGCATATGGGCGTATGTGCTGGAACACAGCTGTTGCATGTTCTGAGATTTGAGTTTATGCTAAGTGTACACCTAGCATTCAACCATTCGTTACTAGGGGCAGCTATACACTGCACCCCCAGTTTAAATGAGAGACATAAAAGTGTCCCTGTGCATGAGGCTCAATAAAAATACCCCATCATAGGCCATGATTTTTTCAGCAGCCAATCTTTATAAATACTACATCATATCCCATGACTCTTCCAACAGCCAATCTATATAAATACCCCATTGTGCCCCATGACTCCTCCACCAGCCAATCTATATAAATAATGCATCGTGTCCCATGACTCTTCCAACAGCCAATCTTTGTAAATACCCTATTGTGTCCCATCACTCTTCCAACAGCCAATCTTTATAAATACCCCATTATTTCAAATGACTCCTCCAAGAGCCAATCTTTATAAATACCCCATTGTGTCCCATGACTCTTCCAGCAGCCTATCTTTATATATACCCCATTGTTTCCTATGACTCCTCCAACAGCCAATCTTTATCAATACCCCATTGTGTCCCATGACTCCTCCAACAGCCAATCTTTATAAATACCCCATTGTTTCCCATGACTCCTCCAACAGCCAATCTTTATCAATACCCCATTGTGTCCCATGACTCTTCCAACAGCCAATCTTTATAAATACCCCATTGTGTCCCATGACTCTTCCAACAGCCAATCTTTATAAATACCCCATTGTTTCCAATGACTCCTCCAGCAGCCAATCTTTATCAATACCCCATTGTGTCCCATGACTCTTCCAACAGCCAATCTTTATAAATACCCCATTGTTTCCCATGACTCTTCCAGCAGCCAATCTTTATAAATACCCCATTGTGTCCCATGACTCCTCCAACAGCCAATCTTTATAAATACCCCATTGTGTCCCATGACTCTTCCAACAGCCAATCTTTATAAATACCCCATTGTTTCCAATGACTCCTCCAACAGCCAATCTTTATCAATACCCCATTGTGTCCCATGACTCTTCCAACAGCCAATCTTTATCAATACCCCATTGTGTCCCATGACTCTTCCAACAACAGCCAATCTTTCAAAATACTGCATTGTGTCCCATGACTCTTCCAACAGCCAATCTTTATAAATACCCCATTGTGTCCCATGACTCTTCCAACAGCCAATCTTTATAAATACCCCATTGTGTCCCATGACTCCTCCAACAGCGAATCTTTATCAATACCCCATTGTGTCCCATGACTCTTCCAACAACAGCCAATCTTTCAAAATACTGCATTGTGTCCCATGACTCTTCCAACAGCCAATTTATATAAATACCCCACCGTGTCCCATGACTCTTCCAACAGACAATCTTTGCAAATGCCCCATTGTGTCCCATGACTCTTCCAACAGCCAACCTTTATAAATATCCCATCATGTCCCATGACTCTTCCAGCTGCCAGTTTTAAAAATGCCCTGCTATGCCACATGATTCCTCCAGCTGCCAGTTTCCATAAAGACTTTATAATATACCATGATCCCCACACACTGACAAATGATTCTGTTCTGGAGAAGCGAAATAACTGACATATCCATAATATATTTATTTGGTCTGGAAGGTTGCAGTCATTGCCCATTGGGAGCTTCTTCCTGCAGCCTGGTGTAGCTGGATTTGGAGGTTGTAGTTGACCGCACATTAACGTGATGGTGTGATTAGCAGCTTCCATCCTTCCAGGACTCAGAAGACGTAACCTAATCTAACTCCTTAATCTGGAGAGTGGTAATGAGGAGCTCACGTGCCAAACATTTACTAACCAAACCTGTCATCTTTTTAAATTATTCTGCCAATAAAAAAGATTTGCCACTATATCGTGTGTGTTGTTTAATGCCATGCGTGTTCAGATTCGTTTCCTGATTCCTCCAGCGTTGTACACATATAGAAAGATGAACACAAGACAACCCCCAACCTCACCCTTCCTGTTTTCCTGTATCCTCTTCTGTAGACTGTCACACTTTAATTAGAACATTATACAGTATATATGCAATGATATCTCTCCTGAATAATAATAATATAACTTATGTCTGGAGAGCGGTGATGTCACTTCTGAATAATGTGGTTGATATTTAGAGAACAATGATGTTGCTCCTGTACAATGTAACATATCTGAGGAGTAGCAATGTCACTCCTATATAAGATATCTGGAGAGTGATGATGTCACTCCTGTATAATATAACTTACAGTATCTCACAAAAGTGAGTACACCCCTCACATTTTTGTAAATATTTTATTCTACCTTTTCATGTGACAACACTGAAGAAATGACACTTTGCTACAATGTAAAGTAGTGAGTGTACAGCTTGTATAACAGTGTAAATTTGCTGTCCCCTCAATATAACTCAACACACAGCCATTAATGTCTAAACCGCTGGCAACAAAAGTGAGTACACCCCCTAAGTGAAAATGTCCAAATTGGGCCCAAAGTGTCAATATTTTGTGTGTCCACCATTATTTTCCAGCACTGCCTTAACCCTCTTGGCCATGGAGTTCACCAGAGCTTCACAGGTTGTCACTGGAGTCCTCTTCCACTCCTCCTTGAAGACATCACAGAGCTGGAGAATGTTAGAGACCTTGCGCTCCTCCACCTTCCGTTTGAGGATGCCCCACAGATGCTCAATAGGGTTTAGGTCTGGAGACATGCTTGGCCAGTCCATCACCTTTACCCTCAGCTTCTTAAGCAAGGCAGTGGTTATCTTGGAGGTGTGTTTGGGTCATTATCATGTTGGAATACTGCCCTACGGCCCAGTCTCCGAAGGGGGAGGGGGGGATGATGCTCTGCTACAGTATGTCACAGTACATGTTGGCATTCATGGTTCCCTCAATGAACTGTAGCTCCCCAGGTGCCGGCAGCACTCATGCAGCCCCAGACCATGACACTCCCACCACCATGCTTGACTGTAGGCAAGACACACTTATCTTTGTACTCCTCACCTGGTTGCCCCCACACACGCTTGTCACCATCTGAACCAAATAAGTTTATCTTGGTCTCATCAGACCACAGGACATGGTTCCAGTAATCTATGTCTTTAAATGAAATCTGATGGTCCAACAAGATCCGTGGCCCCAGCACTGCGCTAAGGACACACTTAAATATGAATGCTACAAAATAAAAGTTGACTAATAAAAATAAAGCTGCCACTTTAAATCAACAAAATATAAAAAAGCATTTACCATATAAGTAAATAAAAGTAAATAGTGGCGTTAATAAATCAAAAGCACCCAGTGTTAAGTGTTAACAGACTAAAGATACATAAGTATAAATGTGATCATGATCCGTGACTAAATAGTCCATATATAAGACATGATGTTTCAAACCGTCTTAGACAAAACGTGATCTTGAGTTCTTCCACCACACCATGTGCACTTGGTGACTCCACTCCCCTCTGGATATGCAACCCTCACAGGGTTAAACATTCACTGATATCCAATCGTGAACCGGATGTCATTAGACTCTCCACATATAATTAAACAAAGTGCTCCAATAGTGCAGTAACGTTACGGTGAATTTATTACATTTAAATGAAAAACTTGCACTCACATGAGAGCAGATATACAACAACATCAAAGTATTCACTTGCAGCAGCAAGTACTGGCATGGTATGGTCACAGCGGACCCAGCGTGTGTGATCTGTGTCTCACCCACACGAGATCGCCCACGTCCTGATGCGTTTCGTCATAATTTCTTACTCATGGTATTGGCAGTACGGCACGACAACCTCCCCTTTATAGTATTTCATCTAATGACGATAAGCATCCTGCAGCAAATGCGCTACCTTCGTGTCCCCGCAACCATATTGCAGCCAGCACTTCCTCTGCTTACAATTAATTTGTGGTATATCATATTAATCAAAATAAGCATATTAATACTAAAAAGACAAGACATCACACGTAAGTGACTCTGCAACTACTCATGAATGATTAAACAAAGAAAAATGCAAACTATATGCTCAGTATAGAGGCACATTGGTAATTAATTAGCATAAATACATTGAATTAAAACCAATATATATGCACCATTTATTTAAATCTTCAAAAACTTAAAGCTGTGAGATAATCGCTCAATACCTTTTACAATATATTCATTAAATTTTTTTTGTCTAAGACTGTTTGAAACATCATGTCTTATACAGTCAGGTCCATAAATATTGGGACATCGACACAATTCTAATCTTTTTGGCTCTCTACACCACCACAATGGATTTGAAATGAAACGAACAAGATGTGCTTTAACATGCATTTCACTTGCTGAAGACAGAACTGAAGGGAAAATGCCCCAAGAACAAGCAGGAACTGAGGACAGTTGCAGTAGAGGCCTGGCAGAGCATCACCAGGGATGAACCCCAGCGTCTGGTGATGTCTATGTGTTCCAGACTTCAGGCTGTAATTGACTGCAAAGGATTTGCAACCAAGCATTAAAAAGTGAAAGTTTGATGGATGATTGTTATTCTGTCCCATTACTTTTGGTCCCTTAAAAAGTGGGAGACACATATACAAACTGTTGTAATTCCTACACTGTTTACCTGATTTGGATGTAAATACCCTCAAATTAAAGCTTAAAGTCTGCAGTTAAAGCACATCTTGTTTGTTTCATTTCAAATCCATTGTGGTGGTGTATAGAGCCAAAAAGATTAGAATTGTGTCGATGTCCCAATATGTATGGACCTGACTGTATATGGACTATTTAGTCACAGATCATGATCACATTTATACTTCTGTATCTTTAGTCTGTTAACACTGGGTGTTTTTGAATAGAGTTATTAGCGCCACTATTTACTTTTTATTTATTTATATGGTAAATGCTTTTTAAATCCATGTCCTTAGTCTGCTTGTCTTCAGCAAACTGTTTCTGGGCTTTCTTGTGCATCATCTTTAGAAGAGGCTTCCTTCTGGGATGACAGCCATACAGACCAATTTGATGCAGTGTGCGGCGTATGGTCTGAGCACTGACAGGCTGACCCCCCACCCCTTCTACCTCTGCAGCAATGCTGGCAGCACTCATATCTCTATTTCCCAAAGACAACCTCTGGATATGACGCTGAGCACGTGCACTCAACTTCTTTGGTCACCCATGGTGAGGCCTGTTTTGAGTGGAACCTGTCCTGTTAAACCTCTGTATGGTCTTGGCCACCGTGCTGCAGCTCAGTTTCAGGGTCTTGGCAATTTTCTTATAGCCTAGGCCATCTTTATGTAGAGCAACAATTCTTTTTTTCAGATCATTAGAGTTTTTTTGCCATGAGGTGCCATGTTGAACTTCCAGTAACCAGTGTGAAAGCGATAAGCACCAAATTTAACACACCTGCTCCCCATTCACACCTGAGACCTTGTAACACTAACAAGTCACATGACATCGGGGAGGGAAAATGGCTAATTGGGCCCAATTTGGACATTTTCACTTAGGAGTGTACTCACTTTTGTTGCCAGCGGTTTAGACATTAAAGGGTAAGTTCACCTTTACAGAAAAATCTGTAAGGTGAACTTACACAGAACCCCCTCCTTAACCCCCCCCCCCCCTCTTAGTCCCGCTGGCCTGCAGCGCGTCGATCTCTCATTCTGAGCCCTGCTATCGCCGCCTCACCGGACTGGGGCTTAGAAATCCCCTTGGCTTAATCTCTAAAACGTCCCCTTTAGGAGGTACGTTTTGGAGCATTCTAATTGGTTGGCGCCATCACATGGGCGGTGCCGACCAGTCATATCCCGTGTAGCCCGTCTTGTCAGTGGGCAAGAAGTAGAGAGCATGCTGAGGGGCTTTCTAACCCCTTTGATCCGGTGAGGCGGCGATAGCAGGTCTCAGAACTGGAGATCGACACTTTGCAGGTCAGCGGGATGGGGGGGGGTGGGGAGGGGGTCCTGTGTAAATTCATCTTACAGTATTTTCTGTAAAGGTGGACTTACACTTTAATGGCTGTGTGTTGAGTTATTTTGAGGGGACAGCAAATTTACACTGTTCTACAAGCTGTACACTCACTACTTTACATTGTAGCAAAGTGTCATTTCTTCAGTGTTGTCACATGAAAAGATATACAATGGAACCTCGGATTGTGAGTAACGCAGTTTACAAGCTATATATATATTTTTTTAAATTCTGACTCGCTTTGCAAGCGTTGTCTTGCAAGATGAGCAGAATTCAAGCCTCTGGGGTATGCAGTACCGCATTTGGCCAGTGGTGTGGGGGCGCCGGAGCTGCTCGGAAATGCTCGGAAACACTCCGTTCCCGAGTGTCCCTGAGGGTCTCCGGCGCTACCGCACCTCTGCCCACATGCGGTACTGCATAGACAAGCAGTGGCTGTGGAACGGATTATCTGAGTTTCCAATAATTCCTATGGGGAAACTCGGTTTGATATACGAGTGCTTTGGATTACAAGCATTCTTCTGGATCAAATTATGCTCGTAATCCAAGGTATTACTGTACTAAGCAATTTACAAAAATGTGAGGGGTGTACTCACTTTTGTGAGATACTGTATATCTGGAGAGCGGTGATGTCACTCCTGTATAATATATCTTATATCTGGAGAGTGGTGATTTCACTCCTTTATAATATAGCTTATATCTGAAGAGCGGTGATGTCACTCCTGTATAATATAACTTATATCTGGAGAGCGGTGATGTCACTCCTGTATAATATATGTTATATCTGGAGAGCAGTGATGGCACTCCAGTATAATATAACTTATATCTGGAGAGCGGTGATGTCACTCCTGTATAAATATATCTTATATCTGGAGAGCGGTGATGTCACTCCTGTATAATATAACTTATATCTGGAGAGCGGTGATGTCACTCCTGTATAATATAACATATATCTGGAGAGCAGTGATGGCACTCCTGTATAATATAACTTATATCTGGAGAGCGGTGATGTCACTCCAGTATAATATAACTTATATCTGGAGAGTGGTGATGTCACTCCTGTATAATATAACTTATATCTGGAGAGTGGTGATGTCACTCCTGTATAATACAACTTATATCTGGAGAGCGGTGATGTCACTCCTGTATAATACAACTTATATCTGGAGAGCGGTGATGTCACTCCTGTATAATACAACTTATATCTGGAGAGCGGTGATGTCACTCCTGTATAATACAACTTATATCTGGAGAGCGGTGATGTCACTCCTGTATAATACAACTTATATCTGGAGAGCAGTGATGTCACTCCTGTATAATATATCTTATATCTGGAGAGCGGTGATGTCACTCCTGTATAATATAACTTATATCTGGAGAGCAGTGATGTCACTCCTGTATAATATATCTTATATCTGGAGAGCGGTGATGTCACTCCTGTATAATATAACTTATATCTGGAGAGCGGTGATGTCACTCCTGTATAATATAACTTCTATCTGGAGAGCGGTGATGTCACTCCTGTATAATATAACTTCTATCTGGAGAGCGGTGATGTCACTCCTGTATAATATTACTTATATCTGGAGAGCGGTGATGTCACTCCTGTATAATATTACTTATATCTGGAGAGCGGTGATGTCACTCCTGTATAATATTACTTATATCTGGAGAGCGGTGATGTCACTCCTGTATAATATTACTTATATCTGGAGAGTGGTGATGTCACTCCTGTATCAAGTTTATCTTGGAAGGATTTGACACAAGGATTTGTGTTCTTAGTAAATTTGCTTTGTTGTATTGCGAGTACAGAAGAGGTATTGCAGTGGGCGATGTGCATGATGACTCCTGTGTGCGGTCAGTCTGTGCCGGCATCTCCTGTGATTGTATGTAAAGGAAATGTGTGAATCTCATCTCTGAATTTCACTGAACAGGAAATATCAGAGGCAGGCTGAGACACAGTCTCTCCGACAGGCGCGCCTTCCGTACTCACTGAAGTGCAGCCTCTCTCAGTACAGAGGTTTTGGCACTGACTGCTGTGCTTACCTCCCAGCTCCTGCTGCACCTCACACTGACCCCGGGCACTGTTCTCCATTACACCTACCAGTTGCCACTGGATACCCTTGTCCCTGTCCCTTGTCAGTGACACTTCCCTACCCAGTGTCACAGTCTGCTCGGTAGGCAGCGGCTGGCTCTTGGCTGTACAGGGGGCATCTTGCAGATCCTCTGTGTTTCTGTACTCTTGGGGGATGAGGATGACAGTGGAGGTGTCCACTCATCACACAGTGCTTTGAGGATTGCCAGGTAAGACATTTTACTCCTGCCGGATATAAGATCCTTCTGTTAGTATCAGATATGAAATCCCTCTGTTAGTATGAGATCCCTCTGTTAGTATTGGGTATGAGATCCCTCTGTTAGTATCGGGTATGAGATCCCTCTGTTAGTATCGGGTATGAGATCCCTCTGTTAGTATCGGGTATGAGATCCCTCTGTTAGTATCAGATATGAGATCCCTCTTTTAGTAGGGGGTATGAGATCCCTCTGTTAGTATGAGATCCCTCTGTTAGTATGAGATCCCTCTGTTAGTATTGGGTATGAGATCCCTCTGTTAGTATCGGGTATGAGATCCCTCTGTTAGTATCGGGTATGAGATCCCTCTGTTAGTATCGGGTATGAGATCCCTCTGTTAGTATCGGGTATGAGATCCCTCTGTTAGTATCAGATATGAGATCCCTCTTTTAGTAGGGGGTATGAGATCTCTCTGTTGGTATCAGGTATGAGATCCCTCTGTCAGTATCGGGTATGAGACCCCTCTGTTAGTATCAGATATGAGATCCCTCTTTTAGTAGGGGGTATGAGATCCCTCTGTTAGTATGAGATCCCTCTGTCAGTATCGGGTATGAGATCCCTCTGTCAGTATTGGGTATGAGATCCCTCTGTTAGTATGAGATCCCTCTGTCAGTATCGGGTATGAGATCCCTCTGTTAGTATGAGATCCCTCTGTCAGTATCGGGTATGAGATCCCTCTGTTAGTATCGGGTATGAGATCCCTCTGTTAGTATCGGGTATGAGATCCCTCTGTTAGTATCAGATATGAGATCCCTCTTTTAGTAGGGGGTATGAGATCTCTCTGTTGGTATCAGGTATGAGATCCCTCTGTCAGTATCGGGTATGAGATCCCTCTGTTAGTATCGGGTATGAGATCCCTCTGTTAGTATCGGGTATGAGATCCCTCTGTTAGTATCGAGTATGAGATCCCTCTGTTAGTATCGGGTATGAGATCCCTCTGTTAGTATCAGATATGAGATCCCTCTTTTAGTAGGGGGTATGAGATCCCTCTGTTAGTATGAGATCCCTCTGTCAGTATCGGGTATGAGATCCCTCTGTCAGTATCGGGTATGAGATCCCTCTGTCAGTATTGGGTATGAGATCCCTCTGTTAGTATGAGATCCCTCTGTCAGTATCGGGTATGAGATCCCTCTGTTTAGTATGAGATCCCTCTGTCAGTATCGGGTATGAGATCCCTCTGTTAGTATGAGATCCCTCTGTTAGTATCGGGTATGAGATGCCTCTGTTAGTATCGGGTATGAGATCCCTCTGTCAGTATCGGGTATGAGATCCCTCTGTCAGTATCGGGTATGAGATCCCTCTGTTAGTTTGAGATCCCTCTGTTAGTATTGGGTATGAGATGCCTCTGTTAGTATCGGGTATGAGATCCCTCTGTTAGTATCGGGTATGAGATCCCTCTGTTAGTATCGGGTATGAGATCCCTCTGTTAGTATCAGATATGAGATCCCTCTTTTAGTAGGGGGTATGAGATCCCTCTGTTAGTATGAGATCCCTCTGTCAGTATGAGATCCCTCTGTTAGTATGAGATCCCTCTGTCAGTATCGGGTATGAGATCCCTCTGTCAGTATTGGGTATGAGATCCCTCTGTTAGTATGAGATCCCTCTGTCAGTATGAGATCCCTCTGTTAGTATGAGATCCCTCTGTCAGTATCGGGTATGAGATCCCTCTGTCAGTATTGGGTATGAGATCCCTCTGTTAGTATGAGATCCCTCTGTCAGTATTGGGTATGAGATCCCTCTGTTAGTATGAGATCCCTCTGTCAGTATCGGGTATGAGATCCCTCTGTTAGTATGAGATCCCTCTGTCAGTATCGGGTATGAGATCTCTCTGTTAGTATTGGGTATGAGATCCCTCTGTCAGTATCGGGTTTGAGATCCCTCTGTCAGTATTGGGTATGAGATCCCTCTGTTAGTATGAGATCCCTCTGTTAGTATCGGGTATGAGATCCCTCTGTTAGTATCGGGTATGAGATCCCTCTGTTAGTATCGGGTATGAGATCCCTCTGTTAGTATCGGGTATGAGATCCCTCTGTTAGTATCGGGTATGAGATCCCTCTGTTAGTATCGGGTATGAGATCCCTCTGTTAGTATCGGGTATGAGATCCCTCTGTTAGTATCGGGTTTGGGATCCCTCTGTCAGTATCAGGTATGAGATCCCTCTGTTAGTATGAGATCCCTCTGTTAATCAAAGAAAATTCATGCCTCTGTATATTTTTGAGAGCCTCCATAGTGGAAGCACATGCCTTATAATGGATAGATAGAGGGCAGGTGAGCCTGGCGGGATCCCACCCCTCCTTTGCTGCCATTGTGCTGGGTGTCCAGTGTGCCCCTGTGCCTTTAAGGAGAGGTGGGCTCCCTCCGGGCTCACCTGTCCTCTATCCATTCTTATGCATATGCTTCCACCGTGATGGCTCTCAATAATTTATAGTGTTAGGACTGCAGATAATACACGGGGGTGTCGTGACGCGGCCTCTGCAGCTCAGGCATGTATTTGCAAATGTGTTTTTAACATGTTTTTAACGCATATTGTTAGACAGGACAATTTAGTTGTTTGCAGGCTGGTCGGTGAGTTGCACTGGGAACTTTCTTTGCTTTTGTTTGCTCTGTTGGTATCGTGTATGAGATCCCTCTGTTGGTATCAGGTATGAGATCCCTCTGTTGGTATCGTGTATGAGATCCCTATGTTGGTATCAGGTATGAGATCCCTCTGTTGGTATCAGATATGACATCCCTCTGTTGGTATCAGATATGAGATCCCTCTGTTGGTATCAGATATGAGATCCCTCTGTTGGTATCAGGTATGAGATCCCTCTGTTGGTATCAGATATGAGATCCCTCTGTTGGTATCGTGTATGAGATCCCTCTGTTGGTATCAGGTATGAGATCCCTCCGTTGGTATCAGATATAAGATCCCTCCGTTGGTATCAGATATTACATCCCTCTGTTGGTATCAGGTATGAGATCCCTCTGTTGGTATCAGGTAAGACATCCCTCTGTTGGTATCAGATATGAGATCCCTCCGTTGGTATCAGATATTACATCCCTCTGTTGGTATCAGGTATGAGATCCCTCTGTTGGTATCAGGTATGAGATCCCTCTGTTGGTATCAGGTATGAGATCCCTCTGTTGATATCAGGTATGAGATCCCTCTGTTGGTATCAGGTATGAGATCCCTCTGTTGGTATCAGGTAAGAGATCCCTATGTTGGTATCAGGTATGAGATCCCTCTGTTGGTATCAGGTATGAGATCCCTCTGTTGGTATCAGGTATGAGATCCCTCTGTTGGTATTAGGTATGAGATCCCTCTGTTGGTATCAGGTATGAGATCCCTCTGTTGGTATCAGGTATGAGATCCCTATGTTGGTATCAGGTATGAGATCCCTATGTTGGTATCGGGTATGAGATCCCTCTGTTGGTATCGGGTATGAGATCCCTCTGTTGGTATCAGGTATGAGATCCCTCTGTTGGTATCAGGTATGAGATCCCTCTGTTGGTATCAGGTATGAGATCCCTCTGTTGGTATCAGGTATGAGATCCCTCTGTTGGTATTAGGTATGAGATCCCTATGTTGGTATCAGGTATGAGATCCCTCTGTTGGTATCAGGTATGAGATCCCTCTGTTGGTATCAGGTATGAGATCCCTCTGTTGGTATCAGGTATGAGATCCCTCTGTTGGTATCAGGTATGAGATCCCTCTGTTGGTATCAGGTATGAGATCCCTCTGTTGGTATCAGGTATGAGATCCCTCTGTTGGTATCAGGTATGAGATCCCTCTGTTGGTATCAGGTATGAGATCCCTATGTTGGTATTAGGTATGAGATCCCTCTGTTGGTATCAGGTATGAGATCCCTCTGTTGGTATCAGGTATGAGATCCCTCTGTTGGTATCAGGTATGAGATCCCTCTGTTGGTATCAGGTATGAGATCCCTCTGTTGGTATCAGGTATGAGATCCCTCTGTTGGTATTAGGTATGAGATCCCTATGTTGGTATCAGGTATGAGATCCCTCTGTTGGTATCAGGTATGAGATCCCTCTGTTGGTATCAGGTATGAGATCCCTCTGTTGGTATCAGGTATGAGATCCCTCTGTTGGTATCAGGTATGAGATCCCTCTGTTGGTATCAGGTATGAGATCCCTCTGTTGGTATCAGGTATGAGATCCCTCTGTTGGTATCAGGTATGAGATCCCTCTGTTGGTATCAGGTATGAGATCCCTCTGTTGGTATCAGGTATGAGATCCCTCTGTTGGTATCAGGTATGAGATCCCTCTGTTGGTATTAGGTATGAGATCCCTATGTTGGTATCAGGTATGAGATCCCTCTCGGGCTTCCTATGGGTGTATGAAGCTGCCGACAAAGAACGGGTGACATTGTGTGGTGACATTGAGCCTGTCTCCGTTTTTGTCTCCTTCCTATTCCATATTATCTGATGAGCCTGTCTGTGGCTGGTTTGATGTCCGTGGTTTCAGGATGTGACAGGCCAGCGGTGATTTGTCACCTAGTTTCAGTTATCTATATGAAGCAGCTGTGTGGGGTCCCGGTGACATACAGGAACCCCCCCCCCCTTCCTCCTTCCTGGCCTCCGCACTTGTTGTGTCTCTACAGATACATAAAACAGGAAGAATTGCCCGGACAGGCCAAGAACAGGATGAGAGGTATGGGGGAGAGTATTGGGGACCCGGACTCCCGAGGCCCAGCCGTTTCCTCTTTTGTCATCTCTAACACGCCGCTAAAGATTGTCAGCTTTTTGGCTCAGGTTGACGTTCCTAGACTGGAATTCGGGGAAGTTGAGGCTGATTGTTCCTCTTAGAAAATGTTATTTGAATATTTAGTCTGAGCTGATTTTAGGAAAGCTGGATGCATTGGCAATGATACCCAATCAGGTTATTTTTTTCATGTTCTGTAATTGACTGCAACGTCTTTGGCGGGGTCTGCACTGTACACAGCGGGTTACCCCTACTCAGCACTCGCCTAGAACAGGATGTGCGCTGTTTTCTGGATTTCCTGTGTGTGCGCTCACAGGAAACAATGTGGTGAGCCCCTCTTCCACGTATGAGCTTGCTGCACCTTAGACTTCAGCCCTATGCTATGTATTGGGGTGCCACCACACTCCAGTCTGCACCCCTGTCCTGGAGCCTGAGTATTGAGGTGCCCCGACTCCAGTCCGCACCTTTATCCTGAGGCTTGTGTATTGGGGTCACCCGAATCCACTCTGCACCTCTTTTTCCTGAGGCCTGTGTTTCAGGGTGCCCCCTCAGTCCAGTCTGCACCCCTCTCCTGGAGCCTGAGTATTGAAGTGCCCCGACTCCAGTCTGCACCTTTATCCTGAGGCTTGTGTATCGGGGGGTTCCCTGACTCCAGTCCACACCCCTATCCTGAGGCCTGTGTATTGAGGTGACCCGAATCCACTCTGCACCTCTTTTTCCTGAGGCCTGTGTTTCAGGGTGCCCCCTCAGTCCAGTCTACACCCCTCTCCTGGAGCCTGAGTATTGAAGTGCCCCGACTCCAGTCCGCACCTTTATCCTGAAGCTTGTGTATCGGGGTTCCCTGACTCCAGGCCACACCCCTATCCTGAGGCCTGTGTATTGGGGTGACCCAAATCCACTCTGCACCTCTTTTTCCTGAGGCCTGTGTTTCAGGGTGCCCCCTCAGTCCAGTCTGCACCCCTCTCCTGGAGCCTGAGTATTGAGGTGCCCCGACTCCAGTCCGCACCTTTATCCTGAGGCTTGTGTATCGGAGTTTCCTGACTCCAGTCCACACCCCTATCCTGAGGCCTGTGTATTGAGGGAACCCAAATCCACTCTGCACCTCTTTTTCCTGAGGCCTGTGTTTCAGGGTGCCCCCTCAGTCCAGTCTACACCCCTCTCCTGGAGCCTGAGTATTGAAGTGCCCCGACTCCAGTCCGCACCTTTATCCTGAGGCTTATGTATCAGGGGGTGCCCTGACTCCAGTCCACACCCCTATTCTGAGGCCTGTGTATTGGGGTGACCCGAATCCACTCTGCACCTCTTTTTACTGAGGCCCGTGTTTTTTAGGGTGCCCCCTCAGTCCAGTCTGCACCCCTCTCCTGGAGCCTGAGTATTGAGGCGCCCCGACTCCAGTCCGCACCTTTATCCTGAAGCTTGTGTATCGGGGTTCCCTGACTCCAGGCCACACCCCTATCCTGAGGCCTGTGTATTGGGGTGACCCGAATCCACTCTGCACCTCTTTTTCCTGAGGCCTGTGTTTCAGGGTGCCTCCTCAGTTCAGTCTGCACCCCTGTCCTTAGGCCTGTGTATTAGGGTGACCCCACTCTAGTCTGAACCCTATTTTATGAGGCCTATATTCAGGGTGCCCCCATTCTCTAATCTGCACCCCTTTCCTGAGGTCTTTGTATACCGAGGTGCCTCAACACCAGTCTTCACCCTTTTTTCTGAGGCTGGCGCTTTAGGGTGCCCCACACTCCAGTCTGCACCCCTGTCCTTAGGCCTGTGTATTAGAGTGACCCCACTCTAGTCTGAACCCTATTTTCTGAGGCCTATATTCAGGATACCCACATTCTCTAATCTCCACCCCTTTCCTGAGGTGCCTCAACACCAGTCTTCACCCTTTTTTCCGAGGCTGGCGCTTTAGGGTGCCCCACGCTCCAGTCTGCATCCCTGTCCCGAGGCCTCTGTATTGAGATGCCCCCACTCCAGGATGTGCCCCTTTTTTTTTTTTTTAAGCCTGTGTTTCAAGGTGCCCCACACTCCAGTCTGCACCCCTGTCCTGAGGTCTGTGTATTGGTGTGCCCCCCACTCCAATCGGCACTGCTTTTTCTGAAGCCTGAAGTTTCAGGGTCCCCTCACCTTTATATCTGCACTCCTGTTCTGAGGCCTGTGTATTGGGGTGCCCCTATACTCCAGTCTGCACATATGTTCTTGAGACCTGTGTATGACCCCCAACCCCAACCTGCACTGCTTTTTCTGAGAAAAATGTTTCAGGGTGGCCCCGTGGTCCAGTCTGCACCCCTGTCCTGGATTTTGTGTATTGAGTTACCTCAACACCAGTCTGCACCCTTTTTTCTGAGGCTTTTTTAGGGTGTCCTACACTCCTCACTCCCTCTGTATTGGGGTGCTTTATTACAGCCTGCACCCCTTTTTCTGATGCCTGTGTTTCAGCCCCCCCCCCCCACATTACTCCAGTCTGCACATATGTTCTTGAGACCTGTGTATGCACCCCAACCCGCACTGCTTTTTCTGAGAAAAATGTTTCAGGGTGGCCCCGTGGTCCAGTCTGCACCCCTGTCCTGCATTTTGTGTATTGCATTGCATCAACACCAGTCTGCACCCTTTTTTCCTGAGGCTTTTTTAGGGTGTCCCACACTCCTCACTCCCTCTGCATTGGGGTGCTTTATTACAGTCTGCAACCCTTTTTCTGATGCCTGTGTTTCAGGGTCCTCCCCCCCCACATTTATATCTCCACTCCTTTTCTGAGGCCTATGTATTGGGGTGCCCCCAATACAGTCTGCACCCCTTTTTTTTTAATGAGGCCTGTTTTTCAGGGTGCCCCACACTCCAGCCTGCACCTCTTCCTTGAGGCCTGTGTACTGGGGTGCCCCCACATACCAGTCTATATCCATTTCCTTGCAGCATGTTGTTGTATGTCTGGTCTGTGTAAAGTGGTTGTTGGCTGGTATTGCTTATCTGTCCATATGCAGCTGGTTTGGCTCTGAGTTCTGGGTGTCTCCTCCATGTGTGAGTCAGCGGGGTGCCAGCGATAATTACAGCCTGGCTTCAGGTTCCTATTGTCATAACACACACTAATTCACACTTGGATATCTCATCTGCTGCTCCTTTGGAAGCTATACCTGCTGATGTCAAGTAGGTGATCCCTCGCTGTTGTCAGGTAAAGTGGTCCTTGTCTTGTGTCAGGTAGGTGATCCCTTGTTGGTGTCTAGTACATATTTCCTTGCTGGTGTCTGGTAAATGGTCCCTTGCTGGTGTCAGGTAAGTGATCCCTCGCTGGTGTCTGGTACGTTTTCCCCACTGGTATGTTGTGAGAGGTTCTTTGCTGGTGTCAGGTAAGTGATCCCTCGCTGGTGTCTGGTAAATGGTCCCTTGCTGGTGTCTGGTAAATGGTCCCTTGCTGGTGTCAGGTAAGTGGTCCCTCGCTGGTGTCTGGTACGTATTCCCCGCTGGTATCTTGTGAGAGGTTCTTTGCTGGTGTCAGGTAAGTGGTCCCCCACTGGTGTCAGGTAAGTGGTCCCCCACTGGTGTCTGGTAAATGGTCCTTTGCTGGTGTCTGGTAAGTGATCACCTCGCAGGTGTTGGGTAATTGACTCCTTCCCACACTGGGGTCTGGTAAGTGACCCTTCAGGTATGTGACCCCCCTTCCCACACTGGTGTTGGTTAAGTTGTTCTTCGCTGGTTTCTGGTGATCCCATGGGTAGTGTCTGCTAAGGGATCCGCCATTAGCGCCTGGCATGTGACCCATCACTGATACCTGTCATGTGATCCCTCACTGGCAACTTGTAAGTGATCCCTTGTACAGCTACACTATATTACCAAAAGTATTGGGACACCTACACTACCGTTCAAAAGTTTGGGGTCACCCAAACAATTTTGTGTTTTCCATGAAAAGTCACACTTATTCACCACCATACATTGTGAAATGAATAGAAAATAGAGTCAAGACATTGACAAGGTTAGAAATAATGATTTGTATTTGAAATAACATTGTTTTTACATCAAACTTTGCTTTCATCAAAGAATCCTCCTTTTGCAGCAATTACAGCATTGCACACCTTTGGCATTCTAGCTGTTAATTTATTGAGGTAAGCTGGAGAAATTGCACCCCACGCTTCTAGAAGCAGCTCCCACAAGTTGGATTGGTTGGATGGGCACTTCTGGCGTACCATACGGTCAAGCTGCTCCCACAACAGCTCAATGGGGTTCAGATCTGGTGACTGTGCTGGCCACTCCATTACCGATAGAATACCAGCTGCCTGCTTCTGCTGTAAATAGTTCTTGCACAATTTGGAGGTGTGTTTAGGGTCATTGTCCTGTTGTAGGATGAAATTGGCTCCAATCAAGCGCTGTCCACTGGGTATGGCATGGCGTTGCAAAATGGAGTGATAGCCTTCCTTATTCAGAATCCCTTTTACCCTGTACAAAGCTCCCACCTTACCAGCACCAAAGCAACCCCAGACCACCACATTACCTCCACAATGCTTAACAGATGGCGTCAGGCATTCTTCCAGCATCTTTTCATTTGTTCTGCGTCTCACAAACGTTCTTCTTTGTGATCCAAACACCTCAAACTTGGATTCATCCGTCCACAACACTTTTTTCCAGTCTTCCTCTGTCCAATGTCTGTGTTCTTTTGCCCATCTTAATCTTTTTCTTTTATTGGCCAGTCTCAGATATGGCTTTTTCTTTGCCACTCTGCCCTGAAGCCCAAAATCCCGCAGCCGCCTCTTCACTGTAGATGTTGACACTGGTGTTTTGCGGGTACTATTTAATGAAGATGCCAGTTGGGGACCTGTGAGGCGTCTGTTTCTCAAACTAGAGACTCTAATGTGCTTATCTTCTTGCTTAGTTGTGCAACGCGGCCTCCCACTTCTTTTTCTACTCTGGTTAGAGCCTGTTTGTGCTGTCCTCTGAAGGGAGTAGTACACACCGTTGTAGGAAATCTTCAATTTCTTTGCAATTTCTCACATGGAATAGCCTTCATTTCTAAGAACAAGAATAGACTGTCGAGTTTCAGATGAAAGTTCTCTTTTTCTGGCCATTTTGAGCGTTTAATTGACCCCACAAATGTGATGCTCCAGAAACTCAATCTGCTCACAGGAAGGTCAGTTTTGTAGCTTCTGGAAGGAGCTAGACTGTTTTTAGATGTGTGAACATGATTGCACAAGGGTTTGCTAATCATCAATTAGCCTTCTGAGCCAATGAGCAAACACATTGTACCATTAGAACACTGGAGTGATAGTTGCTGGAAATGGGCCTCTATACACCTATGTAGATATTGCACCAAAAACTAGACATTTGCAGTTAGAATAGTCATTTACCACATTAGCAATGTATAGAGTATATTTGTTTAAAGTTAGGACTAGTTTAAAGTTAGCTTCATTTAAAAGTACAGTGCTTTTCCTTCAAAAATAAGGACATTTCAATGTGACCCCAAACTTTTGAACGGTAGTGTACCTTTACATGAACGTTAATGGTGTCTTAGTCTGTAGGATTCAAAATTGAGTTGGCAAACCCTTTGTAGCTATAACAGCTTCAACTCTTCTGGGAAGGCCGTCCACAAGGTTTAGGAGTGTGTCTATGGGAATGTTTGACCATTCTTCCAGAAGCGCATTTGTGAGGTCATGCACTGATGTGGATGAGAAGGCCTGGCTCGCAGTCTCCGCTCTAATTCATCCCAAAGGTGTTCTATCGGGTTGAGGTCAGGACTCTGTGCAGGCCAGTCAAGTTCCTCCACCCCAAACTCACTTATCCATGTCTTTATGGACCTTGCTTTGTGTACTGGTCCAAATCATTTGGTGGAGGGGGGATTATGGTGTGGGGTTTTTTTTCAGGGGTTGGGCTTGGCCCCTTAGTTCAAGTGAAGGGAACTCTTAAGGCGTCAGCATACCAAGACATTTTGGACAATTTCATGCTCACAACTTTGTGGGAACAGTTTGGGGATGGCCCCTTCCTGTTCCAACATGACTGCACACCAGTGCACAAAGCAAGGTCCTGACCTCAACCTGATAGAACACCTTTGGGATGAATTAGAGAGAGAAATCTGCAAGTCAGGCCTTCTCATCCAACACCAGTGCCTGACCTCACAAATGCACTTCTGGAAGAATCGCCAAACATTCCCATAGACACACTCCTAAACCTTGTGGACGGCCTTCCCAGAAGAGTTGGCGTTGTTAGAGCTGCAAAGGGTGGGCCAACTCAAGATTGTGCATGTAAAGGCAGGTGTCCCAATACTTTTGGTGATATGGTTTTACAAGGTTGCAGCAGTAAAGCCATAGCTCCCAGCTGTCCCTGATTTCGAGGGACTGTCCCTGATTTCAAAGGGACTGTCCCTGATTTGGAGCAATGTCCCTCTGCCCCTCTTTCCTCCTCATTTGTCCCTCATTTTGGTCTGATTTATATAGATGTATATAAAATGCACTTTTTATCTATCAAAAAGGGTTTTCCAGCGCTAAACCTTTCATCTGATTACTAAATTTCTGCATTTGTAAATTCCAAAAGCCAATATAAGGGAATAGTAGTGGTAAAAAAAAAAGCACTTGTGGGTTTAACCAATCTTGTTTTTTTTTTTTGTACAATTCCCCTTTAAAGGGGGCGTGGCAAGGGGTGTGTCATATGTCTGCATACTTTTGCTGATAGGTGTCCCTCAGTCCCATCTCAAAAAGTTGGGGGAGGTATGGTAGAGCAGGCAGGTGGGGAATAAGTGAAAGTTCTTCAGCTCTTTCCCCGATCGTCCCTCCCTTGAATGTAAACTATGCTAGCTATGTGTGCAGGTCTGTTCTCGCATTCGGCTAGAATATGAATCTGTAAGAGAATAATATTTTGATTGCGTCACACTAGGCCTCCTCTAACTTTTCCTACTTACCTTTGCAGGCCAGCAGACGGTCAGGATGCTGAAGGCCAGCTCTGTGGACAAGGACTATGTGCTGGTGGAACACGGCTTTGAATACACAGCCAAAGAAGGCACAGTTGTATCCATAAAACCCAATGAGAGGTATATCCTTCTAAAGAAGACCAATGAGCACTGGTGGCAGGTGTGCCAGGACTACAAGTCCAAGCCTTTCTACATTCCAGCAAAATATGTCAAAGTTCTGTCACCCTTTTCCCAGAATTGCACTGGGTTGGCCCGGACTGGTTCCGAGGAAACGGTGGACGTCCCCAGTACGGAATATAGCTACAAATATGTGCCAGCCAGAACCGATGCTAATGTCGATCTCCAACGCTCCAGCATCGCAGTGGGTGCCGGCACACATTCTCTCTGCGACATATCTATAACGAGGGAGGATCTGGATGAAAGAAAACTCCTACTGGATAAAAAAGACACTGGACATACGCTGGGTCCTCTCAGAACGTTCCAGAACTCCAAAAAGATTCTCGACCCTCTAAAACGCATTAGCTATATGGGCCCCCCTGAATTTCAACCCAGTATTAGGCCATCTCAATCTCTAAATGATCTACAGGTGATCAAGTCTGAACCCCCTGTACCCAGCCCCCGGCAGTTAGATGTCCAAGGTGAAATGGAGCAGCTGTCCATCCAGGAGAGTCATGTGGCTGGAGCTCATAGAGATTCACCTCCCGAAAAGGTAGGTGAACAACTGTATACTTGTGACTTTCTGTTCTTATCTGTGATTAATATCCTGTTTTCTGTACTTACCTGGGATTGGTGACTTGTGCTCTATACTTACCTGAGATTGGTGACCTGTTCTCTATACTTGTCTGAGATCAGTGACCTGTTCTGTATACTTACCTGAGATCCGTGACCTGTTCTCTATACTTACCTGAGATCAGTGTCCTGTTCTCTATACTTACCTGAGATCAGTGACCTGTTCTCTATACTTACCTGAGATCATTGACCTGTTCTCTATACTTACCTGAGATCAGTGTCCTGTTCTCTATACTTACCTGAGATCAGTGACCTGTTCTCTATACTTACCTGAGATCAGTGTCCTGTTCTCTATACTTACCTGAGATCAGTGACCTGTTCTCTATACTTACCTGAGATCAGTGACCTGTTCTCTATACTTACCTGAGATCAGTGACCTGTTCTCTATACTTACCTGAGATCAGTGACCTGTTCTCTATACTTACCTGAGATCAGTGACCTGTTCTCTATACTTACCTGAGATCAGTGTCCTGTTCTCTATACTTACCTGAGATCAGTGTCCTGTTCTCTATACTTACCTGAGATTAGTGACCTGTTCTCTATACTTACCTGAGATCAGTGACCTGTTCTCTATACTTACCTGAGATCATTGACCTGTTCTCTATACTTACCTGAGATCAGTGTCCTGTTCTCTATACTTACCTGAGATCAGTGTCCTGTTCTCTATACTTACCTGAGATTAGTGACCTGTTCTCTATACTTACCTGAGATCAGTGACCTGTTCTCTATACTTACCTGAGATCAGTGACCTGTTCGCTATACTTACCTGAGATCAGTGTCCTGTTCTCTATACTTACCTGAGATCAGTGACCTGTTCTCTATACTTACCTGAGATCAGTGACCTGCTCTCTCAACTGATGTGCACTTAGTGAACTGTTATCTGTGCCATCTTTTGGTGAACTGTTCTCTGTACTGACTTGGAATTGGTGACCTGTTATCTGTACTAACCCGGGATTGGTGGCCTGTTCTCTGTACTGACCTGCGATTGGTGGCCTGTTCTCTGTACTAACCCTGATTGGTGGCCTGTCTCTGTACTGACCTGCGATTGGTGACCTGTTCTCTGTACTGACCTGGGATTGGTGACCTGTCCTCTGTACTGACCCGGGATTGGTGGCATGTTCTCTTTACTGACCCAGGATTGGTGACCTGTTCTCTGTACTGACCTGGGATTGGTGACCTGTTCTCTGTACTGACCTGGGATTGGTGACCTGTTCTCTGTACTGACCTGGGATTGGTGACCTGTTCTCTGTACTGACCTGGGATTGGTGGCATGTTCTCTGTATTGACCCGGGTTTGGTGACCTGTTCTCTGTACTGACCTGGGATTGGGGGATACATTCTCTGTATTGGTCTGGGTTTGGTAACTTATTCTCCATCATGAGCCAGGAAAAGAGTTAACTGGCAATTAGACGGAAACAGAACATGTAATGGTTTGCAGAACTGTCCTTTGTATGTAATGGGCACTAGTGTCAGATGTGCCAGGACTACAAATTTCTACCAGCCAGAGCCGGTGTTAGGTTCACACCTATGCAAGTTGCAGTTGATGCGGTTTCCCGATGCATTTTTTGTTTTTTTCACCCGTGTTTTTGATGCATTTTTAATGTGTTTTGCATTTTTTGGAGGCGTCTTTGGTCATGCAGGAAAAACCAGCAAAAACGCAGCAGAAATGTATCAAAAACACAAGCATTGCTTTTTTGATGCGTTTCCATTGAAGTCTATGGAACCAAAAATGCATCTTCCTTTTCTGCAGCACTGGAAAATGCAATGCTAATCTCCAGCATTCCAGCATCACACTGGGTGCTGTCAGCGACTTTTGTGATTTTTCTATTTATTTTTTTCTGTGATCTACAGGTGATCAAGTCTCAACCCCCTGCACCCAATCCCTGGCAGCCAGACCTCCAAGGCAAGATGGACCAGCTGTCCATCCAACAGAGCCATATGGCAGGGGCTAAAAGAGACTCATCCCCAGAAAAGGTAGGTGAACAGCTGTATGATATTTGTGGCCTTCTGTACTGACCTATGATTATTATCCTCTTCTCTGTACTCAAGAGTGCTTGGTGACCTGTTCTTAGTGACCTGTTCTTCATGCTTACCAGGGATTGGTGACCTATTCTCTTTACTGACCTGGAATTGGTGATTTGTAACCAGTGACTTGTTATCTGTACTAAGCTGTGATTGGTAACCTGTTTTCTCTACTGACCTGTGTGCTGACCAACGAGCACTAGCATTTGGCGACCTACCTAGGGTTGCTGACCTGTTCTTTGTACTGACCTGAGTTTGGTGGCCTGTTCTCTGTATTGACCTGGGATTGGTTGCCTGTTCTCTGTACTAACCTGGGATTGGTGGCCTGTTCTCTGTGCTAACCTGGGATTGGTGGCCTGTTCTCTGTACTGACCTGGGATTGGTGGCCTGTTCTCTGTACTGACCTGGGATTAGTGACCTTTTCTGTGTACTGACCTGGGATTGGTGGCCTGTTCTCTGTACTGACCTGGGATTGGTGGCCTGTTCTCTGTACTGACCTGGGATTGGTGGCCTGTTCTCTTTACTAACCCGGGATTGGTGGCCTGTTCTCTGTGCTAACCTGGGATTGGTGGCCCGTTCTCTGTACTGACCCGGGATTGGTGGCCTGTTCTCTGTACTGACCTGGGATTGGTGGCCTGTTCTCTGTACTGACCTGGGATTGGTGGCCTGTTCTTTGTACTGACCTGGGATTGGTGACCTGTCCTCTGTACTGACCCGGGATTGGTGGCATGTTCTCTGTACTAACCCAGGATTGGTGACCTGTTCTCTGTACTGACCTGGGATTGGGGGATACATTCTCTGTATTGGTCTGGGCTTGGTAACTTATTCTCCATCATGAGCCAGGAAAAGTGCTAACTGGCAATTAGACTGAAACAGAACATGTAATGGTTTGCAGAACTGTCCTTTGTATGTAATGAGCACTAGTGTCAGATGTGCCAGGACTACAAATTTCTACCAGCCAGAGCCGGAGTTAGGTTCACACTTATGCAAGTTGCGGTTGATGCAGTTTCCCGTAAAGCTGCACAAATAATTGTTAAAAAATCGTGATCTCGATTCACCCCCTCTGACAATCTGTCCTGCTGAGTTTGCCGATTCTTTCATATAAACAAGTGGAGAGATTATCTGCTTACTCAGCTGTCAAAAGAAAACATCCAGGCAGTCTGCCAAGTTTAGAACTTGAAACATTGTAACTAACTTCCTTCTTAGATCAAAGGAATAAACTTCTCTGTGTAAACAAATAAGGGGCAATCTGCCAAGTTTTAAACAACCTGTAAATGCAGGAAGTTTAACCACTTAAAGTCTAAATCTTTTTCTGACACTTCTTTCCTAAGTTAAAATCAATATTTTTTGCTAAAAAATTTACTTGGAACCCCCAAACATATTATATATTTCAGCAGAGACCCTAGGGAATAAAATGGCAATTGCTGCAATATTTTATGTCACACTGTATTTGCCCAGCGGCCTTTCAAATGCAATATTTTGGGAAAAAATGCACTTCAATAAATAAATAAAAAAAAAACGAAACAGTAAAGTTAGAATAATTTTTTTCGTTTTAATGTAAAAGATGATGTTACGCCGCGAGAATCGTGAGAGAATCGTGATCTAGCCTCTAAGCAAAAAAATCGTGATTCTCATTTTAGCCAGAATCGTGCAGCTCTAGTTTCCCGATGCATTTTTTGTTTTTTCACCCCTGTTATTGATGCATTTTTTAATGTGTTTTGCATTTTTTGGAGGCGTCTTTTGTCATCCAGGAAAAAACCGCAAAAACGCAGCAGAAATGTATTAAAAACACAAGTGTTGCATTTTTTGATGTGTTTTTCCATTGAAGTCTATGGAACCAAAAATGCATCTTCCTTTTCTGCAGCACTGGAAAACGCAATGCCAATCTCCAGCATTCCAGCATCACACTGAGTGCTGTCAGCGACTTTTGTGATTTTTCTATTTTTTTTTCTGTGATATATCTGTAATAAGGGAGAATCTGGCAGAAAGAAAACCCTTACTGGATAAAAGGGTCACTGGACATATGCTGGATCTACTAAGAACCACATTCCACAATTCCAAAAAGATTCTGGACCAAAATCTATTTAGTTATATGCGTCCTCCTGAATTTCAACCCAATATAAGGCCATCCCAATCTCTAAATGATCTGCAGGTGATCAAGTCTGGACCCCCTGCACCCAATCCCTGGCAGCCAGATCTCCAAGGTAAGATGGACCAGCTGTCCATCCAACAGAGCCATATGGCAGGGGCTAAAAGAGACTCATCCCCAGAAAAGGTAGGTGAACAGCTGTATAATATTTGTGGCCTTCTGTACTGACCTATGATTAATATCCTCTTCTCTGTACTCAAGTGTGCTTGGTGACCTGTTCTCTGTATTGACCTGGGATTAGTGACCTGTTCTTCATGCTTACCAGGGATTGGTGACCTATTCTCTTTACTGACCTGGAATTGGTGATTTGTAAACAGTGACCTGTTATCTGTACTGACCTGTGTGCTGACCAACGAGCACTAGTGTTTGGCGACCTATCTAGGATTGCTGACCTGTTCTCTGTTCTTACCTGGGTTTGGTGGCCTGTTCTCTATACTGACCTCTAGGATTGGTGGCCTTTTCTCTGTACTGACCTAGGATTGGTGGCCTGTTCTCTGTACTAGCCCGGGAATTGTGGCCTGTTCTCTGTACTAACCCGGGATTGGTGGCCTGTTCTCTGTACTGACCTGGGATTAGTGACCTTTTCTCTGTACTAACCCAGGAATTGTGGCCTGTTCTCTGTACTGACCTGGGATTAGTGACCTTTTCTCTGTACTAAACCGGGATTGGTGGCCTGTTCTCTGTACTGACCTGGGATTGGTGACCTTTTCTCTGTACTGACCTGGGATTGGTGACCTGTTCTCTGTACTGACCTGGGATTGGTGACCTGTTCTCTGTACTGACCTGGGATTGGTGACCTGTTCTCTGTACTAACCCAGGATTGGTGGCCTGTTCTCTATACTGACCTTGGATTGGGGGATACATTCTCTGTATTGGTCTGGGTTTTGTAATTTATTCTCCTTCATGAGCCAGGAAAAGAGTTAACTGGCAATTAGACTGAAACAGAACATGTAATGGTTTGCAGAACTGTCCTTTGTATGTAATGGGCACTAGTGTCAGATGTGCCAGGACTACAAATTTCTACCAGCCAGAGCCGGTGTTAGGTTCACACTTATGCAAGTTGCGGTTGATGCAGTTTCCCAATGCATTTTTTGTTTTTTCACCCGTGTTTTTGACGCATTTTTAATGTGTTTTGCATTCTTTGGAGGCGTCTTTTGTCATGCAGGAAAAAACAGCAAAAACGCAGCAGAAATGTATCAAAAACACAAGTGTTGCATTTTTGATGCGTTTCCATTGAAGTCTATGGAACCAAAAATGCATCTCCCTTTTCTGCAGCACTGGAAAACGCAATGCCAATCTCCAGCATTCCAGCATCACACTGGGTGCTGTCAGCGACTTTTGTGATTTTTATTTATTTATTTTTTTCTGTGATATATCTGTAATAAGGGAGAATCTGGCAGAAAGAAAACCCTTACTGGTTAAAAGGGTCACTGGACATATGCTGGATCTACTAAGAACCACATTCCACAATTCCAAAAAGATTCTGGACCAAAATCTATTTAGTTATCTGCGTCCTCCTGAATTTCAACCCAATATAAGGCCATCCCAATCTCTAAATGATCTACAGGTGATCAAGTCTGGACCCCCTGCACCCAATCCCTGGCAGCCAGACCTCCAAGGCAAGATGGACCAGCTGTCCATCCAACAGAGCCATATGGCAGGGGCTAAAAGAGACTCATCCCCAGAAAAGGTAGGTGAACAGCTGTATAATATTTGTGGCCTTCTGTACTGACCTATGATTAATATCCTCTTCTCTGTACTCAAGTGTGCTTGGTGACCTGTTCTCTGTATTGACCTGGGATTAATGACCTGTTCTTCATGCTTACCAGGGATTGGTGACCTGTTATCTGTACTGACCTGTGTGCTGACCAACGAGCACTAGTGTTTGTCGACCTACCTAGGATTGCTGATCTGTTCTCTGTTCTGACCTGGGATTGGTGGCCTGTTCTCTGTGCTTTCCTGGGATTGGTGATCTGTTATCTGTACTGACGTGTGAATTGTGACCTATTATCTGTACATACCCGTGATTTGTTTTCTTTCATCATTCATGAACTCTATGATTTTCTATTCAACGTCATTGGAACTAATTACTCCTACTATTGCATACTGCTCTGGTTTCATAGACTCATGGATGGGATCCCTGTCCTATGTTTGGTATTCATCTGATATAAGCCTATTGCTTTTTTAATATTATCTTCTATACCTACATAGTTATTTCTGGTTATTCATTAAGTATTTAGTGATACTAATAAGGGGTGTATGCTTGAATGTGGTGGCCATCTGAGTCTTTAGGCAACGTTGTCTAATTTTAGTTAATATGGTGGAGGTATGTTTAATTTTGTGATAAGTTGAAATTAGTGTTAAGCAGGGGCGTTGCTGGGCGTGGCTTTTGGGGCTATAGCCCCGAATCTGAGGCCAATAGCCCCGAGTCTCTGCAGGGGTCCCCAAGGGGAGGGGAGGCTCTCTGGGGACCCTTATGTAAGTGGGGGGGCTCTCTGGGGACCCTGATGTAAGGGAGAGGCTCTCTGGGGACCCTGATTTTAAGGCCTAGGCCCTCTTGGGACCCAGATTTAAGGGGGAGGCTCTCTGGGGACCCTAATGTAAGGGGGCCTCTCTGGGAACCCTGATGTAAGTGGGGGGGCCCCTTTGGGTACCCTGATGGAGGGGGGAGGCTCTCTGAGGACTCCGATGTAAGAAGGAGGCTCTCTGGGGACCCTGATGTAAGGTGATGTAAGGGGGGGGGCTCTCTGGGGACCCTGATGTAAGCGGGGGGGCTCTCTGGGGATATATATACACCCACACGTATATTACTGTATATACAAGTGTATGCCCACCCAAGCGTATGACTTTCTTTACTACGCTGCTATGGGCTCTAGCCCCAGATCTTTTGTAGACCTAGCAACACCCCTGGTGTTAAGTGAATTTTGTAATAAATACTTTATACAATTATTGAACTCATTTGCCGGTTCCTCTCTGAAGAATTGCTTTGGGAATCTTCTGGATTTCCCTTCCTTTTTTTGTATACCTGTGATTTGTGATCTGTTATCTGTACTGACCTGTGTTGGTGATCTGTTCTCTGTACCAACCTTTGTGATGACCATTGAACACTAATGTCAAATGTGCCAGGACTACAAGTCGAATTCTTTCTATATTCAAACAAAATATGTCAAAGTCCTTTCACCCTTGTCCCACTAGGATGCTCCCAGCTAGTTCAGAGGAGATGATGGGCAATCTTAGTGTGGAACATAACTACAAATTTCTGCCAACCAGAGTTGGTGTTAATGCCAATCTTCAGCATTGCTCAGGGTGCTGGCACACATTGTCTCTGTGACATATCTGTAATAAGGGAGGATCTGCCAGAAGGGAAAACTTTAATAGGGACATGGGACATATGCTGGGTCCCACAATTCCAAAAAATATTCTGGACCCTCTAAAAAAGATTAGCTATATGTGTTCCCCTGAATTTTAACCCATTAGCAGGCCATCCAAATCTTTAAATGATCTACAGGTGATCACATGTGAACCCCCTGTACCCAATCCCCGGCAGCCAGACGTCCAAGGCAAAATGGAGCAGCTGTCCATTCAAGAAAGCCATATGGCTGGGGCTAAGGGAGACTTATCTCCAGAAAAGGTAGGAGAACAATTGTATGATATTTGTGACTTCCTGTGCTTACTTATTATTAACATCCTGTTCTTTGTACTTACCTATGATTGGTGACCTGTTCTCTTTACTGACCTGTGATTGGTGACCTGCTATCTATACTCAGCTGTGATTGGTGACCTGCTATCTATACTTACCTGTGATTGGTGACCTATTCTTTGTGCTTACCTGGGATTGGTGATCTCTTCTTTGTACTGACCTGGGATTGATGGCCTGTTATCTGTACTGACCAATGAGTGCTAGTGTCAGGTGTGCCAGGACTACTAGTCAAATTCTTTCTATATTCCAGCAAAATATGCCCTGTCATCCTTTTCCCAGAATTACACTGGGATGCTTTGGCCGGGTTCATAGGAGATGATGGACATTCCCAATACAGGAATACAGTTTATGCATAAGGTTTCTGTTCTTTGTTCTTACCTGGGATTGGTTACCTGTTATCTTTACTTCCCTGTGATTGGTGACCTGTTTTATCTATACTCTCCTGTGATTGGTGACTTATTCTCTGTGCTTACCTGGGATTGGTGATCTCTTCTCTGTACTGACTTGAGATTGGTGAGCTGTTCTCTGAACCAACTTGTGTACTGACCAATGAGCTGTAGTGTCAGGTGTGCCAGGACTACTAGTCAAATTCTTTCTATATATCAGCAAAATATGCCAGTCCTGTTGCCCTTTTCCCAGAATTACACTGGGATTATTTGGGCTGGTCCATAGGAAATGATGGGCACTCCCAATTAAGAGTATAACTACAAACTTCTGCCAGCCAGAGCTGGTATTAATGCTATTCTCCAGCGTTTCAGCATTACACTGGGTCCTGGCGCACATTCTCTTTATGATATATCTGTAATAAGGGAGGATATGGCTAAATTAAAATTCTTACTGGATAAAAGGAACACTGGACATGCTCTTGGTTCACTCAGGACTTTCCATAATCCCAAAAAATTGTAGGCCCTCTAAAATGTATGAGTTATGTTTCCCCATTAATTTCAACCCAGTATAAGGCCATCACAATCTCTAAATGATCTACAGGTGATGAAATCTGAACCCCCTGTACCCAATCTTCAGCAGCAAGACATTCAAGGCAAACTAGGACAGCTGTTCATCCAAGAGAGTCATAAGGCTGGAGCTAAGGGAGAATCTGCAAAAAAGGTAGGTGAACATCCTGCATGATACTTGTGACCTCCTGTACATACCTGGGATTGGTGACCAGTTCTCTGTGAGTACCAGGTAAGTACCTGAGATTGGTGACCCCTTATCTTTGTTGATCTGTTATCTGTACTGACCCGGCATTGATGACCTGGGACCTGTTCTTTGTATTGACCTGTGTGTTGACCAGTTAGCATTAGTGGCAGGTGTGCTGCCTGTGACCTATAAGTGTAAGTCCTTTCTACATTCCAGCAAAGTATGTCAGAGTCCTGTCACCCTTTTCCCTGAATTACACTGGGATGCTTTGGGCTGGTTCAGAGGAGATGAGAGCCTTGGTGGACATTTGCTGGGTTTACTCATTGCACAATTCCAAAAGGATTCTGGACCTTCTAAAACATATTAGCTATATGTGTTCTTCCTGAATTGCAACCCAGTATCAGGCCTTTACACTCTCTGATCTACAGGTGATCAAGTGTGAGTCACATGTACCCAATCCCTGCCAGCCAGATATCCGAAGTAAGATGGAGCCACCATCCATCCAAGAAAGCCATTTGGCTGGAGCTAAGGGAGATTTGCTTTTAGAAAAGGTAGGTGAACGACTGTATAATACTTGTGACCTCCTGTTTATACCTGGGATTGGTGACCTGTTTTTTTGTGCTTACCTTGGGTTGGTGACCCCTTTCTCTGTACTTACGCGGGATTAGTGACTTGTGCTCTGGACTGACATGGGATTGCTGACTTGTGCTGACCTGGAATTGGTGACCTTTTCTCCTTACATGCTTGGGATTGCTGACCTATTCTCTCTCTACTGATGTGGGATTGGAGACCTGTTCTGGGATTGCAAGTCCAAACCTTCCTACATTCAAGCAAAATATCAAAGTTTGTCACCCTTTTCCCAGAATTACAGTGGGGTGTCCCAAGCCAGTTCAGAGAAGACGAAGGATGTTCCCAGTACGGAATATAGCTGCAATATTCAGCCAGCAAAAGCCGGCGCTAATGCCAATCCTCAACGCTTTAGCATCATACTGTGTACTGAAACACATTCTCTTTCTGACTTGCCTGTAGTAAAGGGGGATCCAGCTGAACGAAAACCCTTACTGGATAAAGGAGACATTGGACATACACTGGGTCCACTCAGAACATTCCACAATTCCAAAAAGATTCTGGACCCTCTAAAACGTTTTAGCTATATGTTTCCCCCTGAATTTCAACCCAGTATCAAGCCTTCCCAGTCTCTAAATGATCTACGGGAGATCAAGTTTGAGCCCCTTGTGCGCAGTCCCTGCCAGACGGACGTCCGAAGTAAGATGGAGCCGCCATCCATCCAAGTGAGCCATGTGGCTGAAGCTAAGGGAGATTCACCTCCAAAAAAGGTAGGTGAACAATTGTATGATACTTGTGATCTCCTATACCTGACCTGTTCTCTGTGCTTACCCGTGATTGGTGACTTGTGCTCTGTACTGACCTGTGATTAATAACCTGTTCTGTGTCCTTACCTGTGATTGGTGATTCGGGCTCTGTACTGAACCGGAATTGGTGACCTGTTATCTTTACACATACCTGTCATTGGTGACCTGTTTTCTGTACTGATTGGTGATTGGTGACCTGTTTTCTTTGGTGACCTGTTTTCTTTGGTGACCTGTTTTCTTTGGTGACCTGTTTTCTTTGGTGACCTGTTCTCTGTACAGACCCATGTAGTGATCAGTGAGCAGTAATAACAAGTGTGCTAGGACTGCAAGTCCAAAGCTCCTTACATTCCTGCAAAATATCAAAGTTCTGTCACCCTTTTCCCAGGATCACAGTGTGATGTCCCAAGCCAGTTCAGAGAAGACAAAAGATGTTCCCAGTACGGAATATACCGGTAGCTACAATATTTTGCCAGCCAAAGCCGGTGCTAATGCCAATCTCCAGCATTTTATCATCGCACCAAGTGCTGACACACATTCTCATTCTGATATATCTGTAGTAAAAGAGGATCCAGCTAAACAAAAACCTTTACTGGATAAAGGAGACATTGGACATACGCTTGGTCCACTCAGAACATTCCATAATGCCAAAAAGATTCTGGACCCTCTAAAACGTATTAGCTATATGTTTTCCTCTGAATTTCAACCCAGTATCAAGGCTTCCCAGTCTCTAAATGATCTACGGGAGATCAAGTTTGAGCCCCTTGTGCGCAGTCCCTGCCAGTCGGACATCCGAAGTAAGATGGAGCCGCCATCCATCCAAGTGAGCCATGTGACTGAAGCTAAGGGAGATTCACCTCCAAAAAAGGTAGGTGAACAATTGTATAATACTTGTGATCTCCTATACCTCACCTATTCTCTGTGCTTACCCGTGATTGGTGACTTGTGCTCTGTACTGACCTGTGATTAATAACCTGTTCTGTGTACTTACCTCTGATTGGTGATTTGGGCTCTGTACTGAACTGGAATTGGTGACCTGTTATCTTTACACATACCTGTCATTGGTGACCTGTTTTCTGTACTGATCGGTGATTGGTGACCTGTTTTCTTTGGTGACCTGTTCTCTGTACAGACCCATGTACTGATCAGTGAGCACTAATAACAAGTGTGCTAGGACTGCAAGTCCAAAGCTCCTTACAGTCCAGCAAAATATCAAAGTTCTGTCACCCTTTTCCCAGGATTACAGTGTGATGTCCCAAGCCAGTTCAGAGGAGACAAAGGATGTTCCCAGTACGGAATATACCGGTAGCTACAATATTTTTCCAGCCAAAGCCGGTGCTAATGCCAATCTCCAGCATTTTATCATCGCACCAAGTGCTGACACACATTCTCATTCTGATATATCTGTAGTAAAAGAGGATCCAGCTAAACAAAAACCCTTACTGGATAAAGGAGACATTGGACAGACGCTTGTTCCACTCCGAACATTCCATAATTCCAAAAAGATTCTGGACCCTCTAAAACGCATTAGCTATATGTGTCCCCCCGAATTTCAACCCAGTATCATGCATTCCCAGTCTCTAAATGATCTGCGGGAGATCAAGTCTGAGCCGCTTGTACCCAATCCCACCCAGCTGGACATAGTAAAGATGGATCCGCCATCCTTTCAAAAGAGCCATGTGACTGGAGCTAAGGGAGATGCGCCTCCAGAAAAGGTAGGTGAACAATTGTATATTTGTGATCTCCTTTACCTACCTGGGATTGGTGATGTATTATCTGTGCTTACCTGGGATTGGTGACATGTTCTCTGTACTGGTCTGTGATTAATATCCTCTTTGGTGTACTTATCTGTGATTGGTGATTTGGGCTCTGTACTGACTCGGGATTGGTGACCTGTTATCTGTACATACCTGTCATCGGTGACCTGTTTTCTGTACCTACATGGGATTGGTGACATGTTCTCTGTGCTTACTAGGAACCAGTGATTTGTGCTCTGTGGCGACCTGTTATCTGTACTCGCCTGTAATTATTACCCTGTTATTTATACTGACCTGGGATTGGTGATTGGTGATCTATTATCTGTACTGACCTGGAACTGGAGACCTATTCATGGTACAAACCATGTACTAACCATTGAGCACTAGTAACAAGTGTGCCAAGTCCAAACCTTCCTACATTCCCGCAAAATATCAAAGTTCTGTCACTTTTTCCCAGAATTACAGTGGGATGTCCCAAGCCAGTTCGGAGAAGATGATGGACGTTCCCAGTACGGAATACAAATACAATACTCTACCAGCCAAAACCAGGACTAATGCCAATATCCAGCGTTTCAGCATCGCACAGGTTGCTGACACACATTCTCTTCCTGAAATATCTGTAATAAGGGAGGATCTGGCTAAACAAAAACCCTTACTGGACAAAAGAGACCCTCTAAAACGTATTTGCGGTGTGTTTCCCCCTGAATTCCAACCCAGTGTCAAGCTTTCCAAGTCTCTAAATGATCTACAGGAGATCAAGCCTGAGCTCCCTGTACCCAATCCCTGCTGGCTGGATGTCCGAAGCAAGAAAGAGCCACCATCCAACCAAGAGAGCCATGTGGCTGGAGCCAAGGAAAACTCCTCTATAGAAAAGGTAGGTGAACAACTGTATGATACTTGTGACCTGGGATAGTTGACTTGTGCTCTGTACTTACCTGGGGTTGTTGACTTGTGCTCTGTACTTACCTTGGAATGGTGATCTGTTGACTGTACTGACCGGTGATTCATGTTCTATCATTTGTGCATACATGTCATTCGTGACCTGTTATGTGTACTGGTTTGGAATTGGTGAACTGTTATCTATACAAGCCTGTGATTGGTGACTTATGTTCTGTACTGATCTGGGATTGGTGATTAGACATGTGCACTGCCGAAAAAAATGTTTCCGTTTCATTCGATTTTTTTTTTTCGCTTTTCGGGTCATTTGTTATGATCGAAATTCATTATTGCGAATAACTGGGAAAATCGAAAATCCAAAAATAAGAAAGGAAATTAAAAAGAACGAAAATCTGAAGATTCGAAAATCCGAAATAACTAACAAGTAATTAACTACAGTGGAACCTTGGTTGGCGAGTAACGCAGTTAACGAGCTTTTCGCAAACCGAGCACTGTATTTCTAAAAATCCTAACTCGGTTTGCGAGTGTTGTCTCGCAAAACGAGCAGGATTCAGGCCAAAAGTGGTGTGCGGTACCGCTTTTGGCCTGAGGTGGAGGGTGCCGGAGCCGAGCCGAAAGTCGCCGTTCGGAAATGTACGGAAAGGCCCGAGGACAGTTCGGCTGACCTCGGCAAACCTCGGAAAGGCTTGTGAATGGAGTCTTTCCGAGGTTTGCCGAGGTCAGCCGAAGTGTCCCTCTGGCCTTTTCGGCCGTTTCCGAGGCTCTCCGGCGCCCCCCGCCTCTGGCCGCATGCGGTATTGCATCCCATTGAAGTCAAGGCGGAACAAATCATTTTAGTTTCCATTGACTTCAATGGGAAAACTCGCTTTGATATGCGAGTACATTAGAGTACGAGCATACTCCTGGAACGGATTATGCTCGTAATCCGAGGCTCCACTGTATTGACGTAACAAATACGAATTTGTCCAAAGTTACGAATTATCCAAAATAACGAATGCCACATCTAAACGAATTGAATGTAGCAAATTAACAATAATAAATAATAATTTATAGAAAGTTTTTAATATTATTTTTTATTATTAATTCATTACGTTTCATTTGTTTAGATGCGGCATTCGTTATTTTGGATAATTCGTAACTTCGGATAAGTTCGTATTAGTTACGTTCACAGCCAAATTTCGAAAGGAAATTCCAATGCCTATAATTTAATAGTTATTAGTTAGTTATTATTTTGGGTTTTCATTCTTATTTTTGGATTTTCATTGTTATTTTTGAATTTTCCGATTTTCAGAATTTCCATTTACTAATTGCACATGTCTATTGGTGGTCTGTTCTCTGTACTGACCTATGATCATGGCCTGTTCTCTATACTGACCAGGGAATGGTGATCCGTTCTCTATACTGACCAGGGAATGGTGATCCATTCTCTGTACTGACCTGGGATTGGTGGCCTGTTCTCTATATTGACCAGGGATTGGTGACCAACAATGAGTAAAAGCCATAGGTATTGATTCATATAACCTCTTTTATAATGATGAATATAAAGGTTATTAGGAGTTGACAGCCAAAGGGGTTTTAGGGTTATGCACAAATCCCTCTTCATCGGTGCTAAAAATTCTGAACGATTGAACTTGACAGCTAGAAACTGACGTCTAAAAACGTCCATTTAGCCACGTTTACATGCCGTGTTTAGTTAGCCGCGTTTAGCTGTGTTTGCGTCTAAAAGCGTTTTTTTTAAAAAAACTATTTTTTTTTTTTGGTTACAATGAAAAACGTCTGTAAACGAAACGCTGCTAAACGAGAGTTACCAAGTTTAGAAGCATTTACAGGCGTTTCAAATGCCTCTGAACATCCGTCCTGAACTAATTTTTTTTTGCTTTCCAAAAAAATGCTTCTAAACTCAACTGCCTAGAAACTACTATAAACTACCCTGTGTACATGTACTGATAAGATAACATAGAGGTGAGTTAAGGAGCAGCTGAAAAAAAATGCCCAACTGCTCCTAAACGTCCGTTTACCTGCAGCAGTGTACATGAGGCCAAAGAACTGTAAGGAGAGAACCTGGTGAGCTGGTCGGTACACTGGGAAGACTCGGTTCTGGCAGGACAGCATTGCCTAGGTGACGTCTTGATGCTCTCCCACCACTCTGCTACTCAGCCAAGTTCTTCCTTAACCACTTAAGGCCCGAGCCTTTTTTTTTAGATTTGTTGTTTACAAGTTAAAAACAGTTTTTTTTTGCTAGAAAATTACTTAGAACTGCCAAACATTATACATTTTTTTTCTAACACCCTAGATCAGTGATGGAGAACCTTGGCACTCCAGATGTTTTAGAACTACATTTCCCATGATGCTCATGCACTCTGCCGTGTAGGTGAGCATCATGGAAAATGTAGTTCCAAAACATCTGGGGTGCCAATGTTCGCCATCACTGCCCTAGAGAATAAAATGTCGGTCGTTGCAATACTTTCTGTCACACCGTATTTGAGCAGCGGTCTTACAAAATACACTTTTAGCCCAATTTTTTTTATATTGTGAAAGATAATATTACGCCGAGTAAATTGATACCCAACATGTCACGCTTCAAAATTGCGCCCGCTCGTGGAATGGCGACAAACTTTTACCCTTAAAATTCTCCATAAGCGACCTTTAAAAAATTCTACAGGTTGCATGTTTTTTGCGTTACAGAGGGAGGTCTAGGGCAAGAATGAATATTATAAAAGGGTTTGAACACCGTTTTCATATGCGGGCGCTACTCACGTATGCGTTCGCTTCTGCACGCGAGCTTGTGCGAAATTGTGTCACTTTTATTTAAAAAAAAGCACGACAGGACCTCTTAAATATGAGATCTGGGGTCAAAATGACCTCAGATGTCATATTTACACTAAAACGTAATAAAAAAAAAATTGTCATTTAAAAAAAATGAAAAAAAAAAAAATGTCCCTTTAAGAGTTATGGGCGGAAGTGACGTTTTGATGTCGCTTCCGCCCTGCAGTGTCATGGAGAGGGGTGGGGACCATCTTCCCCTCACTTGTCTCCAGGCACAGCCACGGGAAGGATCCGATTGCTGCCGACGCCTCCGGTAAGCGTCGGAGGGCACCAGATTGCGGCGGGGAGGGCCCTCTCCCGCCGACGATAAAAGTGATCTTGCGGCGAATCCTCTGCAGAGACCACTTTTATCTTGTACCAGACCACCAGCCGAACACGGGGATACCGGGGTTATGGCAGCTGTTGCCATAACAACGATATCCGTCCTCAAAGTGAGGACGTACATCGGCGTGCGGCGGTCCGGAAGTGGTTTTTAATTAGCACCTGCATGCTGCAAACCCCCGGAGCCGTGCAGCTGTTCTTCATTCCAGGACAGGATCTGCAGAGATCCTCTGTGTTCCAATCTCAGGCTCTCTCCTTCCAGTAACCCTGCTTTTCAGAGGGAATTTGACAGGCAGCCTGATTTAACCCCGCAACATGCGGTTGCGACATGGCCCCATTGAACTTAATGGTTAAGTTTGACAAGTGAAGTCGCTTGTGAGTCTCTGCACCCCAAGTTAAAAATGCTGCAGCCACAAAGCAAAGCATCATGTAAACAGCCCTATACAGCTGTTATTTTACATTTCGGGTAGCTGATCTGGGGGTGGTTAAAACTATGTCTCAACCACCTGTTTTTACCATACCCCCGACCAACCATCTGAAAGAGACCTATTTCATGATCTATTTTGTACCCATTATTGCTAGTGCAGGGTGTTTGTACTTGCGGAGCTTCTCATGTCAAAAATTAATATTGAGCATAAATAAGTTCGGCCCTCCACAACCATCCCAGTTTCTCATGTGGCCCTTTGGGAAAATAATTGCCTTACCCCTGGTGTAGGAGGACCTGGCAGATCTAGCCTAGGCCTAGAATTTCTTCAGTAACAGTCTATGTGGTGGGATGCTGTTAGGAAGTCACTGACGCTGGTGTTTGGTCACGTGGATGTTGGCACTCTCAGCCGACCATTCATGCAGAGAGTGCTCTTCCTTCCTTAAGGTCACCATGGTTTTGTTTTCCTTCTGAGGAATGACAGAAGTTCCTGCCATTCTTCGCGATAGACACGCTCATGGGAATTGCTCCAGCTGCATGAATAGGTCACCTCCAGTTGTATATAAAAAAAAAAAAATGGCCTTGGTGTTATGTGATGTCAGTATCTTGCACATTTGCTACTATTATTTTACTCACTCGACCGAATACATGAATGGTGGGGAAAATCTACATGGAGTCACACTTACATAGTAGGTGAGGTTGAAAAAAGACACAAGTCCATCAAGTCCAACCTATGTGTGTGATTATGTGTCAGTATTACATTGTATATCCCTGTATGTTGCGGTCATTCAGGTGCTTATCTAATAGTTTCTTGAAGCTATCAATGCTCCCCGCTGAGACCACCGCCTGTGGAAGGGAATTCCACATCCTTGCCGCTCTTACAGTAAAGAACCCTCTACGTAGTTTAATGTTAAACCTCTTTTCTTCCAATTTTAATGAGTGGCCACAAATCTTGTTAAACTCTCTTCTGCGAAAAAGTTTTATCCCTATTGTGGGGTCACCAGTACGGTATTTGTAAATTGAAATCATATCCCCTCTCAAGCGTCTCTTCTCCAGAGAGAATAAGTTCAGTGCTCGCAACCTTTCCTCATAACTTGACCCTGAGGGGCTTCTCTATCTCATAGTTTGAGGCAGAAGGTCACCTGGCTGATAGAGGCTGGATCCTGAGATGTTTCTCTGTGACCAACAGGAAATTATATTATAGGCACATTGGGGTTGATTTACTAAAACTGGAGATTTCAAAATCTGGTGCAGCTCTGCATAGGAACCAATCAGCTTCCAGCTTAATTGGACAAGCTAAGTTTAGACCCTGATGGCTACCATGCACTAGGTTTTGTACTCTCCAGTTTTAGTAAATCAACCCCACTGTGTTGAAAAAGGGAACGCCCCCACCCTCCTGAAGAAGCGCTATGCGCGTAACATGTTGAGCCCTAGACATCAACACCATCTTTATATATCGATTACATAGCTCTCTTCTGGAGTAAAATCAGCCCTATGATGGAATGATTGGTATCTCATCCTTGAATTGTTTGTTACTTCATTGAGCTATGTATGGATTATATTATTGTAACTGTTTTTATGGACTGATTTTGTACAGATATTGTATCGGTTCTTTTTTAAAATAATATGTTTCATGTTTAATAAATTTTAGTTTTTAACTCTATATTGCTTGTTACCGTGCCTATAAAGTCCAAGCCCACAATGTCCCTTTTTCAGCACTTAATCCCGGGACGTGGCACGTAGTACCTTATATGTATCCACAGCACCACTCTGTGTTGATACAAAAATTCCTTAACCCCACTGTGTTAATTTTCTATATGGCAAGTGTTCTGTGTATATGTAAAAATACCACAGGAAGTGATCTGCATTCAACAGCAGCAGATGCAATGTGGACCCTGTGGTTGGGGTTGTATGATTCTCCGCACTGTGACGTCATGATTCTCTCTCTGCATTGTATAATCGTGTAGAACAGATTAATGTAATGTGTTACTAAAGTCCACTCGTATGCAACTATGGGAATCCCTTTGTATTTCCATCAATCGTCAGCAGGTGGTGCTGATTGACTGCCTCTTCTGCCAGTATTGCTTTGCCTCTTGGGGCTCTGGACGAGAGCCAATGACAGTCGGCTGTGTCTGACATCATTGTGAATCATACCGTACATAGTATCTGTTGTTATCAGATATTATACATAGCTGTGGATAATTGGGATAATTGACGTTACACACAATATTTATTTGGACATAATGGAATTTTTTTTTTTTTACAACAGTGTAATAACCCATGACAACCATTCATTTACATTTTGTAGGCAGATAAAGAGATATACAAAATATTTTTACTACAACAGATTAGATACTTCAGCAGATAGATGACTGGATAGAGAGTATCATACCAGATAGATGATGCCAGACTGGAGATTGGATGGAGGGCTCAAGACCGACTAGATCATTTCAGACGTGAGACTGAAGAGAGGGTGCCAGACCAGTTGGATGATCCCAGACTGGATAGTATGTGACCGACCAGGTGTACAATCCCAGGCTGGAGATTGGATAGAGTGTACCAGGCCAGATAGATCTAAGATTGGATAGAGGGTGGCAGACCAGGTGGATAATCTCAGATAACAGATTGGATACAGGATTTCAGACCTCAAATATGATCCTATACCTCAGGCTAAATTGAGGGTGCCAAGCCAGATAAATAATGCCAGACTGGAGACTTGATAGGATGTGCCAGACCCGTAGGGATTGGCTCAGGTGTGTTCAGATCCTAGTCCCAACCCACCTGAGCAATCCCACCAGGAAGCCGTCACTGCGCACCACCAATCATAGGCAGTGAGGCACTTCCTGGCCCACAGGAGCAGTGAGGCTGCTTATGATTGGCAGTGTGCAGTGACAGCTTCCTGGTGGGATTGCTCAGGTGGGTTGGGACTAGGATTCAAATAGGCCTGAGCCCATCCCTACAGACCAGATAGATAGTTCTCTACTGGAGCCTGGATAATGGGTGCCAGGCCAAATGTATGATGCGAGACTGGAAAATGGATAGATTGTTCAAGACGAGATAGATCATCCCAGACCGGAGACCTGGATAAAGAGTGCCAGACCAGATAGATCATCCTAGACTGGATAATGGATGACAGACCAGGTGGATAATCCCAGACTGGATTAAGTGTGCCAGGCCAGAAAGATCCCAGACTGGTTAGAGCAGGGATCCTCAAACTACGGCCCTCCAGCTGTTGCAGAACTTCACATCCCATGAGGCATTGTAAAACTCTGACATTCACAGACATGACTAGGCATGATGGGAATTGTAGTTCCTGAACACCTGGAGGGCCGCAGTTTAAAGACCCCTGGGTTAGAGGGTGCCAGGCCCGGTAGATAATCCCAAACTGTAGACTGGATACAGGGTTTAAGACCAGATAGATGATGTTAGACCTCCGGCTAGATAGAGGATGCTATGCCAGATATAATATCCTGTATAAGATGGTTCCAGTGTAGAAAGGTGATCTTAGACTGGAGATTGGATAGAGGGTACCAGACCAGATATACAGTGGGGGAAATAATTATTTGATGCCCTGCAGATTTTGTAAGTTTGCCCACTTGCAAAGAAATGAAGGGTGTACAACTTTTATCATAGGTGTATTTTAAATTATAGAGACAGAAAAGCAACCAAAAATCCAGAAAAAACACATAATACAAATGTTATAAATTGAGTTGCAGTTCAGTGAGAGAAATAATTTGATCCCCTACCAACCAACAATAATTTTGGCTCCCACAGACTGGCTACAGTATGTGCTCATGTGGTACAAAGATTAGTCCTGTCAATTTAAGAAGGTGCTCCTAACAACAACTCGTTATGTGTATAAAAGACACCTGTCCACAGAATTTCTTTCCTCCATTCAAACCTTACGATCATGGGCAAGACCAAAGAGCTGTCAAAGGATGTCAGGAACAAGATTGTAGACCTACACAACGCTGGAATGGGCTACAAGACCATCAGCAAGAAGCTTGGTGAGAAGTAGACAACCATTGGAGCGATTATTTGCAAATTGAAGAAATAGAAAATAACCATCAATCACCCTCAGTGTGGAGCTCCATGCAAGAATTCGCCTCATGAGGTAGGGATGATCATGAGAAAAGTGAGGGATCAGCCCATAACTACAAGGGAGAAGCTTGTGAATGATCTCAAGGCAGTTGGGACCACAGTCAACAAAAAAACCCATTGGTAACACCATATGCCGTGGATTGAAATCCTGCAGCGCCCGCAAAGTCCCCCTCCTCAAGAAGATACACGTACAAGCCCATCTGAAGTTTGCCAATGAACATCTAAATGATTTGGAGAAGGATTGGGAGAAAGTGCTGTGGTCAGATGAGACAAAAATTGAAATCTTTGGCATTAACTCGATTTGCAGTGTTTGGAGGAAGAAAAATGCTGACTCTGACCCTAAGAACACCATCCCTACAGTCAAGCACAGAGGTGGAAACGTGATGCATTGGGGCTGTTTCTCTGCTAAAGGTACAGGCCGACATTGCCGCATTGAAGGGCCTATGAACGGGGCCATTTATTGTAAAATCTTGGATGAGAACCTTCCTCCCTCAGCCAGAACACTGATGATGAGTCGTGGATGGGTCTTTTCAGCATGACAATGAGCCAAAACATACCACCAAGGCAACAAAGTAGTGGCTCAAGAAGAAGCACATTAAGGTGATAGAGTGGCCTAGTCTATAGAAAATTTATGGAAGGAGCTGAAACTTTGAGTTGCCAAGAGACAGCCAAGAAACCTTTAAGGATTTAGAGAAGATCTGTAAAGAAGAGTGGACCAAAATCTCTCCTGAGATGTGTGCAAACCTGGTAACCAACTACAAGAGACGTCATACTCTCCACAAAGTACTAAGTCATGTTTTGCTTGAGGATCAAATACTTATTTTACTCACTGAACTGCAACTCAATTTCTAACAATTGTATCATGTGTTTTTCTGGATTTTTGGTTGATATTCCATCTCTATTATTTAAAATACACCTATGATAAAAATTATAGACCCTTTACTTCTTTGTAAGTGGGCAAACTTACAAAATCTGCAGGGGAGCAAATTATTATTTTCCCTACTGTATAACTCCAGACTTTAGATTTGATAGAGGGTGCCAAACCAGACAGATAACCATAGACTGGAGACCAGATAGATGTTCCCTAACTTTAGATAATATATAATGTGCCAGACCAGGTAGAACAGTGTTATAATAATTTTCACATCTGAGGGAACCCCTGCTAAAAATAACTATACCTAAAGCTCATAGCAGTGTAAGCATAATCAATAAGTTGCATAAAGGTTTAAAATAATAAAAGTTGGAGCTTACTTAGCATATTTAACACCAAGGGCAAAAAAAATTTTCAGCACTGCTCTACACAACAAAATTATCTTCCCTATTATTCTTGAAATCAAATGTATCGAATAACAGAAAAGAAATAAGACAGTAAAAATAATGGTGTCCCTTAACGTTGGTGGTCAGAATAGACCCCTCACATTGGTTGTTTGCAGAGGTTTACCCCCTTGAGTTGGTGGCCTGTGTAGGTGAGAGATACATTTGCAATTGCTCAAGGAACCCCTAGTAACCTCAGGTGGAACACTAGGGTTCTACAGAACCCTGGTTGAAAAGGAAGAGATGGATGATCCTTGACCTCAGACTGGACAGATGGCCCCAGACCAGATACCTTTGTGGTAAATTAGGTGCCTCGGCTTATATTCGGGTCGACTTATACTCGAGTATATATGGTAAATTATCAGAGACTGGAAACTGGATAGGGGGTGCCAGACCAGATAGAAGATCCCAAGATTGAATAGAGGGCATCGGACCAGATAAAAGATCCCAGGCTTCAGACTGGGTGGAGCGTGATGACCTGATCACAAGTTAGAATTCCAAGTTAAACAGTATTGTGAAGTAAAATAGTGTGCACTGGAGTGTGTACAGCTTACTCTGCGCTCCTTGGGTAGAAACATTTCCATAGTGTATAGAAGGTGGGATCATGGGGGAGGTGGTGGATGGAGGCAAGAAAGGTTCAGACAACCCCTGCAGCTCCTCAGCTAAGATATGAGAAGGATCTCCAAAAGCAGTATGCAAAAAACAGAGCAAGGGCCCTGGAGTTAGTAAAACCATATGCACAACAAGCTTATTAAAACAGCACACTTACATGTTAAAAACTTGATGTTCAGCAAGTAAGAACCAATACTGGCACCGCAAATATGATGGAGTACAACAGCCACAGGAAGCCAAGCCATACATGTAGCAGGTAAGGACACTGCGAACACTATACACTGCTCTGGGAGCTGGCAGGCAAAGCAGAGGTGTCAAGTGTCCACCACATGGTGTCCACCACATGGGAAAAATAACAGCTGTCAAGATCCAACAGTGATGTCGGGAGTGGACGAGCTGGATACACCAGTCTACGGGGGCCAGTGATTTCGTAAATGGGAGAGGCTGCTACTTGTTTCCGGGGCTCCGCCTCCTTTATCAAGCAGCCTACTTGATAAAGGGGGCAGAGCCCCAAAAAACACATAGCGGGATCACTGTTGGATCTTGACAGCTGCTGTTTCACCCATGCAGTGGAGGACACTGCTGCTTTGCCTGCCCGCTCCCATAGTGTGGTCACTGTGTCCTTTTGTGCTGCATGTCCTGCTTGGCTTCCTGTGGCTGTTGTACTCCATTAGGGATGAGCTTCGAGTTCGACTTGAACATGGGCTGTTCGCAAGTTCGCCGAACAGCGAACAATTTGGGGTGTTCGTGGCAAATTTGAATGCTGCGGAACACCCTTTAAAAGTCTATGGGAGAAATCTATGGGAGAAAAGTGCTAATTTTAAAGGCTTATATACATGGTATTGTCATAAAAAGTGTTTGGGGACCTGGTCCTGCCCCAGGGGACATGTATCAATGCAAAAAAAAGTTTTAAAAACGGCAGTTTTTTCGGGAGCAGTGATTTTAATAATGCTTAAAGTGAAACAATAAAAGTGTAATATCCCTTTAAATTTTGTACCTGGGGGTGTCTATAGTATGCCTGTAAAGGGGCGCATGTTTCCCATGTTTAGAACAATCTGACAGCAAAATGACATTTCAAAGGAAAAAAAGTCATTTAAAACTTCTCACGGCTATTAATGCATTGCCGGTCCGACAATACACATAGAAGTTCATTGATAAAAACGGCATGGGAATTCCCCACAGGGGAACCCCGAACCAAAGTTAAAAAAAAAAAAAGTGATGTGGGGGGTCCCCCTAAATTCCATACCAGGCCCTTCAGGTCTGGTATGGATATTAAGGAAAACCCCACGCCAAAATTAAAAAAAAAAATGGTGTGGGGTCCCCCCAAAAATCCATACCTGACCCTTATCCGAGCACGCAACCTGGCAGGCCGCAGGAAAAGAGGGGGAGAGAGCGCCCCCCCCTCCTGAACCGTACCAGGCCACATGCCCTCAACATTGGAAGGGTGCTTTGGGGTAGCCCCCCAAAACACCTTATCCCCATGTTGATGAGGACAAGGGCCTCATCCCCTAAACCCTGGCCGGTGGTTGTGGGGGTCTGCGGGCGGGGGGCTTAACGGGATCTGGAAGCCCCCTTTAACAAGAGGACCCCCATATCCCGGCCCTTCCCCCTGTGTGAAATTGTAAGGGGGTACAAAAGTACCCCTACCATTTCACTAAAAAACTGTCAAAAATGTTAAAAATGACAAGAGACAGTTTTTGACAATTCCTTTATTTAAATGCTTCTTCTTTCTTCTATCTTCCTTCATCTTCTTCTTCTTCTGGTTCTTCTGGTTCTTCCTCCGGTGTTCTCGTCCAGCATCTCCTCCGCGGCGTCTTCTTCCCTTCTCCTCGGGCCGCTCCGCATCCATGGCATGGAGGGTGGCTCCCGCTCTTCTCTCCATCTTCTTCTCTCCATCTTCTTCTCTCCATCTTCTTCTCTTCTTCTCTTCATCTTCTTCTCTTCTTCTTCTTGTCTTCATCTTCTTTTCGGGCCGCTCCGCATCCATGCTGGCATGGAGGGAGGCTCCCGCTGTGTGACGCTTCTCCTCTTCTGATGGTTCTTAAATAATGGGGGGCGGGGCCACCCAGTGACCCCGCCCCCCTCTGACGCACGGTGACTTGACGGGACTTCCTTGTGGCGTCACGGGGATTGCCACAGGGAAGTCCCGCCATGTCCCTGTGCGTCAGAGGGGGCGGGGTCACCGGGTGGCCCCGCCCCCGTTATTTAAGAACCGTCAGAAGCGGAGAAGCGTCACACAGAGGGAGTGGTGGGGAGAATATAAGCCACAAGAAGATGAAGACAAGAAGATGAAGAGAAGAGCGGGAGCCTCCCTCCATGCCATGGATGCGGAGCGGCCCAAGGAGAAGAAGGGAAAAAGACGCCGCGGAGGAGATGCTGGACGAGAACACCGGAGGAAGAAACGGAAGTACCAGAAGAACCAGAAGAAGATGAAGGAAGATAGAAGAAAGAAGAAGCATTTAAATAAAGGAATTGTCAAAAACTGTCTCTTGTCATTTTAACATTTTTGACAGTTTTTTAGTGAAATGGTAGGGGTAATTTTGTACCTCCTTACCATTTCACACAGGGGGGAAAGGCCGGGATCTGGGGGTCCCCTTGTTAAAGGGGGCTTCCAGATTCCGATAAGCCCCCCGCCCACAGACCCCCACAACCACCGGCCAGGGTTGTGGGGATGAGGCCCTTGTCCTCATCAACATGGGGACAAGGTGTTTTGGGGGGCTACCCCAAAGCACCCTCCCAATGTTGAGGGCATGTGGCCTGGTACGGTTCAGGAGGGGGGGCCACTCTCTCGTCCCCCCCTATTTTCCTGTGGCCTGCCAGGTTGCGTGCTCAGATAAGGGTCTGGTATGGATGTTTGGGGGGACCCCACGCCGTTTTTTTTTATTTTGGCGCGGGGTTCCCCTTAATATCCATACCAGACCTGAAGGGCCTGGTATGGAATTGAGGGGGACACCCCCACATCATTTTTTTTTTTTTTTTTAATTTCGGCCGGGGTTCCCCTTAATATCCATACCAGACCTGAAGGGCCTGGTATGAAATTTAGGGGGACCCCCCATGTCATTTTTTTTTTTTGGCCGGGGTTCCCCTTAATATCCATACCAGACCTGAAGGGCCTGGTATGGAATTTAGGGGGACCCCCCATGTCATTTTTTTTTTTTAAATTTTGGTTGGGGGTTCCCCTGTGGGGAATTCCCATGCCGTTTTTATCAATGAACTTCTATGTGTATTGTCGGACCGGCAATGCATTAATAGCCGCGAGTAGTTTTTAAATGACTTTTTTTCCTTTGAAATGTCATTTTGATGTCAGACTGTTCTAAACACGGTAAACATGCGCCCCTTTACAGGCATACTATAGACACCCCCCAGGTACGAAATTTAAAGGGATATTACACTTTTAATGTTTCACTTTAAGAATTATTAAAATCACTGCTCCCGAAAAAACGTCCGTTTTTAAAACTTTTATTTGCATTGATCCATGTCCCCTGGGGCAGGACCCAAGTCCCCAAACACTTTTTATGACAATAACTTGCATATAAGCCTTTAAAATTAGCACTTTTGATTATTCATGTTCGTGTCCCATAGACTTTAACGGTGTTCGCGTGTTCGAACAAATTTTTTGCCTGTTCGCATGTTCTGGTGCGAACCGAACAGGGGGGTGTTCGGCTCATCCCTATACTCCATCATGTTTGCGGTGCCAGTATTGTTTCCTACTTGCTGAACATGAAGTTTTTAATAGGTAAGTGTGCTATTTTTAAAATGTAAGTATGCTATTTTAATAAATTATGCATATGGTTTTGACTAACTCAAACGCCCTTGCTCTGTCTTTTGCATACTGCCTTTAGAGTTCCAAGTTAACCTATGATCTTTACATTATTATTTGTCACTGTAATTCCGTCTACACACGATCGGATTTTCCGAGAACAAAACCGTGGATTTTTTTCCGAAGGATGTTGGCTCAAACTTGTCTTTCATACACGCGATCACACAAATGTTGTCAGAAATCCTGAACGTCAAGAACGCGGGGACGTACAAGACGTACAACGAGCCGAGAAAAAGGAAGTTCAATAGCCAGTGCGGCTCCTTCTGCTTGATTCCGAGCATGCGTGAGCTTTTGTGCGACGGACTTGTGTACACACGATCGGACTTACCGTCAACAAGTGAAGTTGTCGGAAAATTTGAGAACCTGCTCTCAAACATTTGTAGCCAGAAATTCCGACAGCAAATGTTCGATGGAGCATACACACGGTAGGACTTTCCGACAACAGGCTCACATCGAACATTTCCCGTTGGAAAGTCCGACCGCGTGTACGTGGCATTAGTATGTGTTTTCTGGATCATTTTGTGCTTAAAAAAAGAGTGGCCAGTAGGTTTTCAGATATGATTAAAGTACTGGCCTGTGATTGGTTGCTATGGGTTAACGTATCTGTTTTTGTGCAAATGATTAGATGTGCCTTGAGAACCAGGCAGACAACTAATTGAAGCTAAGCTTTCTGGCTGTGCTGGTTTTTTCTTGGACAGCCCCAAAGCTACTGATAATCAGTGCAGAGTCCATAGAACTAAAATTGGATGTTGAATTTTCAAGAATATTTTTAGGACTTATCTAAAGCAAAAAAAAAAAAAGTTTTTATAAGTGGAGTGGATAAGGGAGCGCTGTCAATCTGTCTCTGTCCCCTCTAGGCAGATTCTGCCTTTCTTTCCATCGGAAAATAATTCTGATGACAACTGTCTGATGCCGCGTACACACGACCGGACTTTCTGGCAGAAAAGGTCCGACGGAATCCTTTCATCGGATATTCAGATCGTGTGTGGGCTACATCGGACTTTTCTTCTTTCGAAAATTCTGACGGATCTAGAAATAGAACATGGTTTAAATCTTTCCAACGTAATCAATTCCTATCGGGAAAACCGTTCGTCTGTATGCTATTCCGACGGACCAAGAACGACGCCAGGGCAGCTATTGGCTACTGGCTATTTAACTTCCTTTTTCTAGTCCCGTCGTATGCGTTATACATCACCGCGTTCTAAAATATTGGACTTTGGTGTGATCGTGTGTACGCAAGTCCGTTTCAGCGGAACTCCGTTGGAACTGTGTCAGAAAAAGTTTATTCTGACGGAAAAAACGGTCGTGTGTACGCGGCATAAGAGGGGATTTCATCTCACTTTGGAGAGATTTCCTCTCGTTTCCCATTGAGAGGTGAAATGAAAATCTCCCCTGTGGAGCTGATGACATAAAAACCGACAGGCCTTCCCCTACTCTCTCCAAAACTTAAAAAGTTCTGGTTTTAGATATAATTCAGAGCAGCCGTTCGCAAAGCAGGGTACAGATACAACAATAATAGCTATGAACTTTTAAGGCATTCATTTAACGGCTTTCATTTAATAATGTAAATTAATTTTCTTTAATAAACTTTTTTTTAAATAAATGGAGTGTGAATTTTGTATGAAAAAACTTGGTAATGTATAGAGTGGGGAAAGGGCTGAGTATGGTGGTGGAAGGACAAGACAAGGAGGAGTGCAAGAGTAGGGAGTGGTGGGGAGAATATAGGGTTCAGGATGGGAGGGGGGAACTAATAATCTTGCTAGTTAACTAAAAGGGGGACATTCTTCCCACTGACCATGAATGTAAGGAGAATTCCTCTCAATAACCACCAATGTAAGGGGCATTCTTTCCACTTACGACTAATGTGGGGGGCATTATTCCCACTGGAAGGGGCATTCCTCCCATTACCAGCAATGTAAGGGGCATTCTTCCACTGACCACCAATGTGGGGGGCATTATTTTCTCTGGCCACCAATGTTCGTGGCCTTCTTCCCATTGAGTACCAATGTAATGTGCATTCTTGGTGACCACGAATATAAGGGACATTCTTCCCACAAGCTACTGATGTAGGGGACATTCTTCTAACAGGCCATTAATATAAGGGACATTCTTCCCAATGGCCACCAATGTAAGGAACATTCTTCTTACTGAACACCAATGTGAGGAACATACTTCTCAATGACCACCAATGTGGGAGACATTATTTTCTCTGACCACCAATGTTAGTGGCATTCTTCCCACTGAGCACCAATGTAATGTGCATTCCTCACAGTGACCACGAATATAAGGGGCATTCTTCCCACAAACTACCAATATAGGGGAATCAAAGGAAGAAAAGGTTGCGGCACATCCAGGAATAAAAGCAGTTCCCTTATTAAATATCCATTAAAAGGTACATTGAGACATACACATAGCTCACAGCCGATCAGTAGACGTGTTTCCCACTCCTGTGCTTACTCAATACAGATGGAAGAGACATTCTTCTCACATACCACTAATAAAAGGGACATCCTTCCCAATGGCCACCAATGTAAGGAACGTGCTTCCCGCTGACCACCAGTGTAAGGAACATTCTTCCCGTTGACTACCAATGTAAGGAGCATTCTTGCAACTGACCACCAATGTGAGGAACATACTTCCCACTGACCCTCAATGTAAGGAGCATTCTTCCCACTGATCACCAATGTAAGGAACAAACTTCCCACTGATCACCAATGTAAGGAGCATTCTTCCAACTGATCACTAATGTAAGGTTAACCTTTCCCACTGACCACCAGTCTAAGGAAAGCCATAGATGATTCCATCACCACGGGTTGCAAGAAAGAAAACCGCTCGATCCCCCCATCAACACAGTCATTGTTAATAGGGGAATCTTTCCCGCAGCTTCTGCTGGTGGGGGAGGGGGGGCACGGGGAGCCTTCACAGAACACAATATTTACTGCTAGCAGCTATAGCCGCTGGCAGTAATTGCATGGCAAGAAATCAGACAGATCGACTTCAGTTCCACCATCCTGCCCATACATGGATCAAACACCAACACCAATGTAAGAAGCACTCTTTCTACTGACCACCTGTGTAAGGAGGCCCTTCTCCACTGACCAGCAATGTGAGAGTACAAAGCAAATTTCACAGTTTGCATTTCTTTTTTGGTCATGATATTCGCTAGTTACATTTAATTGTTCTTACTGAAAATAATGTTGTTCCATAGAGCAGCCCCTAGGTATTACATACACTAAGTTAGGGCCGGGACAAGGGGTGGGCAGGGGGGACGGCTGCCCTGGCCACCATGGTATCATGTGAGATGGAAGGCACCACAAGGATATGGAGGGGGATTTGTGTTGGGTGAAAATTTTTTTTTTTTGGGGGGGGGGGGGGTGCTAGTTAAGGTGATTTGGGGAGATTTGTGTTTGGAGGGGGATGGGGACAGAGGATTTGTGCTAGGATAGGGGTTTTGGGGTGTTTGTGCTAGAGGAGGTGATTTGGTAGAGGGGATTTGTGCTAGGAGGGTAAAAAAAAAATTGGGGGGGGGGGGGATTTGTGCCAGCAAGAATGATGAGGGGTATTTTGAATAAGGTACCGGAATTCAGGAGCCAATCTAGGTAAAATAGTCTTGAAGGATTATCTAAGCTTTATCTTTGGAAAGATAATGTCACTGCCATAGTGCTCCTCTCTTGTGTCCCCTTGGATTGGAGCAGTGCGCATTTTGTTGTACCATCAAAGAAGGAGGTTTAGAGGATGTCAAAGACGTGTTATGTGGATTGTGAAGTGTTCCTGCAATATTCCCTCTTCTTTGTTATGCAGCAGACAGGAAGCAATGTCACTGTGTGGAGCTTTGCTGAACAATGTAGCCAGGAAGGATGACGCAGCCTGGAGGTTTGTGTGAATTGTCCCTGGAAATGTCCCTGAGTTTCCAAACTGAATAACTTGACCAGCCTTTCTCAATCTTTCAGGTCCCAGGGAACCCTTACCAAAAGCAATTGTTGCCAGTCAATGGGGAAAAATGCCCTTTACATTAGTGGTCAGTAGGAACAATTATTATTATTATTATTCAGGATTTATATAGCGCCAACAGTTTACGCAGCACTTTACAATATAAAAGGAGACAATACAGTTACAATACAATAAAATACAAGAGGATCAAGAGGGCCCTGCTCAGAAGAGCTTACAATCTAATAGGGTGGGGCAGGTGGTACAAAAGGTTGTAGCTGTGGGGAATGAGCTGATGGAAGTGGTAGGAGATTAGTTGGAGACATGATAGGCTTCCCTGAAGAGATGCGTTTTCAGGGATCGCCTGAAGGTAGCAAGAGTAGGGGATAGCCGGACCGGTGGAGGTAGCGAGTTCCAGAGGATTGGAGAGGATCTGGAGAAATCCTGGAGACGAGCATGAGAGGAGGAGACGAGAGAGTTTGAGAGTAGGAGGTCTTGAGAAGAGCGGAGAGGACAATTTGGGTGATATTTGGAGACAAGATTGGTGATGTAGCTCGGGGCAGAGTTGTGAATGGCTTTGTATGTTGTGGTTAGTATTTTGAATTTAATTCGCTGGGTGATTGGGAGCCAGTGTAAGGATTGGAGGAGAGGGGTGGTGGTCAGTGTAGGGATTGGAGGAGAGGGGTGGCGGTCAGTGTAGGGATTGGAGGAGAGGGGTGGCGGTCAGTGTAGGGATTGGAGGAGAGGGTTGGCAGACACTGAGAGGTTGGTAAGGTGGATAAGTCTGGCAGCAGCATTCATGATAGACTGAAGAGGGGAGGAGCCTATGGAGAGGCAGGCCAATGAGAAGGGAGTTGCAATAGTCAAGGAGAGAGATAACAAGGGAGTAAATGAGGAGTTTGGTGGTTTGTAACCCTTATGCCCCGTACACACGGTCGGACATTGATCGGACATTCCGACAACAAAATCCTAGGATTTTTTCCGACGGATGTTGGCTCAGACTTGTCTTGCATACACACGGTCACACAAAGTTGTCGGAAAATCCGATCGTTCTAAACGCGGTGACGTAAAACACGTACGTCGGGACTATAAACGGGGCAGTGGCCAAGAGCTTTCATCTCTTTATTTATTCTGAGCATGCGTGGCACTTTGTGCGTCGGATTTGTGTACACACGATCGGAAATTCCGACAACGGATTTTGTTGTCGGAAAATTTTAGAGCCTGCTCTCAAACTTTTGTGTGTCGGAAAATACGATGGCAAATGTGTGATGGAGCCCACACACGGTCGGAATTTCCGACAACACGCTCTTATCGGACATTTTCCGTCGGAAAATCCGACCGTGTGTACGGGGCATTACAGTGGTGGTCAGAATGACAACCTTACCAAAAGCTAAAAAGATATTTGATGTTATGCTGCTGGCTTTGCCAAGTGCCATTGGCCTTGGATCTATACAGGCCTTCAAATTTTAAGATCAACCAGCCACAGCTCAAGGAAACCCCTAGCAACCTCTGGAGGAGCCCTAGGGTTTCACGGAACCCTGTTTGAAAATGGCTGAACTAGACCATAAAGTTCCTCCTTAACAGCAACAGAAAAACTGTCCTTGGACATTAATTCTTTACTTTTAACAGAATTGAAGCAAAAAGTAAACATTTTCTGAAATAATGTTTAGCATCGACCTGCACAGCTGTTCATATCATTCGTAAGAAATTAAGTAATGTGCTCAGTTCAGGTATAGATGGGATTTTTTTTCTTCTATGGGACAGCGAGGTTGTCACACAGTCACTGCGAGGGGCGCTGTTCAGAGGGGGTGTGCAAATATTATTCGTATCGTAGATGTGTGTCCACACCTCTGGGCTAGCTGTCTCAGGTTGTCTGATCTGTGGCTGGTTGTCCTTTGGAATGAGCATTTCGCTGAATAATGGGAAACCTCCCTCCACCGCTCTGGAATCCAGTCAAGCAAGTCGGCAGCGGAAAGTGTTAACTCTGCATAAAGAGGAAAGTCATAACACGCCTTATTTAAATGGGCTGCCACCTTGTTACCTGATCCAGGATGTGTGGAGCCTCCTGACATCAACTAGGTGAGGACAAGTGTGCGCAGCAGCTCCGAGGACCTGCCTGGCCACAGGTACTGTACACCACGTATGATTTATACCTTCTGTATACGCCCTGCGATGATTGCTAGTACTCTGCCACTCTATGTGTTAATTGCTTACAGCGCGGGATGCAGTATTATAAATTTTTTACTTGTGATCACCTAGCGGTGTGGGAAGGGGTAAATACCACAAGCTCGCCTTTTTCGAATTTCCATAGCCCTTGGCTTGAATGCGACTCCTACAGAAAGATGCTAGAACTTAAAAAAAAACGAGTTTGTGGTATTTTCTGCTGGACGGGGGCAGTGGTACACTGGACAACACCTTGGAGATAGGTTTATTTAGAATTCTGTCCTTTGTATATAAATGTTTCACATAGTTATTGGATGCGTTATGGAATGGGGCCGTGCCTCACCACACCTGTACAGTTACAATGACACACTGTCACTCTGATAAATGTCATGGCTGTTTGTTTGCACAGTTTACGGTTGTCATTGAGAAAAAAAAAGCTTTGTGTTCTCATTGTAAGATCAGAGGGACAATGGCTGCATGCCCAGAGGGCACCTAGCACTGAGCCATGACTTCTTTATGCTCGTTATACCCAAGTGGAGGGGTCCCCGGTGCCCAGCACTTTGCCCTGGCCTTCTACCTGTTTGTTATACCAAAGTGGGGAGTCAGCCATGCCCAGTACTAAGCCCTGACTTCTACCTGCTCCTTGTATCCAAGTGGGGAAATTGGAGGTGCCCAGTATGAAGCCCTGACCTTTGCTTATTTATATCCAGGTGGGGAAATTGGAGGTGCCCAGTATGAAGCACTGACCTCTGCTTATTTATATCCAAGTGGAGGAAAGGTTGGTTCAGATGTGCCCAGTACCAAGCCCTGCTTAACCTCCTTTTGTTTAATATATCCAAGTAGGGGATCAGAGGTGTGCATTACTAAGCCCTGACCTTTACGTGTTCATTATACCCAAGTGGGAGAATTGAAGATGCCCAGTACTAAGCCTTGACATCTACCTACAGGCGGTCCCCAGGAGATAGGGTCTGTAGGTTTGTTCTGAAGTTGAATCTGTTTGTAAGTCGGAACAGGTAGATTTTTTCAGTGTAGCTCTAGCCAAAAAAATATTTTTTAAGCTTTTTGGATAGCATAGGGAAGGGTTAAGACCCGTGTAACGTTTGTTTTGCTGTCTGTGCCGCTGTTCAGAAGATTTCTCATCACTTTCTGTCCCAATGACAATTGGATTTTGAAAATTTTGGGTTGTTGTGGAAACAAGCCTTGGTTATAAAGCATCAGTGGAGACACCTTTTTTCCCATAATAACTCTTACAGGAGTGAATTTCCCTTCCTAGGGGTAGATTTCCCCTCACTTCCTGTTGTCTCCCTTTGTTTGTAAGTAGGAGTCGTTTGTAAGTTGGATGTTTGTAACTAGGACCGCCTGTACTTGTTTTTCCCAAGTGAGGGAATTGGAGGCGCCGATTACTAATACCTGACCTGACCTTTACGTGCTCATTATACCCAAGTGGGAAAATTGGAGATGCCCAGTATTCAGCCTTGAGTTCTACCTGCTTGTTATACCCAAGTGAGGGAATCGGGTGGTGCCCAGTACGAAGCACTGGCCTCTACTTATTTATATCCAAGTGGAGGAAAGGGGGGTTCAGAGGTGCCCAGTACTAAGCTCTGATCTCTACTTGCTTAATATATCCAAGTGGGGGATCAGAGGTGTCCATTACAAAGTCCTAACCTTTACCTGCTCATTATACCCAAGTTGGAGAATTGGAAGTGCCCAGTACTAAGCCTTGACTTCTACTTGCTCATTATACCCAAGTGGGAGAATCGGAGGTGTCCAGTACGAAGAACTGACCTCTACTTGTGTATACCCAAGTTGAGGGAAGTGGGGTTCAGAGATGCCCATTACTAAGCCCCGACCTCTACCTGCTTGATATACCCAAGTGGGAGAATTGGAGGTGCCCAGTAGCTAAGCCCTGCCCTCTACCTGCTCATTCTACCCAAGTGGGGGGCTCAGAGGCGCCCAATACTAAATTCTGACTACCTGCTCATTAGACCCAAGTTGGGGGTATGAGGATAGCAAAAAATACCCCCAAAGGAATGGGACTTTAACGGCAACACAAAATAAAAAGTTAAATCATTTATTACAAATTTTATACAATATACCAAACACTGTACATCAATACCAGTATTACAAATTTATTAAAAACAATGGTGTCGATGGTAATGATAATCCAGAGGGCCCAAACGCGTTTTGGGACTGTACAGATATACCTTCATCAGGGGAAAGTCATGGAATCGAATCATACCAGAGATGGTCACCATGAAAATCGCACTGCTGGAACCATATTGGCAACTATATCCCATATCCACCGCCCCAAGATCGAAAGGATAATGGGGTCGGTCGTTGGCCCCCGCCTGTCCACACTGATCCACCCAATTGCAGTAATCAAAGGGGATCCCAAAGGAAAACTAGTGTGCGACTGCTACCATAGTCGGTTGGATCGATAGGAAATCTCCATATAGTCCAAATAGGGAATAGACATACAGTTTGTAACAATATATAAAAAAGGAGACTGAATGGATAGCCCTCCCAAATGGATCTGCTAGCTACCCATCTATTCACTGGGCGGTAATCTTAAAAAAAGGAGCATGTAGTCAGACAAAGATATAGTACTGAGCCAAGCATTGCCCGTGGCACATCGGATATCGCACATCAGTTTACTGCGATAGTTGGAGGTATGAGATAGCCAGGCACTCCATGGAGGCTTTAACTTTAGGCCAGGTTCACACCTATGCGAATTAGATGCGGCTTTCTCCGCATCCAATTCGCATAGCAGGAGAATGTGACTGGCTCCCTATGGAGCCTGGTTCACATATCACCGTTGTGGCTGCGGAGCGCACTGCACAGGAACGCTGTGCGTCTTTGGCTCCGTTTCAGGGCGGAATTCAGGCATAGAATCGGCCCTGATGCGTCCCTAAAACGGGGAACAGGGACGCACAGCGCTCCTGTGCCATACGCAGCGGATTACAGTGTGAACCCGGCCTAAACCTCAATACCTGGTATATGAAAACCATGACAGGTTAACCATCTGTTTCCACTATCTTATTGTTTATCTGATGTTGCTCTCCCTGTAATGCAGTTTTTTCCGGAGTAAGTGAGCTGGGTATAAAGTAAACATTTCCCCAGCCTACAGTATGTGATAATTTTGCATACCCTGCAGGAATGTTCCCCATACAGAAACATGTAGGGGATTATATGGCCTTCATATAAAGACCTGAAGAAAGGACTCTGGCAACGCACACTGGAGTGTGCACATCATGTTGAGTTTGGGTTGTTTGCGTCCATTTAGAAGGTTGTAGAGAGTCTAAGAACCAGAAAAATATCCCATATTTGGTGGAGCGTTATCCAGTTCTCATGTAGGATTGCAGCCCAGCTGTGAGGAGGTTAAGGACAGATATTTTTAATTGTCGTCAACACACGTATATAATGATCCGTGAGGTCTCCTTGTTACTGAGTGTGCTCCTCTGCAGTTCTCCTTTTTATAGAAGGATCCGGCACAGCAATGTGCACCAGTCCCTCCATTATGTCCTGTGAGCCATTACTGACCACTCTGTGATCTGGCTGGCTCTGTATATGCTGCCACTATGGTTACAGGTGGTTATCCTGCAAGCTTTGAGCCTCCTAATTATCCACAGCAAATACATGTGTGATCATTAACTGGGGCCAAACCGGCTGCTGTTCACGAGGAGGTGGACAGAAGGATAGTTAACCCTGCCTGGTGGAGTACGGCTATGATTCGGGGTGGCCATGTGGGCCATGCATTGGAAAAAGCATATTACATTCTCTCTGGATTGGCCAAGAACATGTCTGATGTGGCCTGCTAAGCCATTGTGGCAGTGACTTGACCGTTTTGGCCACAGTAAGTTTTACTAAAGGCGCCCCACAATTGATATGATCAGAGAAGCCCCTTTAGTTCTGCTGAGAGATGAACCTTCATAATTGAAATACTGGCAAATAATTTCTTTAGGGATCAGCATACCAGCTATAAAGATTTCTTTACTTTTTTTTTTTTTTTTTTTTTTTTTTTTACTTTTATTTTATTTTTTTAGATAATGGCTTGAAATATTTTTAAAAAAATTACATTTTTGTAGATTTTTATTGTTATTTTTTTTTCTTCAAATACTTGTTTGTAAAATACACTGATGACAACATCTTAGAACTTTATGTAACCTTACGGATTTCCCTATTAATGAACAATGTCAGTTTAATAACAGTGTTACGGTACATCCGGTATGTTAAGATTTAATTAGGTTGAAGATATGTTAGGATATCAACTATCACTATAACAATTGATCTTTAAGTATTGGATATATACTGTAATCTTATCTATTCACCATGTGTATTTCCAAGATTTTCTTTGTAGCCAAAAAAAAAATAGAGTATGAGCAAACGAACCAGTTTATTTAAGAATTAAAGGGAAGTGTTGAGAAATATAGAAAGCAAAGAGTCATCCCTCAGCAAAAATAGAGACTGAACATAGAAGAGCGATAGCAGAAAAGAGACCAAGTGGCCAATGAAGTCTGTTACCTTTTTTTCCCCTGTATCTACAGTATTTGGGTTCGCATCCAATTCGCAATAGCAAGAGATTTTGACCGGCTCTCTATGGAGCCGGTTCACATATCTCCGCAGCAGGTCCGGTGCGTTTTGCAGAAAAACGCTGTGCGTCTTTTGGCCCATTTGAGGGCCGAATTCAGCCCAAAATTCGGGCTGAGATCGGACCTGAAACGGTGAACCAACACGCACCGAACCCCTGCTGTGAGCCACATGCGGCTCATATGTGAACCGAGCCGAAATGTTTGTCCCAAGCACTATTTACTGTTGGTTGACTTAACTACCTCTGGTGGAAGTCCATTCCAAGCATCAACTACTCTTTCTGTAGAATAATACTTTCTAAGATTAGTTTTGAACTTTCCTCCTGCTAGTTTGAGATCTTTTCCCACGTGTTCTTGATCTTCGCTTCATATTGACTGCGCTCCTTTCAGCACCCTTTCTGTTTATATACTGAATCCATGGATTCAAATCCCTTTAGCATCTCTTATCTATCCTATGCTGTGATGACCAGTTTACATGCATCTGTAATCATTTTGGCTTTGGTTAGCTCAAAAATCACTGAAGGTTTAGATATATATAAAATATGAGGAAATAAAAGGGTCTATCTGCCCTCGTTGCCCAAAGCAGCCTCTCTCAACCTTTTTGGCCCCTTTCACACAGGGTGCACTGCAGCTGCGATCCGCTTGCGCAGCAGGAGATCTCTCCGCTGATCCCCGCTGAGCAGGTGGGTGACAGGTCCGTGTCTGTTCATGCAGAGAGGACAGGGATACAGACTGCTCTCCTCTATAAGCGGCCAGATGTAAACGGACCACCTATCTGTTTAGACCCGACTGCCATCCGATCCGCTGGATGGAAGGGTAACGGATCCCCATCCATCTCTTTTTGGCGGATCGGATTGGATTGCATGTAGGTGGACACATGTTTGTTTACACCCACCTCTCCATGGAGAAGAATGGAGGTTCCGATCGGGTCCGTAGGAACATCCGTGTGAAAGGGGCCTTTAACATGGGGGAACCCTTGAAATAACTATCTGGTCTCAGGGATATAATCAGGGCTTTTTTTCAGCAGGAACTAGGGGGGAACTCAGTTCCGCCACCTCTGGCTCAGGTCTTCTGCTCCCTGCTCACCACTATCACTTGGTAACACTGAGGTCCAGCTTCTGTGTTTACAAGTGATAGCTTATCTCCCAGTAGGTCCCACCGGTCAGATCTCCTGCACAGATCCCAACCCACTGAGTGCCGGACAGGGACAAGGGAGATACAGAACAGGTGCCCAGGGTTCAGTGCAGTCATAGGCAGGAGAGGGTGTTTGGTAGGCTGCACCCTCTGTGGTCTCCATTTTTTCCCTGGCGACCAGTTGTTGATGCTCCTACTGCATGGTCCCCCTTGCAAGTGACTGTAGTATAGCATAGTATGCTGGGAGGTACTACAGCCGGATAGGCGTTTCAGCTTAATATTGCAACAAAGGTAAGACATATGACATGTGGTGGAGCTTTTAAGGAGGGGGAAAAGATGAGGGAGAGGGTTGTATGCAGAGGGAAGAGCTACTATTTGATGCCATTTGGCAGGTATGTGTGTGTGTGGCGGGCATGGTTGAGTTCCTGCACCTATTCTCTGAGGAAAAAAAGCCCTGGATATAATCTATATCTTATTGATCTATCAAGTATTGACTTTACAGTATAAGTACAGTGGGGAAAATAATTATTTGATCCCCTGCAAATTTTGTTTGCCCACTTACAAAGAAATGAAGGGTCTATCATTTTTATCATAGGTGTATTTATAATGATAGAGACAGAATTTCAAACAAAAATCTAGAAAAAACACATAATACAAATTTTATTAATTGAGTTTCAGTTCAGTGAGTAAAATAAGTATTTGATCCCCAATCAAAATATGACTTAGTACTTGGTGGAGAAACCCTTGTTGGCAAGCACAGAGGTAAGACGTTTCTTGTAGTTGGTGACCAGGTTTCCACACATCTCAGGAGGGATTTTGGTCCACTCTTCTTTACCGATCAAGTGGCTGTCACTTAGGAACTCGAAGTGTCAGCTCCTTCTGCAAATTTTCTATAGGATTGAGGTCTGGAGACTGACTAGGCCACTCCGTGACCTTAATGTGCTTCTTCTTGAGCCACTCCTTTGTTGCCTTGGCGGTATGTTTTGATTCATTGTCATACTGGAAGACCCATCCACGACCCATCTTCAGTGTTCTGGCAGAACAACAAGGTTTTCATCCAAGATTTTACAAAATATGGCCCCGTCCTTCAGCCCCTTAATGCGGCAAAGTCGGCTTGTACCTTTAGCAGAGAAACAGCCCCAAAGCATCACGTTTCCACCTCCATTTTTCTTCCTCAAAACACGGCACAAGAAGGCACATGTACAGGCATGTCTGAAGTTTACCAATGAACATCTAAATTCAGAGAAGGATTGTGAGAAAGTGCTGTAGTCAGGTGAGATCAAAATTGAGCTCTTTGGCATTAACTCGACTCAGCGTGTTTTGACGAAAGAAAAATGCTGACTAGAAATATTATGCTTTAGGGCTGTTTCTCTGCTAAAGGTGCAGGCTGACTTTGACTTTGAGGAGCCAATGGACGGGGCCATGTATTGTAAAATCTTGGATGAGAACCTCTTCCCACAACCAGAAAACTAAAGATGGGTCGTGGATGGTTCTTTCAGCATGACAATGACCCAAAACATACCACCAAGGCAACAGAGTGGCTCAAGAAGAAGCACATTAAGGTCACGGAGTAGGCCTAGCCAGTATCCAGACCTTAATCCTATAGAAAATTTATGGAGGGAGCTGAAACTTCGAGTTGCAAAGCGACAGCCAAGAAACCTTAAGGATTCAGACAAGATCTGTAAAGAAGAGTGGACAAAATCCCTCCTGAGATGTGTGCAAAACCTTGGTCACCAAGTACAAGACACGTCTTACCTCTGTGCTCGCCAACAAGAGTTTCTCCACCAAGTACTAAATCATGTTTTGATTGGGGATTGAATACTTATTTTACTCACTGAACTGAAACTCAATTAATAACATTTGTATCATGCGTGTTTCTGGATTTTTGGTTGATATTCTGTCTCTATCATTTAAAATACACCTATGATAAAAATGATAGATCATTCATTTCTTTGTAAGTCGGCAAACTTACAAAAGCTGCAGGGGATGAAATGATGATTTTCTCCACAAGAACCAGGATAACCCACCAGAATCGCATACCAATCGATAAAGCTTTGGAAACCCATGATAACTTGAAAAGTGTTTTTTAAAGGTGGTTGGTCTCTCAGAATAAGGTCACAAACAACTCCTAAAATCAACCATTTTTATTCCATAGAAATCCTAAGACTAATAGGGGATATATCTCCCCCTGTACTTAAACATAAGACATGTACATTAGAGCATAATTCCATAGAGGACATCAAACCCTCAGTATAAGGTAATATTTTAATCAACAATGCTCATTTCCAACATTAGAAGTGTGGCACCAAATCTGTGGTGATCTCAACTTGGCCACTTGGACCACGCTACTATTGATTTTTGCCATCAGCCACGCCACCTATGGGCAAATGGGACCCCCTGAAGGGTGTTTTGCAGGGTGAGGCCCTAAAGATCTGTAACCATTGAGCAATTACTGGTGGGTTGCTGTGCTACACTTTGATAGCCTATTCGTGGTCTGGTTCACTTACTATATTTGTTACAGTTGGATGAGCGTAATCCTAACATTTGAGGATTGGACAGAACAAAAGAACCCTAATCCCCTAAAGAAGCCCGCTGTGGGCGAAGCACGTTGAGAGTCATTTGATACAATATTTGTGTTTCCATTAACACTTAAATATTATCCTATACTAAGGGTTTGATGTCCTGTGTGGAATTAGGCTGTAATGCAGTCTTTCTCAACCTTTTCAACACAGAGGAACCCTTGAAATACTTTTCCAGTCTAAGGGAACCCCTGCTAAAAATTGCTATATCTACAATTTATGATATATTCGTGTGGTGGTCAGTGGAAAGAATGCTTCTTACACTTGTGGTCATTGGGGAGAAATACCCCCTTACAGATGGCTAATAAGATCAATGATGTCAGAGGGAACTTATCTGAGAGGCAGAAATTGCTCTCTGCTCATGGAACCCCCCAGCAACCTCTGGAGGAACCCTAGTTGAGAAACCTTGCTCTCTAATGCAGTGGTCTCTACAGCCCTTTTTTGCTTGCTTTTATCTGGTCCTTGGGGCACTATTTCATCCGCTGATACTAACAATGGGGCATAATCCCCCCCTACTGAGACCAGTGAAAGGGCACAATACCTCCCCTATGATTCTAACGAAGGGGCGCAATTCCTCCCAATAATACCAACAATTGGGCCCAATTCCTCCCAATGATACCAACAATTGGGCCCAGTGACGCCAACGATGGGGCACAATTCCTCCCACTGACATCAACTATGGGGCATTGCTTTTTTACACTGATGTTGGGACTTTTTCTACTCCCAATGGCCAGTGTCCATTCAGGGGGTCTAATGTATGACTTTTTTTTTTTCAGTACAGGGGGAGGTATATTCCCTATTCGATTTAGGATTACTATGGGGAAAATTTTTTTTGTAGAGTTGTTTTGTGACCTGTTTTTGAGAGAACATTCACCTTCAAAATCCACTTTTTTAGATTATCGCGGGTTTCCCGAGATTTAGCGATATTACTTTACAGTATAACTGAAGGCAAAACTTTTTTTTTTATAGTTTTAGATATAATTGAGAGGGGTTACAACACTTGTTTATTGCTGTCTGTGTTCCTGTTAGGGACATTTACCTTTGCTATTTGTCCTGGCGACTGTTCTCATCGAAAAAAAGGGAAAAAATACCAAATCATAGGGTGGTCACCAGAACAGGAGGGGAAATCTACCAATGGGGACACTAGTTCTGGGGACTCTAAAGGGAATTTTTCACAATCATGATCGGGGGGGGGGAGAGAATGTCTCTTACATTTGTGGTTAGTGGGGAGAATCTCCCCCTTACAGATAGTTTAAAAAAATAATTTATACCAGTGGATACTTATCTGAGAGGTTGAAATTGCTTGTTGCTCAAGGGACCCAAACATCCACTGGAGGAACTCTAGGGTTCCATGGGACCTTGGTTGAGAACATTTTGGTCTAAAGCATCTTGGTGGGATATCTGTGTGGATTATTAAGCTGAGGTCCTCAAAACTGCAAAAGGAAGCATAACCATGTGAAATCCCAGAAAAGACTGAGACCTTGACTTCAGTCAGGTAAAGTCCTGTGTGTAGTCAGTATTTTTCATAGAACATTGTGTCCTTGTCTGTGGTGGGCGATGGTTCCATCTATTACGAATCCCATCACATTAGGGGTCATGCAGATCGTCTTTCTGTACACTGTGTCTTACAGAAAGCAAATAACATGAAAGAAATGCAAATAAGGGAGGGTCAAACTCGGTGTTCTCATGTTCCTTCAGCTATAACTGTATGGAAAAGAGAGTAATTTCATATATGAGGTATAATTACACCTGAACTTTCCCTGAGGAGCTTACCCTTGGGATGCACTATCCTCTGTGCTAATGTTTGTGAGTTTACGTTACCATACCTGTTATTGTCTGGACATTGTTCACATTAACCAATCAAATAATACTTTTTTATTTCTCTAATGCTTGCCTGGTTAGATCTGATAGGTGATGCGAGTAGAGAATAATAATTTATATCAAAATGTGTTTTCCATGTTGGAGATTATGTTCAAGGTAGGTACTTTTGGTTTCTGCTTTTTTGGTCATGATAGTCAAATCACTCAGATGGATATGTGTGTGGTTAGGAGTGCCTGGTACAAATTCCATCTCGCTTTAACCTTATTATTAGAAACATCAGATGTAACCAACGCATTTCAGAGGAGAAGAATTCCCTCTTCTTCCGGGTTTGAACAAGAATTTATAACACAATCTAGATGAAATATAGATATAGTATATATCTATATAGTATAGAAGGCCTTAATTGCAGGTAGTTAGGCCAGCCTGTCTTGTTGGTAAAATATACCGCTGACTAGATCCAATTAGATCGGAGAATCTGAGAAATTCTGACATAGAGGAAAAAAAAAAATGTATGATGCTGTGAGCTTTGAAGGAAAATGAGATTGAGATCCATGTAGTAGATCGGAGACCCACCATTGAGTGTTCCCTTATGTCACCAACTGTTTTTTGTTGTGGGCCGTGCATTGCACAGAAACGCCTACAATCCCTTGTCAGGTCTGGAATGATAGACGGGTCTTCTGATAACTTTAATAGAGACATTGAAACCTTCCAGTAGCGTTGTGTGATTGTAACAGATTGATCTCATGATTTTCCAATCAATGGCATGTTTTGTGACTAAAGCAGGCCAGACCCTGGTAGAAATTTGTGTTTGGAACAAATCAATTGTAGTTCTAATGATGGTAAATTTGGTTGTCAAGTCTCTGATAGGATTAAGAGTACTTACCTGCCCGAGCAGAAGAAGTCTAGACCTCAGACTAGGAAGGCTCACCCCTCCTCAGAGGCCAAGAAAAGTTCCCTTCATTGCTTCCAGGCCTCAACATCCAAAGCCAAGTACAAACCTGGCCCCTGGTCTGCCCATTACCGTGGACTTCTAAGTCCCCCAAAGCCTTCTTTCGCATTAGGCGGTGTACTTACTTGCTAAAGTGAGAGGTGTCTGATAGCCTTTGCGGTCACCTGGGCAGTCAGCATCTTCGTTTTCACACACAGTGTCATCAACAAACTAGGTTTTCTGTGGGATTTAATAAAAAGTGTGTTTTACCGTTGTAGATTGTTGAGAAAAATATAGTCTTCCCTGCAATCACCTAGCAAGGTCCGCAAAAAACTGGCCTAAGTTTGATGGAGACATGGAAACTTTCCAGCAGATTTGTGGGATTGTAATAGGGCCGAAACAACTAATCGATTAATCGATTATGAAATTAATTGATTACTATTTTCATAATCGATTAATCGGCCAGTAACATAATGGGGTTAAAAAAGCTAAAATTAGCCCTATATAGTTCTAAAAGAGCAAATAATCTCTACTGTAAATATTACTTTCACTGTTGTACAGTAAAAAAACAAAGGGCTAATTTTTTTATTTTATTTTTTTTAAACTCCATTATGTTACTAAATGTCTTAGGTCTGGTTCCCACCTATGTGTTTTTTGGTGCTTTTTGCAGAAATGCACTACAGTTCATTTAACATTCACATCTATTAGGGGTGCAACGGATCAAAAAACTCACGGTTCGGATCGTTCCTCGGATCAGGAGTCACGGTTCGGATCATTTTCGGATCAACAAAAAAAAAATCTCCCCCACTGTAATATCCACAATCTCCCTATTGGCAGGGTGTGGCAGAGTATTGGCGGGTATATTGGCAGAGTATGGCAGAGTATTGGCAGGGCATTGCAGAGCATTGGCAGGGCATTGCAGAGCATTGGCAGGGCATTGCAGAGTATTGTCAGGGCATTGCAGAGCATTGGCAGGGCATTGCAGAGCATTGGCAGGGCATTGCAGAGCATTGGCAGGGCATTGCAGAGTATTGTCAGGGCATTGCAGAGCATTGTCAGGGCATTGCAGAGTATTGTCAGGGCATTGCAGAGCATTGGCAGGGCATTGCAGAGCATTGGCAGGGCATTGTCAGGGCATTGCAGAGTATTGTCAGGGCATTGCAGAGCATTGTCAGGGCATTGCAGAGTATTGTCAGGGCATTGCAGAGTATTGTCAGGGCATTGCAGAGCATTGGCAGGGCATTGCAGAGTATTGTCAGGGCATTGCAGAGCATTGGCAGAGCATTGCAGAGTATTGGCACTGCTGCCATCCGATCTCTCCCCTCCACTGTACAGATCAGTACACAGAGGGGAGAGAGGAACCGGCGTCATGACATGACAAGTGATCGCTCAAACATTTGGCGGAGCGGTCACGTGCTAAACGGCCGCCGGGTGTACCAAGATGGCCGCTGCTCTGCAGCTAGGCCGAAGCCGTGGCCTTTCCTATGGCCGAGGCCACAGAGCGCTCCGCGGATCGCGGGTGTCCCGTACGGATCAACCTCCGCGGATCGGATCACGGATCGATGACGATCTGTTGCACCCCTAACATCTATGCTTTTTTCAGCTGCTGTGTATTTGGAAAGTGTGCTTTTTTGGTTCAATATACTTCAATGGAGAAGCTGCAGAAAAGCATGTAATATTACAGTTCTGTTTGAAAATCTGCAAAACAGTCTAGAATTTTTTTTTTCTTTAGATAAAAAAATTTGATCTGAGTCTGAGGATATTTACCAGATTCAACCTCTAATAGAATATGGAGAATATCTCTTCTGTCTGTTATTCTCAGAGAGGATTAAAGATTTTACTCCCTAAACCATATAGTTGGTTATTTATATTTACCCCTGCGTATAAAGATATTTAGGAATAAATTGCTTTTTTTTAAACTTTACATATTAACTAAATTGTATACCATACTTTTTTTTTTAAGGTTATTAACCGATTAATCGAAACAATCATCGGCCAACTAATCGATTATGAAAATAATCGTTAGTTGCAGCCCTAGATTGTATTAGCTTAATCCCATGATTTTCATATGTGATTTTTTTTTTTTTTTTTAACATTTAATGAAGACCAATTGACATTCTGGGCTGAATTCGGACCTGAAACGGACCAAAAGACGCACAGGGCTCCTGTGCAATTCACACCAGAGCTGCTGCGGAGATATGTGATTTGGCTCCATAGAGAGCCGGTCACAATCTCCTGCTATTCGAATTGGAGGCGGGGAAACCCTCCTCAAATTTGCAATAGTGTAAACCCAGCCTTAAATTCTATACACTGGTGTGGCAATCAAACAAAAATGTTTTGAGTCAATTGATGGGAACATTGCTTACTCTGTCCAATGATCTTTCACGAACGGTTGTTCAAAAATTTAACAGTGTATGGCCATTTCAACCCTGAATGTATCTGTGGGCCCAATACAAAGTTCTACCCAGGGTTACCCATGGTTTGGCTGGATGGCAGCACAATCAGGCAGAGGTTTTGGACATATCCGTGTATACGACTCTTCACAGACGGGGAAGTTGCTCTAGACTTTATCTTCATGGGAGCTGGATGCATACAAGGCAAAATGGTGACCTACAGCAACCAATCAGAAATCACCTCTTAGCTGGTCAGACTGTAGTAAAGTATAATCCAGTAGGTTTGTAGGCAGGTAACGTTTAATGCTGCCCCAATCAGGAGGGTTAGTGTTAATTGCGTTTCCCGGTTCTTTTTTGGCGGCCTTTCCTAGGTCTGATCCACTGGTTGTGTGTATTCTAAAAGGGACAGGGGTCCAGACCCAAGAGGGTCGAGAGAGGGAGAGGGAGAGTGGGAAAAGAGGTTCCTGCTGTCGCCGTTGCCAGGGTCTGTCCTGTTAGCCTGCTGATATGCTGAGACTGGAGTGCCAACTAAGGAGCATCTGGCTTCAGGATCCATCTACAGTTTAAAGGAAATGCTGGGACCTGCAATCTGCCCTGAAGATGCCAATCCTGGATACTACCATCATACCATGTCAAATATAGACCCTATCCTGTGCAGGTATGCTGGGGCAGCCACAAGCCCGAGTTAGGGATTAGTTTAGGGAAGTACTGTTATCTTTGTTCTACTGTTCTGCCAAGCTTTTGAAACTTGACCTTTGCCTGGTCTGAAGTTACTTAACCACTTCAATACCGAAAAGTTTTTCTTTGTTTCTGTTAAAACTTTTTGTAAATAAGTACGTTTTCTTCTTCAATGATGGGCACTGATATGGCTGCACTGACGGGCACTGATACAGCGGCACTGATGGGCACCGATGAGGTGGCACTGATCATGGGCACTGATAGGCGGCACTGATGGGCACTGATAGGTGGCACTGGTATGCGGCACTGATGGGCACTCATAGGTGGCACCGATGGGCACTCATAGGCAGCACTGATGGGAACTCATAGGTGGCATTGGGCACTCGTAGGTGGCATTGATGGTTACTTATGGGTGGCACTGATGGGCACGGATGGGCACTGATAGGTGGGCACTGATGGGCATGGATGGGCACTGACAGGTGGCACTGATGGACACTGATGGGTGGCACTGATGACACTGGTTGTTTGCAGTGATGCCCCTAAGGGTGGCATTGCTGGGCATCACTGCAACATAATGGTGCCAATCAGTGCCCATTTGTGGGCACTGATTGGCACAGATTGGGCACACTGGGCACATGTGGATGGCCATAGGGGACATACCTGGCCATCCACATGTTGCCCCTTCCCTGGTGGTCCTAGTGGCGATCCCTGGTGGTCCAGTGTGGTGATCTGCGGGGGGGGCTGCGCTGATAAACAATCAGCGCAGACCCCCCCCCTGCCAGGAGAGCCGCCGATCGGCTCTCCTCTACTCGCGTCTGTCAGACATGAGTGAGGAAGAGCCGATCAACGGCTCTTCCTATTGACAGCATGATCAGCCGTGATTGGACACTGCTGATAACGTGGTAAAGGGCCTCCGCCGGAGGCTCTTTACCAAGATCGGTGTAGCAGTGTGTCAGACTGACACACCGATCCACCGATCGCCGCGATGCGCGCCCCCGCGGGCGTGCGGCGGCATGTTATCCTGCTGGACGTCGTATGGCGCCCAGTCAGGATAACTGAACCACTTCCCGACTGTCAATCCGCTATAGGGCGGGCGGGAAGTGGTTAAACTGGTTCTAAAGGCAGAAGGTTTTTACCTTTATGCATTCTATGCATTAGGATAAAAAACCTTCTGTGTACAGCAGCCCCCCTCAGTCCCCCTAATACTTACTTGAGCCCCATCTTGATCCACCAATGTTGCATGAAAGCCTCGCTTGTCCGGGGACGCTCCCATATTGGCTCCTGCTGCTGTCAATCAAACTCAGTGAGCCAATGAGGAGGGGGGGGGGTGCACACACAGAGCAGTGGCTTGGCTCGGGTGCTCCCATAGCAAGCTGCTTGCTGTGGGGGCAGTAGGGAGGGGCCAGGATCACTGGCAGGGGGACCCAAGAAGAGGAGGATCAAAACCATTACACAGAGCAGGTAAGTATAACATGTTTGTTAATGTTTAAACAACAAAAAAAAAAAACGAGACTTTAATATTACTTTAAGGGGTGCTCAGGTCAGCTAAGCATATTGGGGTATGAAGACATCAGTGTAACAGTGTGAAGTGGTTACCAAGGGTAACAAAGGTTTCTCTAGCAGCCTGCCATAAGCGTGTACATGTGACAGGTGGGATAGCTTCTTGCAGGTGGGAGTTGTTATCGGCACACACTCCGTGAGAAGGTCCATCTCCTATAGTAACGGGAGCAGATCGGCACTGCATAAGTCCCCAGCCTGTACACAGGTACGGAAGAGTTGAATAAAGTGTACGCATGGAGTCAGCACTCGGTGCACGGCGGGTCTCCATACCGTTACTAGGAGTGAGGTAGCAGTTATACGCTGGACAGGTGGGGAGGGCATTAGCTCTGTGTGCCCCTCCTAAATGCATCCGTAGCCCCTCCGAAATTGACCGTAGTGGTGTATAATTAACACCACAGGAGTTTACTAGAGTTCAGTCTTCTGGTTTGGGTCCCTGCCTTTACTTGAACAAAGTGCCTAGTGTAGCCCAGAAGAACCCCACTCCAGGGTAGGCCTCTTATGTGACTGGCACTTGGCATCCAACGAGGAGGAGAACATGGAGGAAGTATCACCCGCCTACTACCACCCCCCCCCCCCCCATAGTTTGCAGGTTAATCTGTATATTGTTTTTGCACTTTTTTTTTTTTTAATATGCTTGACAATATGGATAGTATACAGCAGACTGCCAAAATGGAGCAGAACATCATGTTGCCATTCAATGTACATATAAGATTGTCCACATGAGTTGTGGGCCAGCTTCCCTGTAGACTGATCTGTAGGTAATTTTGTTTTTGTGTGGGAGAGGAGCAAGAGACAAATTGAACGTTTCCTCTGCTCAGCTCAGCACGGCACAGGAAATGTATGAAACTTTCACAAGTCTCTCTGGCCAGCAGTTCTCCTTTCTTATCTTTCTCACAAGAGCGATGTGTATGGAAAGACCTCCTGCATGAAGTGCCAGCATGGTGGACTTCTTTGCTCGAGCCTCCCGGAGGATGAGGAGGAGAGTGCTCAGCCTTCCCAACACCCCGCAGATACAGGTCAGAGGGTGGAGACTGGAAGCCATTGTGTCCTCTTCCTGCAACACCCTGTGGTGTGGGGGGGAAAAGAGGGGTGCAGAGAGTGTGGCAGACTCCTATTATCTCTGAATTTGTGTCTCAATACCGGCCCGTCTATACAGACTGGAAGGGGAATACCGCCCACCCACCATCTTTTGATAACAGGCCCTTTTTATATTGTCTTAAAGGAGAACTGCTGGCCAGAGTGACTTGTGATGCTAGCTCTGTCTGATACCAGACCTCAACACAGGCAGAAAAGTGAATGAAGGGGTTAATTTCCCTCCATCTTGTGATACTGGCCCCTCTACATTGGCTGAAAGGGGAACTGAGGGGTCGTTGCTTCCTATTTTCCAATACAGGCTCCCTGTGCTGGCTGGAAGTACAGAAAAGAGTTCCCAAGACATTCCTGGCATTGGCACAGTGTCCTTTACCTGCAACGTCAACACTCTTTGCTGCAGGTGACACTCAGGAAATTGACAGAGGGGTGCAGAAAACACCTTGTGTCGCCCAGGGGTGGGTTTACTTCTTTGTCGCTTGGGCAGTCTCCTATTATCTCTGAATTTGCATCTTGATACCAGTCCCTCTATACTGATTGCAAGGGGAACTGAGGGGTCACTGCCCCCTATTATCTGATTCTGGGTTCTCTACACTGGCTAAAAGGGGAACTGAAAGGTTACTGCCTCCCATCTGCCTCCCAGACTGGAAGGGGAACTGAGGGTTCAATGCCCCCCATAATTTGAACTTGGCTTCTCTATATAGGTTGAGAGGGATACTAAGGGGTCAATTCTGCTAGTCTTCTGATACCAGCCCCTCTACACTGGCTGAACGGGGAGGCTGAGGGGTCGATGCCCCCATCCCCTGATAAAACCCCTCTATACAGGCTAGAAAGGGGACTGAGGCATCATTGCCCCTAAATCTTCTGCTACTGGCCCCTCTACACTGGCCGAAAAAGGAACATGAGGTCACTGCCCCCCACCTCTTGATACCAGCCCATCTATAGAGGCTGGAAGGGGAACTGAGGGCTCACTGCCCCTCTATACTTGCTGAAAGAGGGGTCACTGCCTTTATTTACTGATACCGACCCCTTTATACTCACTGGAGGTGCAAAAAAGTGACCCCCAAGGCAAAGTATGGTGTCAGACTGCTAGGAAATGTAGCTATTCATTTTTCTGCTGTGGTAGTTCTCATTTTGTGCATTTATTGTGGGTTTTTTTTTGTTTGTTTGTTTTTCTAGCAATCGTTTCAACATGATTGATGTTGGGTTACATAGTCTCTACCCTCATTATAAGTTATTGGCATGTTATGGTAAAATGTACAGTAGGTGAGTGCAAGCTATAGGAAGCCATACAGTGGAAAGAGAGTGTAATCGGATACGGAGAGGTAGGTGTGTGATTAGTTGAGGGATATGGTGAGGTGAGGGATACATATGTGGTCAAGTGAGGGTTCAAAAAGTGTGCAAATGACAAATGTAAAGGTGTCAGAAAAAAAGAATGGTCAAAATTGGGCAGTTTATTATTATTATTATTATTATTATTATTATTATTCAGGATTTATATAGCGCCAACAGTTTATGCAGCGCTTTACAATTTGAGGGTAGACAGTACAAATACAATACACTTTAATACAGTAGGAATCAGAGGGCCCTGCTTTACTAATTTTGAATCCAGGTTTTTCATGTTTACATTTCTATAATATTTCTACTAGTGGCTTGTCCAACAGAAAAGAAAAGTGTGCACAGAAAAGGCAGAAACAGGTAGGGGATAGATATTCTGGTGTTTTTTTGGTTGTGCGCTGTACATAGCGCACCCCTTAACCCTGCACTCTGTACATAGCACATCCCTGAACTCTGCACCCTGTGCGTAACGCACTTCTGAACGCTGCACATAACGCACTCCTGACAACTGCACTCTGTATGTAACATAAGCTTGAACTCTGCACCCTGTACGTAACACACTCCTGAACTCTGCACATAACGCACTCCTGACAACTACACTCTGTATGCAACATAATCTTGAACTCTGCACTGTGTATCTAATGCACTCCTAAACTCTGCACTCTGTACGTAGCCTAATCCTGAACTCTGTACGTAACACATTCCTGAACTCTGCACTCTGTGCATAACGCACTCCTAAACGCTGCACTCTGTGCGTAGCCTAATCCTGAACTCTGTACGTAACGCACTCCTGAACTCTGTACGTAGCGTAATCCTGAACTCTGCACTCTGTACATAACATAGTTAGGTTGAATAAAGACGCGTCCATCCAGTCAACCAAAAAAACCCCACAAACCTATACCCACAGTTGATCCAGAGGAAGGCAAAAAACCCCAGCAAAGCATGATCCAATTTGCTACTGCAGGGGAAAAAATTCACTATATGGACCCCTTATATATTTGTACATGTTGATGTACGGAGTAACGCACTCTTGAACTCTGCACTCTGTACGTAGCGTAACCCTGAACTCTGCACTCTGTATGGAACGCACTCCTGAACTATGCACTCTGTATGTAGTGTAATCCTGAACTCTGCACTCTGTATGGAACGCACTCCTGAACTCTGCACTCTGTACGTAGTGTAACGCTGAACTCTGCACTTTGTATGGAACGCACTCCTGAACTCTGCACTCTGTACGTAGTGTAACGCTGAACTCTGCACTTTGTATGGAACGCAATCCTGAACTCTGCACTCTGTACGTAGTGTAACGCTGAACTCTGCACTTTGTATGGAACGCACTCCTGAACTCTGCACTCTGTACGTAGTGTAACGCTGAACTCTGCACTTTGTATGGAACGCACTCCTGAACTCTGCACTCTGTATGTAGCGTAATCCTGAACTCTGCACTCTGTATGGAACGCACTCCTGAACTCTGCACTCTGTATGTAGCGCACCCCATAAATATGGGAGGTATGTTTGTTATTTGCATATTTGTTCCATAAACATTTCAAGAAGAATGTTGGCAGTGTGTTAAACCCCTCCAAAAATGAAATGACAAGGATATAAAATTCAGACTAAAAATAGGGTAGAGTGGGACTTTGAGTGTGCCTCGGTGGGGTTAAAATAACAATCTATACCGCAGATTTAAAAATGTACAAAAACTTTATTCACCATCCATGGATGGAACATGGATTACCCCCACCCTTACATAGACAAAGATATAAATTTGTGTTCTGATGGATCCACCCATCAGGTTTCGCTCCATTCTGCCGCTGGCTGCTAGTGACTGAGATCTGCCTTATGTCACGATCTGACTGCAGATCTGTATCTGCTGTCCGACAATGTGACTCGATACCGATATCCTGGGCACAGACAGCCTATCTTATTATATATTTCTTTCTATTTTTCGCATGTTTATGTTCTGTGATTAAACTTTATAATCGTGTGATGTTATGTTTGTATTCTGATCTGATTGTCTATGTTCTATGATGGAATGTTTCCCTGGTCTATATTCTGTGATTGTTTGATGTTGTGACAGTATCCCCGGTCTTCATGTTGTATAATCAAATGATTGTATGGTAATATGATTGTGTCCCCCTGGTCCATGTTCCACGATTGTATGGTGATGGATTGTATCCCCCGTTGTGTTTGTATGATGATGTGATATCCCTGGTCTATATTCTATGATTGTATGATGACGTGACGGTATACCCAATCTACATATTGTATATCCACTTGATCTCCCCAAATTTTCATTCCCCCCCCCCCCCCTTATGACCAGGCCATTTTTTTTTTCTATACGGCACTGTGTACATTTAACTGACAACTGCACGGTCATTCAACGCTGTACAAATAGTTTTTTTCTTTTGGTGGTATTTGACCGACACTGGGTTTTTGATTTTTTTGCGCTATAAACGAACAAAGACCGACAATTAAAAAAAAAAAAAAAAAGGATATTTTTTAGTTTCTGCTATAAAACACATCCAATGTAAAAAATCGAATTTCTTCATAAATTTAGGCCAATATGTATTCTCCTACATATTTTGGTAAAAAGAATCCCAATAAGCCTATATTGATTGGTTTGCGCAAAAGTTATAGCGTCTACAAACTATGGTATATATGCTGGAATTTTAAATTTATTTATTTTTTAATACTAGTATTGGCGGCGATCAGCGGCTTTTATAGCGGGACTGTGATAGTGTGGCGGGCAGTCTGACTCTTTGTGGGAACCAGTGATACCAATATATTGATCAGTGCTAAAAATATGCACATGCCTAACCAGTGTTTGTGTGTACTGTGAGGTGCTTTCACTAAGGAATGTGCTGGTTTTTATTCCCTGTTTTTCAGGGCAACAAAATCCAGCACATCCTCGCTGACAGGAAAGAGCTCTTCATTGTTTACATAGACAGAGCTCTGTCCTGACTTCTTCCTCACCGGGTGCCAGTGGTCATTCATTTGATCACCTGCTGACTAATCACAGCATGGGCGGTGCCGCCCTACCCAGAAGAGCAGAAATGTATATACACAGTATATCACAAAAGTGAGTACACCCCTCACATTTTTGTAAATATTTTATTCTATTTTTTCATGTGACAACACTGAAGAAATGACACTTTGCTACAATGTAAAGTAGTGAGTGTACAGCTTGTATAACAGTGTAAATTTGCTGTCCCCTCATAATAACTCAACACACAGCCATTAATGTCTAAACCGCTGGCAACAAAAGTGAGTACACCCCTAAGTGAAAATGTCCAAATTGGGCCCTAAGTGTCAATATTTTGTGTGGCCACCATTATTTTCCAGCACTGCCTTAACCCTTCTGGGCCTGGAGTTCACCAGAGCTTCACAGGTTGCCACTGTAGTCCTCTTCCACTCCTCCATGACGACATCACAGAGCTGGTGGATGTTAGAGACCTTGGGCTCCTCCACCTTCTGTTTGAGGATGTCCCACAGATGCTCAATAGGGTTTAGGTCTGGAGACATGCTTGGCCAGTCCATCACCTTTACTCTCAGCTTCTTTAGCGAGGCAGTGGTTGTCTTGGAGGTGTGTTTGGGGTCCTTATGTTGGAATACTGCCCTGCGGCCCAGTCTCCAAGGGGAGAGGATCATGCTCTGCTTCAGTATGTCACAGTACATGTTGGCATTCATGGTTCCCTCAATGATCTGTAGCTCCCCAGTGCTGGCAGCACTCATGCAGTCCCAGACCATGACACTCCCACCACCATGCATGACTGTAGGCAAAAAACACTTGTCTTTGTTCTCCTCACCTGGTTTCCGCCACACACGCTTGACACAATCTGAACCAATTAAGTTTATCTTGGTCTCATTAGACCAAAGGACATGGTTCCAGTAATCCATGTCCTTAGTCTACTTGACTTCAGCAAACTTTGGGCTTTCTTGTACACCATCTTTAGAAGAGGCTTCCTTCTGGGATGACAGCCATGCAGACCAATTTGATGCAGTGTGCGGCGTATGGTCTGAGCACTGACAGGCTGACTCCCCACCCCTTCAACCTCTGCAGCAATGCTGGCAGCACTCATATCTCTATTACCCAAAGACAACCTCTGGATATGACGCTGAGCACGTGTCCTCAACTTCTTTGGTGGACCATGGTGAGGCCTGTTCTGAGTGGAACCTGTCCTGTTAAACCGCTGTATGGTCTTGGCCACTGTGCTGCAGCTCAGTTTCAGGGTCTTGGCAATATTCTTAGGCTCGATTCACATCTATGCATGTTGCTTTTGAGCGTTTCTGCAGTGTTTTTTGCGGTGCTTGCCGTGTTTTTGAACATGCGTTTTTGCAGCTTTTTTACAGCTTTTTTTTTTACGGTGTTTTTTTATACTGTATACAGTGTAAAAAAAAAAAGGGAAAAAAAAACGCAAAACGCTGTAAAAACGCTGTACTTGCGTTTTTGATGCTGGTCCATTGAATTCTATTACATGCAAAACGCTGCATTTTGCATGAAAAAAAGTCCCCGACCCTTTCCAAAAATGCAGAGGCACAAAAATGCATTGATGTGAACATGTTCCATAGAAACTCATTTAAAAAAAATTTCCATGCATTTCTGAAATATGCATCAAAAAACGCATTAGTGTGAATAGAGCCTTATAGCCTAGGCCATTTTTATGTAGAGCAACAACTTTTTTTTCAGATCCTCAGAGTTCTTTGCCATGAGGTGCCATGTTGAACTTCCAGTGACCAGTATGAGAGAGTGAGAGCGATAACACCAAATTTAACACACCTGCTCCCCATTCACACCTGAGTCCTTGTAACACTAACGAGTCACATGACACCGGGGAGGGAAAATAGCTAATTGGGCCCAATTTCGACATTTTCACTTAGGGGTGTACTCACTTTTGTTGCCAGCGGTTTAGACATTAATGGCTGTGTGTTGAGTTATTTTGAGGGGACAGCACATTTACACTCTTATACAAGCTGTACACTCACTACTTTACATTGTAGCAAAGTGTCATTTCTTCAGTGTTGTTGTTGTCACATGAAAAGATAGAAGAAAATATTTACAAAAATGTGAGGGGTGTACTCACTTTTGTGAGATACTGTATCTCCAGTCTATGATTGTGTTTTGATGTGATTGTGTCCCCAGCCTTTGTTTAATGATTTTTACTCTTATAGTGTGTGTCAGTTTAGTGATGAGATTGTACGTTATGTTTGCACTGTGTGTGGATTGATTACATGATGATGTGATTGTGAGGATTAGAAACCTTCTCCCGGATTCTTTCAGATCCTTTCTCCTGTGGTACCTGACAATGTATTTTACAGTGTTTTTGAGCGTGTGGGGGTGCATTGTGTTGTAAATGTGCGGTTGGTACAGGAAACCTTATTGAGAAGTTCTTAATTTCACAAGCTCTCAATTACATTCCCGTAGAGTTGTGTAAGGAGCAATGTGCTGCTGTGCAGGTTATGGAGGTATAATGTGAAGGGTTGAGGAGTAAAAAGCTGCAGTGTATAGAGGAGTAATGAGCTGCAGTCTATGGAGGTATAATCTGCTGCAATGCAGTGTATAAAGGAGTAATGAGCTGCAGTCTATGGAGGACTAATGACCTTCAGTACAATGTATGGAGAAGTAATGAGCTGCAGTGCAGTGTATGGCGGTGGGATCAGTTGTAATGCTGTGTATGTAGGAGTAATGAGCTGCAGTGTATGGAAATGCGCTGTGCTGCTAAGCAGGGTATAGATGAGTACTATACTGTGATGCAGTGTACAGAGGCTTAATGATCTGCAGTGAATGGAGGAGTGATGTGCTGTAATAGAGTGTGTGGAGGAGTAACATGCTGTGGTTTACTGTATAGGGGAGTAATGATCTGCAGTGCAGTGTATGGAGGAGTAATGTGCTTCAATGCAGTGTATGGAGGAGTAACACGCTGTGGTGCAGTATAAAGGGGAGTAATGATCTGCAGTGTATGGAAGAGTAATGTGCTTCAATGCAGTGCATGGAGGAGTACCATGCCGTGGTGCAGTGCATGGAAGAGTACCATGCCGTGGTGCAGTGCATAGAAGAGTACCATGCCGTGGTGCAGTGCATGGGAGAGTACCATGCCGTGGTGCAGTGCATGGGAGAGTACCGTGCAGTGCATGGAAGAGTACCTTGCCGTGGTGCAGTGCACGAAGGAGTACCTTGCCGTGGTGCAGTGCACGAAGGAGTACCATGCCGTGATGCAGTGCACGAAGGAGTACCATGCCGTGGTGCCGTGCACGAAGGAGTACCATGCCGTGGTGCAGTGCACGAAGGAGTACCATGCCGTGGTGCAGTGCACGAAGGAGTACCATGCCGTGGTGCAGTGCACGAAGGAGTACCATGCCGTGGTGCAGTGCACGAAGGAGTACCATGCCGTGGTGCCGTGCACGAAGGAGTACCATGCCGTGGTGCAGTGCACGAAGGAGTACCATGCCGTGGTGCAGTGCACGAAGGAGTACCATGCCGTGGTGCAGTGCACGAAGGAGTACCATGCCGTGGTGCAGTGCACGAAGGAGTACCATGCCGTGGTGCAGTGCACGAAGGAGTACCATGCCGTGGTGCAGTGCACGAAGGAGTACCATGCCGTGGTGCAGTGCACGAAGGAGTACCATGCCGTGGTGCAGTGCACGGAAGAGTACCATGCCGTGGTGCAGTGCACGGAAGAGTACCATGCCGTGGTGCAGTGCACGGAAGAGTACCATGCCGTGGTGCAGTGCACGGAAGAGTACCATGCCGTGGTGCAGTGCACGGAAGAGTACCATGCCGTGGTGCAGTGCACGGAAGAGTACCATGCCGTGGTGCAGTGCACGGAAGAGTACCATGCCGTGGTGCAGTGCACGGAAGAGTACCATGCCGTGGTGCAGTGCACGGAAGAGTACCATGCCGTGGTGCAGTGCACGGAAGAGTACCATGCCGTGGTGCAGTGCACGGAAGAGTACCATGCCGTGGTGCAGTGCACGGAAGAGTACCATGCCGTGGTGCAGTGCATGGAGAAGTAACATGCCGTGGTGCAGTGCATGGAGAAGTAACATGCTGAGGTGCAGTGCATGTACATACAGTGGCTTGCGAAAGTATTCGGCCCCCTTGAACTTTTCAACCTTTTGCCACATTTCAGGCTTCAAACATAAAGATATAAAATTTTAATTTTTTGTGAAGAATCACCAACAAGTGGGACACAATTGTGAAGTGGAACGAAATCTATTGGATATTTTAAACTTTTTTAGCAATTAAAAAACTGAAAAGTGGTGCGTGCAAAATTATTCGGCCCTTTACTTTCAGTGCAGCAAACTCACTCCAGAAGTTCAGCGAGGATCTCTGAATGATCCAATGTTGTCCTAAATGACTGATGGTGATAAATAGAATTCACCTGTGTGTAATCACGTCTCTGTATAAATGCACCTGCTCTGTGATAGGCTCAGGGTTCTGTTGAAAGCGCAGAGAGCATCATGAAGACCAAGGAACACACCAGGCAGGTCCGTAATACTGTTGTGGAGAAGTTTAAAGCCAGATTTGGATACAAAAAGATTTCCCAAGCTTTAAACATCCCAAGGAGCACTGTGCAAGCGATCATTTTGAAATGGAAGGAGTATCAGACCACCGCAAATCTACCAAGACCTGGCTGTCCCTCTAAACTTTCAGCTCAGACAAGGAGAAGACTGATCAGAGATGCAGCCAAGAGGCCCATGATCACTCTGGATGAACTGCAGAGAACTACAGCTGAGGTGGGAGAGTCTGTCCATAGGACAACAATCAGTCGTACACTGCACAAATCTGGCCTTTATGGAAGAGTGGCAAGAAGAAAGCCATTTCTCAAAGATATCCATAAAAAGTCTCGTCTAAAGTTTGCCACAAGCCACCTGGGAGACACACCAAACATGTGGAAGAAGGTGCTCTGGTCCGATGAAACCAAAATCGAACTTTTTGGCCACAATGCAAAACGATATGTTTGGCGTAAAAGCAACACAGCTCATCACACTCAACACACCATCCCCACTGTCAAACATGGTGGTGGCAGCATCATGGTTTGGGCCTGCTTTTCTTCAGCAGGGACATGGAAGATGGTTAAAATTGAGGGGAAGATGGATGCAGCCAAATACAGGACCATTCTGGATGAAAACCTGTTGGAGTCTGCAAAAGACCTGAAACTGGGACGGAGATTTATCTTCCAACAAGACAATGATCCCAAACATACAGCAAAATCTACAAAGGAATGGTTCACAAATAAACGTATCCAGGTGTTAGAATGGCCAAGTCAAAGTCCAGACCTGAATCCAATCGAGAATCTGTGGAAAGAGCTGAAAACTGCTGTTCACAAACGCTCTCCATCCAACCTCACTGAGCTCGAGCTGTTTTGCAAGGAAGAATGGGCAAGAATTTCAGTCTCTCGATGTGCAAAACTGATAGAGACATACCCCAAGCGACTTGCAGCTGTAATCGCAGCAAAAGGTGGCTCTACAAAGTATTAACGCAAGGGGGCCGAATAATTTTGCACGCCCCACTTTTCATTTTTTTATTAGTTAAAAAAGTTTAAAAAATCCAAAAGATTTCGTTCCACTTCACAATTGTGTCCCACTTGTTGGTGATTCTTCACAAAAAATAAAAATTTTATATCTTTATGTTTGAAGCCTGAAATGTGGCAAAAGGTTGAAAAGTTCAAGGGGGCCAAATACTTTCGCAAGGCACTGTACATGAATGCTTCTTTTTTTTGTATGCCATTGTCTTGTGTATATCTATAAAAATGTTCATGTTCAACGCTTTGTTTGCCAGTTAAACAATTTTACAATTTCTCCTACCACGTGTCTTGTGCCTCACTCAAAGTCTCCAAAAAACCCTTATGCTGTGGTGCAGTGTATGGAGGAGTACCATGCTGTTTTGCGGTGTATGGAGGTGTACCATGCTGTGATGCAGTGTATGGAGGAGTACCATGCTGTGGTGCAGTGTATGGAGGAGTACCATGCTGTGGTGCAGTGTATGGAGGAGTACCATGCTGTGGTGCAGTGTATGGAGGAGTACCATGCTGTGGTGCAGTGTATGGAGGAGTACCATGCTGTGGTGCAGTGTATGGAGGAGTACCATGCTGTGGTGCAGTGTATGGAGGAGTACCATGCTGTGGTGCAGCGTATAGAGGTGTGCCATGCTGTGGTGCAGTGTATGGAGGAGTACCACGCTGTGGTGCAGTGTATGGAGGAGTACCACGCTGTGGTGCAGTGTATGGAGGAGTACCACGCTGTGGTGCAGTGTATGGAGGAGTACCACGCTGTGGTGCAGTGTATGGAGGAGTACCACGCTGTGGTGCAGTGTATGGAGGAGTACCACGCTGTGGTGCAGTGTATGGAGGAGTACCACGCTGTGGTGCAGTGTATGGAGGAGTACCACGCTGTGGTGCAGTGTATGGAGGAGTACCACGCTGTGGTGCAGTGTATGGAGGAGTACCACGCTGTGGTGCAGTGTATGGAGGAGTACCATGCTGTGGTGCAGTGTATGGAGGAGTACCACGCTGTGGTGCAGTGTATGAAGGAGTACCATGCTGTGGTGCAGTGTATGGAGGAGTACCACGCTGTGGTGCAGTGTATGGAGGAGTACCATGCTGTGGTGCAGTGTATGGAGGAGTACCATGCTGTGGTGCGGTGTATGCAGGAGTACCATGCTGTGGTGCGGTGTATGCAGGAGTACCATGCTGTGGTGCAGTGTATAGAGGTGTACCATGCTGTGGTGCAGTGTATGGAGGAGTACCACGCTGTGGTGCGGTGTATGCAGGAGTACCATGCTGTGGTGCAGTGTATGCAGGAGTACCATGCTGTGGTGCAGTGTATGGAGGAGTACCATGCTGTGGTGCAGTGTATGGAGGAGTACCACGCTGTGGTGCAGTGTATGGAGGAGTACCATGCTGTGGTGCACTGTATAGCAGAGTAATGATCTGCAGTGTAATGTGCTGCATTATACAATATGACTTTCCCTTATGTAGCTAATAGACATCTGTCAGTTCACACTGCCAGCACGGGCTCTGTGTTTGGGGCTTTGTGGTGGTTCTGCTATTAGATATCCTGTTTGCATTGACAGGAAGATGTTTGTGGCTTCTGAATTTAGCTGTGATGCTTCTGCCCTGCAGCTTTCAAACTGTCTAGTTTCTGTGTTTTCTCTTGTCAGCAGTCTGCATAGGGGGCACATTGGGTGATGCAATAGGGAGATCACCAGACCTCTGAATGGCCATACACATGTCACAGTACAGGCCCTGTAGGACATCGGAAGTAATTAGCACAAACATTTGGTGGGTCGGGAGCCTCCCACCTCTAGAGGTCCACCTATGTGCCAGAAAACCCATTTATATCTACTTAAATAGGGAGGGAAAGTTCCAGTGCAGGTATTATGAATAGTGCTAATACATGGAGGAAGTACAGTATCTGTGGGTGATGGCAGCTGTAAGCCAAATAATTCAGCAGTCCTATACCTTAGGCAATGAAATATAGATACATTTTTATGGGTTGCACCAACTTTTCCTGTTGTGTAAGATAGCAGGAGGGCTGTCAAGAAACTGTAAAGATCCACTGAATTATCTGTATGAAAAATACGCCATTTAAATATGTTAGTGCTGGATGGAGACCCTAGAGTCTCAGCTGCGGAGTGATGGGGTTCGAGTACCCAGAGGTCCAACACAGGAACAATGAGGTCTCTGGTGACCCAGCACAGGAATATTGGGCCATATGGTAATTGGAGGCCCAGAACAGAAATAACGGGATCTCTGGTATCTGGAGGCCCAATACAGGAATAATGGGGTGCTAGCGTTACTAGAGGCCCGGCACAGAAGTAATGGGGTGTTTGGAATCTAAAGGCCCAGTGGAGGAATAATGGGGTGTTTGGTATTTGGCACTCTAGTAGAGGAATAATGGCATCTCTGGTATTGGGTGGTCCAGTGCAAAAATAATGTGGTCTCTGCAACCTGGTGGTCTAACACAGGAATAATGGAGTCTCGGATATCTGGAGAAGGCCCAGCAAACAATATTGGGGTCATTTGAGGTCCAACACAGAAATATGGGGTATCTGGAGGCTCAGTACAGAAATAATGAGGTCTCTGATATTCGGAGGTCCATTATAGATATAATATAATTTCTATTATCTGGTGGCCATGTATAGATTCAGTGGAATCTTGGGTATCTGGTGGCTCCAGACAGAAATATTGGGATGTCTGGTATCTGGGGACCCATTATAGATATCATAGGATTTCTTGTATTTTGTGGCCATATGCCAAGTACTGTATATTGGAATCTCTGGTATCTGGTGGCCAAGTACTGCAATCTAGAGGTCCAACACAAGAATAACGGAGTCTTGGGTATCTGGAGGAGGGCCAGCAGGTCAATAATTGGGTCTTTTGAGGTCCAACACAGAAATAAATGGGGTATTACATAAATAATGAGAGCTCTGGTATCGAGAGGACCATTATAAATATATTAGGATTTCTAGTATCTGGTGGCCATGTACGGTTAAGATTCAATTTATGGTATCTGCTGGCTCAGCACAGAAATATTGGGGGTGTCTGGAATCTGAAGGCACAGCAGAGGAATAATAGAGTGTTTGGTATTTGCCAGTCTAGTACACGAATAATGGTATCTCTGGTATTTGGTGGTCCAGTGCAGAAATAATGTGGTCTCCGCAATCTGTAGGCCCAACAAAGGAATAATGGAGTCTTGGGTATCTGGAGGAGGCACAGCGAACAATATTGGGGTCATTTGAGGTCCAACAGAAATAATGGGGTATCTGGAGGCTCAGTACAAAAATAATGAGGTCTCTTTTATTTGGAGGTCCATTCATGGAGTCTTGGGTTTCTGGAGGAGGGCCAGCAAGACAATAATTGGGTCTTTTGAGGTCCAACACAGAAATAAAGGGGTGTTGCATAAATAATGAGATCTCTGGTATCGGGTGGACCATTATAGATATATTGGAATTTCTAGTATCTGGTGGCCATGTACGGTTAAGTTGGAATTTCTGGTATCTGGTGGCTCAGCACAGAAATATTGGGGTCTCTGGTCTCTGGAGGCAAATTATAGATATCATAGGATTTCTCTTATTTTGTGTCCTTGTGCCAGGTATATTGGAATCTCTGGTATGTGGTGGCCAAGTACCGAAATAATGGGATCTTTAATACTTGGTGTCCCAATGGAGGAATCATGGGACTCTAGTACCTCGCCCAAGATATTTTACCTGAGAAAACAGAACACAAATGATAAGCAAGAGATATGTCTTACCTCCGTGATAAGGCAGAACATGCAGTTCATGGAGGGTGACGGGTTTTTCAACATTCTCCATGCAGTTCCACTCCCTGATGTGGAAGGCCAGCAGGTTCCACTACACAAACATTTTCTACAAGGACATTTTAATGCTTTGACTGATGGTGAAGTAATCATTCTTTGTATGTAGCTGTTTGTTCATTCATTGATTTTTCTGTTTGCGTTTAGGTGGTGAATGAAGAGGAAGAATCCTTCTATGTCAACTTGGAAGAATTTCGGAAAGACAAGGAAAAGCCAAGATCATCTTCTCAAAAGCTCAGTTCCTCCAGCAATTTAGATGACTGGGAGACGCACACAGACCAAGGCAGCGGTCAGCTCTTCTACTATAACAGTGTGACTAGGGAAACTACCTGGGATTGTCCCTTTGACCAAGCTGAGGAACAGCTCATCTCCCCTGCATCCCTGAGCCCAACTGAGGAAGACTCCAACTGGGAGAAACTTTTTGATGAATCTAGTGGACAATTTTACTTCCATAATCCAGTGACGGGGGAGACGTCCTGGGACCCACCAGCACAGGACTATCTGCATCCATCAGGGGGCAAACCAATGTTTTCCCCCTATAATTCAATGGACGGGAGGGTAAGAGTTTTGACTGTAAAGAATTTACTGAAACTGTCAGGGTCAGCCAAGATCTGGTGTTGCTGCTATTACTGCTCCCATTATTTTTCTAATAGCATGTTTCGTGTGGCTGGAGGAAAAGAGAGATCTGAATTATGTTTCTGGAATCCCATTTTCTGCCCCCTGCATGTGATTTGTCCTGTAAGATGGAGGAAAGGAGATTTCCGGAGTTATGTTTTAGGTTCCCATTGTCTATTCCATCATGTGACTGGTCCTGTAAGATGGAGGAAAGGAGACCAGGGTTACCAATAATCAGTAAATTCATGGACAGTTTGTAAAATCCGTGATTCACAGGCCAATGTAAAAATCATGGATTTTACAAACTGTCCGTGAATTTACTGACGGTTGGCAACCCTGAAGGAGAACTCTGGAGTTCTGTTTCAGATACCCTTTGTTCTGTCATGTGATTAGTCCTGATTGATGGAGGAGGGGGGGGGGGGGGGGACATCTGGAGTTATGTTCTGGGTTTCCCATTGTCTGTTCCATTATGTGATTGGTCAGGGCCGATCCTAGGGTCACCGGAGCCTGGGTGCAGAAATATTTCTGGTGCCCCCACATGGGCGTGGTCATCTTACCAACTCCTCCCCTTTACAAATGTTTCTATGGCAACGACTCAAACACAGAGATGCTCCCCTAAGAAGTCTTTGTTACCCTAGGATCCTCCCATGATCTTTTAACAATAAAAAAAATACAGAAAGAACGTACACTAATGAGACCTGGAGGGGAGTCTCTCTGATGCACACAGAGAGGGCTTCTGTTAGAGAGTCTGTTAGAAAGAGCCCCCAGACATAATACAGGAGATGGTCAGAGACTGCAGACATAGTACAGGAGATGATCAGAGACTGCAGACATAGTACAGGAGATGATCAGAGACTGCAGACATAGTACAGGAGATGGTCAGAGACTGCAGACATACTACAGGAGATGGTCAGAGACTGCAGACATAATACAGGAGATGATCAGAGACTGCAGACATAATACAGGAGATGGTCAGAGACTGCAGACATAGTACAGGAGACGATCAGAGACTGCAGACATAGTACAGGAGATGGTCAGAGACTGCAGATATTGTACAGGAGATGCCCAGAGACTGCAGACATAGTACCGGAGATGGTCAGAGACTGTAGTTATGATACAAGAGACGATCAGAGACTGCAATCATAGAACAGGAGATGGTCAGAGAAAGCAATCATAGAACAGGAGATGGTCAGAGACTGCAGACATAATACAGGAGATGATCAGAGACTGCAGACATAGTACAGGAGATGTCAGAGACTGCAGACATAGTACAGGAGACGATCAGAGACTGCAATCATAGTACAGGAGATGATCAGAGAAAGCAATCATAGTACAGGAGATGGTCAGAGACTGCAGACATATTACAGGAGATGGTCAGAGACTGCAGACATAGTACAGGAGATGGTCAGAGACTGCAGACATAGTACAGGAGATGGTCAGAGACTGCAGACATAGTACAGGAGATGGTCAGAGACTGCAGACATAGTACAGGAGATGATCAGAGACTGCAGACATAGTACAGGAGATGATCAGAGACTGCAGACATACTACAGGAGATGGTCAGAGACTGCAGACATAATACAGGAGATGATCAGAGACTGCAGACATAGTACAGGAGATGGTCAGAGACTGCAGACATAGTACAGGAGATGATCAGAGACTGCAGACATAGTACAGGAGATGATCAGAGACTGCAGACATAGTACAGGAGATGGTCAGAGACTGCAGACATAGTACAGGAGATGGTCAGAGACTGCAGACATAGTACAGGAGATGGTCAGAGACTGCAGACATAGTACAGGAGATGGTCAGAGACTGCAGACATAGTACCGGAGATGGTCAGAGACTGTAGTTATGATACAAGAGACGATCAGAGACTGTAATCATAGAACAGGAGATGGTCAGAGAAAGCAATCATAGAACAGGAGATGGTCAGAGACTGCAGACATAATACAGGATATGATCAGAGACTGCAGACATACTACATGAGATGGTCAGAGACTGCAGACATAATACAGGAGATGATCAGAGACTGCAGACATAATACAGGAGATGATCAGAGATTGCAGACATAATACAGGAGATGCTCAGAGATTGCAGACATAATACAGGAGATGGTCAGAGACTGCACACATAATACAGGAGATGGTCAGAGACTGCAGACATACTACAGGAGATGGTCAGAGACTGCAGACATATATCAAGAGATGGTTTAGAGACTGCAGACATACTACAGGAGATGGTCAGAGACTGCAGACATACTACAGGAGATGGTCAGAGACTGCAGACATACTACAGGAGATGGTCAGAGACTGCAGACATACTACAGGAGATGGTCAGAGACTGCAGACATACTACAGGAGATGGTCAGAGACTGCAGACATACTACAGGAGATGGTCAGAGACTGCAGACATACTACAGGAGATGGTCAGAGACTGCAGACATACTACAGGAGATGGTCAGAGACTGCAGACATACTACAGGAGATGGTCAGAGACTGCAGACATGTTACAAGAGATGGTCAGAGACTGCAGTTCCTATGGACATTAGTAGATAATGGCCGATCGGCCCTCTCACCTGACCCAGTGATACAGCAACGGTTCCTCTGATCAGGAGTCAGCTCACTCTGAATTGCCCATGGTGACTCCGCTGGGTAGCACCCAGATCTGTATTCCTGCAATGTCTCCATTCCTTTCTCTGCCAGGGATGGCGCTAGGCTGTATGTTTTTCCCTCTGGTGGCGCAGGGCAGCGGGGTTCTCTCTCTGATGGTGTTCTCTCAGCACTGTCCTCTCCCTCTGGAGTCCTGGGTGTACTTCCCTGAAAGCTTTCCCAGGCTCCTGTCTCTCTCTCTCTTTCCCATTCAGCTAAGCATGCTGTGTGGGCAGCAGTTTCCGTGTTACAGTAGGGCTGCCAGTCCTCGGGACTATATGTCCCACAATCCTCTTCTCTGCTCCTTTTTCTATTCTGTTTCCTCCCTGGTTGATATGAAGGCGGGGGAAGAAATATATTGGGCAGCTGTGCTGGCAAGCACCGCTCACTAGTACAGCAGCACGCAGGAGGAGAGGGAGGGGGGAAAGGAGAGGGAAGGGGGAAAGGAGAGCCCGCAGCTGCATTGGCTTCACTAGGGTTGGGGTCACCCCCCTTCCACCAACTATAGTCGCCCCTCAGTACAGACCCCCCTCCACTACATATAGACCCCCCTCCGTCAGTGCAGAACCCGCACTAAGTATAAACCCCTCCCTCAGTACAGACCTTACTCAGTACAGATCCCCCCAGGTAACCCCCCCTCCATTAGTACAGACCCCCCAGGACAGATCTCCCTCTCCATTAGTACAGACCCCCACAGGACAAACCACCCCTCCATTAGTACAGACCCCCCCATTAGTACAGACCCCCCATTAGTACAGACCCCCCTCCATTAGTACAGACCCCCCTCCATTAGTACAGACCCCCCTCCATTAGTACAGACCCCCCAGGACAGACCCCCTCTCCATTAGTACAGACCCCCCCTTCATTAGTACAGACCCCCCAGGACAGACCTCCTCTCCATTTGTACAGACCCCCCATTAGTACAGACCCCCCTCCATTAGTACAGACCCCATTAGTACAGACCCCCTCTCCATTAGTACAGACCCCATCTCCATTAGTACAGACCCCCTAGTACAGACCCCCCCCTCTATTAGTACAGAACCCCTCTCCATTAGTACAGACCCCCTCTCCATTAGTACAGACCCCCCATTAGTACAGACCCCACCTCCATTAGTACAGACCCCCCCATTAGTACAGACCCCCCAGGACAGACCCCCCTCCATTAGTACAGACCCCCCCTCCATTAGTACAAACTCCATTAGTACAGACCCCCTCTCCATTAGTACAGACCCCCCTCCATTAGCACAGACCCCCCCATTGGTACAGACCTCATTAGTACAGACCCCCTCTCCATTAGTACAGACCCCCCCCCATTAGTACAGCCCCCTCCATTAGTACAGCCCCCCCCTCCATTAGTACAGCCCCCCCCTCCATTAGGGTACATAAATACACCCGGGCGGCAGCTGGAGAGGAGAGGACAGTGTACACCCGCGCCGCCCGGGTGGAGAGCAGAGCAGTTGAAAGCAGGCAGGAGTGGGAGACACAGAGAGGAGAATGTGTCAGGCACGGACCGCTCCTCCGCCCCCCCCCCCGCTTGACATCACTATGCGGCTGGTCTCTCTCTATGCAGAGATCAGACGCTCTGCCTTTGATCTCATCTCCGGCTGGCAGCTGCTCTCTTTCTCTGACAGGAGGGAGGGGCTTGAGCAGCAAACACAGCGGCGCCTTTCTTCTTGGAACACCGGCGGAGAGCCGCCGGACACAATCAAGAGGAGGAGGAGGAGGGAAGGGAGCACTCTGGCGCTTCAGCGCCCCCACCTCTCTGGCGCCTGGGTGCACTGCACCCCGTGCACCCCATCTAGGATCGGCCCTGTGATTGGTCTTGTTTGCTGGAGGGAGACATCTGTATTATGTTCTACATTCCTATTGTCTTTCTCCCATCATGTAATTGGATCTGTATGCTGGAGGAAAAGAGACATCTGGATTATGTTCTGTATTCCCATTTTCTGTCCCCCCGTGTGATTTGTCCAGTAAGATGGAGGAAAGAAGATATCTGGAGTTATGTTTTAGATTCCCACTGTCTATTCCATCATGCGACTGGTCCTGTATGCTTGAGGAGGGAAGTCCTCCAGTTTATGTTCCGGATTCCCTTTGTCTGTCCCATCACGTGACTGGACCTGTATGCTTGAGGAGGGAAGACCTCCCGTTTACCGTATAGACTCGAGTATAAGTCAAGGCCCCTAATTTACCACAAAAAACTGGGAAAAAATTATTCACCCAAGTACAAGACGAGGATGAGAAATGCAGCAGCTACTGCAAGTGGAAAAAGAGGGTCAACAATGCCCATCTGCAGCTGCATGCCTCCCTGTGTCCTGTGCAGCCTACCTGTATCCTGTGCATGTGTCCTGTGTCCTGTACATGTGCGTGTGTCCTGTACATGTGTCCTGTGTCCTGTACATGTGTCCTGTGTCCTGTGCATGTGTCCTGTACATGTGTATGTGTCCCTGTGTCCTGTGCATGTGTCTCTATGCATGTGTCCAGTACATGTGTATGTGTCCTGTGCCCCTGTGGCAATCTCCATCCTCCCTGTAGCGATCTCCATCCTCGGATAAGCGTGTGATAATACACTTCGGCGGCCATTCCACTGTTCAAAAGCCGCGCCTCCTCCTCGTCTGTGATAGGCAGAACACTCAGCAGTCAGTGGTCAGCCTATCACGGACATTCTCATACCACGGACGAGGATGAGAGAATGTCCTTGATAGGCTGTACACTGACTGCTGGGAAATTGGGGGTTTAGCCTATCACAGACGAACAGGAGGCGCGGCTTTTGAAAGCTGGAATAGCCTCCGAACGGTATTATCAAACGCCGGCTGCCGTCTGCCTGCATGACACGCTGATCATGCAGACAGACGGAGGTGACTCGAGTACAAGTCGAGGGGGGCACTTTCATCCCCAAAAAAAAGAACTGAAAAATTTGACTTATACTCGAGTATATACGGTATGTTCTGGATTCCCATTGTCTATTCCATCATGTGACTGGTCCTGTATGCTGGAGGAAGGAAGGTATCTTGAATTTCCATTATCTGTAGCATTATGTGATTGGTCCTGTATGCTGGAGGAAGGTAGACCTCTGGCCAGGGTGGATTTTATTTAAATCCCTAGTAAAAAGGCTTGATTTAAATCAAGACTGTCGTCTCTGTCCCGCAGCGGCTCCTCCTCTGACCCCCTGTTGACTCACCGACAGTCCTAGTCACTTTAATGGGACGGTTGGTGATGTGGCAGTGACACAACCAGGTGAGGGACGTGGCGGCAGCAGGTGAGTGGATGCCCGCTAACAGGCGCTGCCATGATGGATCTGAAATGACAGGTGCCCTTTAAATGTAAGGACTACTTCTTGTTGGTAGTTAGAATCTTTATTATTTGCAAACAAATAGAAGGTTTCTTATTTAGAATATTAAGCTGTCAGGTTAGTAAAACAGCGATATCAGATCCGATTCAATAATACAGTTTGTAGTGTACATAGATTTGAAAAACAATGGGATAAAGGAATATTCCTGAACTTTGTCTTATCTCATGGTTACTGTGAAATTGTGTGAATGCATCAATGCAGTGCATGTTCTCTCAGCTTGCAGAGCTTGGATTCATTGAATGAGTTTACCAAAAGTGTAAATATTGCAGAATATACAGCCTCATGCTACATAATTAAGCTCCATTTCATGCTGAATAAACTAAATTATTAATGTATCTTGAATAGAAAACTATCTTTAGATAGATTTTTGCTCCAAAAGCATTTTATTAAAATAAATTTGATAAAAATCGAAAAAATTGGTATAAATAAATAAAAAAATTAAAAAAAAATCTTTTTTTTTTTATTTTTTTTTATCGACCCTCTCTGGAATAATGATCCTGATCCCCATCCTCTGTCCCATCATGTGATTGGTCTTGCCTAGCTGCATATATATAATTCATATTCTGTACACACTCTAAATAAAGATTAATAAATTGCTTATTTGTTTTCAGCCACCGACTCCTGAAGCAGATTACCCAGATTATCCACAGGAAGACCTAAATTACCCAGAAACCGACTATGGAGACCTTTACATTCCTCCTCCACCTTACAGTGCCCCCTCTGAAGAGCAACGCTCCGACTGGACCTATCATTTCAAGGATGGGCAGAAGTTCTACACAAATAATTACAATGGTGACACGGTAAGGATAGCGCTATATACACTCCTATGATGTGCAGGAGCGGTCCTCGTCCATTATCCCAGATATTGCTGAGTAGTTTCCTATCATTGCAGTGGCTCCAATCACAAGACCAGGACGGAAATACCTTTTTTTGTTCCCCAGATGGCTCTGTGTCACAGTGGACGCTACCTCCGGTCAGAATCTGTGATTTCTTGTAATGCTGGCTTTTAAAGCTAATGCTCTGATTTTATTATTTGGCCAGCTTCACATAGGCTTCAGCTTGTATAACAGCAGTGTGAACAGCAAGCTTTGACAAAACATTTGCAGGGATTTCAGCAAGCTTTGTTGAAGCCCAGATGACTAGCCACAATACTAACCATTAGGCCTGTTTCACGTTGGCTTGAGCTTGTATAAGAGCAGTGTGAACAGCAAGCTTTGTTGAAGCTTTTAAAGTGCCATTCAGCTCCAGTTTGCAAATTTTGTACACCGTTCGTAATAGGAGTGCTGATTGCCACTTTAAACAGGCTTCAGCAGGCTTTACACAAGCTTCAAGAAGTGCTGAAGCCTGCTAGCAGCTTGTTTAAAGTGGCAATCAGCACTCCTATTAGGATCTGTGTATAACATTTGCAAACTGTAAAGATATAAGGATTTTCACGTTGTATTAGGCTGGTTGTCTGCTTATATGAACACCAATACTTAACATTAATTATTCACTGAAGCCTAGATGACTAGCCACGATACTAACCCTCATGCCGCGTACACACGAGCGGAATTTCCAACAGAACAAGTCCGATGGCAGCTCTTCATTGTATATTCCAACCGTGTGTATGCCCCATCGTACTTTTTCTGTTGAAAATTCAGATGGACTTAGATAGAGAACATGTTCTATATTTTTCCGACGGAACAAATTACTATCGGAAAAAATGCTCATCTGTATGCTGTTCTGATGCACCAAAAACGACGCATGCTCTGAAGCGAGTACGAGACGTCATACGTGTTGTCCCGTTGTACGTGTTGTCCCGTTGTACGTGTTGTCCCGTTGTACGTGTTGTCCCGTTGTACGTGTTGTCCCGTTGTACGTGTTGTCCCTCCGTACGTGTTGTCCCGCCGTACGTGTTGTCCCGTCGCACGTGTTGTCCCGCCGTACGTGTTGTACGTCACCGCATTCTTACCGGTTGGAATTTGTTGTGACCGTGTGTATGCAAGACAGCTTGAGCGGAATTCCATCGGAGAAACCTTCGGAGTTTATTTCCGACTGCAAAACCGGTCGTGTGTACAGGGCATAAGGCCTATTTCACATAGGCTCCAGCTTGTATAAGAGCAGTGTGAACAGCAAGCTTTGTTGAAGCTTTTAAAGTACCATTCAGTTCCAGTTTGCAAATGTTATACACAGATCCTAGTAGGAGCACTGATATAAGGATTTTCACCTTGTATTACTTGTAAGCTTGGCCAGCCAGTCTGGTCGTGCTCCTTAATGAGGGCTTGGTTACACTTGCAATTGGGGAGGGGGGGCGTTAAACCACATGGCTTTTTACTACTCCAGCTTAAGCTGCAAAGGCAGTGGCCAGGGGTGTGGAACTCTACCCTGTCTCATTCAGTGCGCACCAGTGTCCGCCGAACGTAACCTATTCAAGTGAATGGGGCCGCACTGCAACTGCATGCAATGCACGTAGTGCAGTAGTGTTGCATTTAGAAGGTTAAAACGAGCAAAGAGGAGGCAACATATCACCTCCTCACTACCTATCAAATGCCTCTGTAAAGCGATTCAAGCACTGACTGCTTTTCAGAGGAGCAGCAGTCCTTGCTGCAAGTGTAAACGAGCCGTTAGTAAGAACGCCCTGCAGGTTCCAGCTCAATGTGCAGAGGTGATGATGTTGATTCACTGTCTAAAGAGAAGGATGGAGCAAGAGAGGTAACAAAGGTAGCTGAATTGCTTTAATCTGGGGCCCCATGTGTCACCCGTATAGCAGCTCAGTGTGAAAAATCATACGCCTGGCTGCACAGAAATACACATCCTTGGCAGGTAAAACAGTTAACACATTCATATTGTGCGTATGTGTGTATATATGTAAATGTGTCTATGCATAGAATTGCACTTTAAGGTTTTTTTTAGAATTGGTGCTATACTAGGTCTTAGCACTGAGGATACATAAAGATTTATGTTTATTATTAGGCAGGGAGATACCTTCCACTAGGGAGTAGGGTTCATCCACTAGGACAGTGGTCCCCAAACTGCGGCCCTTTGCTTGCTTTTAGGTGGCCCTTGAGGGTGCTATTTTATTCACTAACAACAATGAAGGGCACACTTCCTACCAGTGACATCAACAATGGAGTACAGTTCCCTCTCAAGGACACCAACAATTGGGCCCAATAACACCAATGATTTGGCACAATTTCTCCCAATGACACCAACAATGGGACCCAATGACACCAATGACGGGGCACAATTCCTCCCAATAACATCAACAATGGGGCACAATTCCTCCCACTGACACCAATGATGGGGGATTGTTTATTCCCACCGATGCTGGGACATTTTGTACTCCCAATGGCCACAGTCTGGCCCCCCTAAAGTCTGGAGGACAGTAATTTGGCCCTTTGTTTAGAAAGTTTGGAGACCCCTGCACTAGGAGGTTGGGGCTTCCACCAGGAGGTAACAGGCATGAGTATCCACAATGGAGTCTGGGGACCTCCGCCAATGGGTAGAGGAAGGGATGTTCACTAGGGATAGGGTTTGGTGCTATCCACCAGAGGGTAGGGGAAGGGACATTCACCAGGGAAAAGGAAAAGGAGTCGAACACCAGGGGGTTGGCGAGGGGGCATCCCCCTTAGCAGGTAGGGGGAGAGTCCATCCACAAGGAGTGGAGGGAAGTGACAACCAGTAGGGGGAAGGGGAGTCCACTAGATGGTAGGGTAAGGGGCCACCCAACAGCAGTAGGGTTGCTAGAATGACGGGGGGAGGAGAGTCCACTAGATGGTAGGGTAAGGGGCCACCCAACAGCAGTAGGGTTGCTAGAATGATGAAAAGGAAGTGATGATACATATTTGAACAGCAATAATGATAAGCAGACATTTAAAATATTTTGAAGGCCTCATTTGCACGGGCGTACTTAAGCATACCTTTTGTGCAAAAAGGCTGCGTTTGCCTGCATGGGATGGCAGTTGCATTCATGCCCATTGAGATGCAACGGCTGCACAGACACAACCACTGGTCCCAATACGACAGCCATGTAGGTGCGAATGCATTTCTCCGAATGCACCCTTCGATGGATGTACGCTTAGATACACCCTCATGAACAAGGTCGTAAAGTTATGCTATATGAATGGGAACATGCATCAATTAGAAAATAGGTGTTATCCCAATTTTTGCTGCAAAAGTGGAAATGCACTTTAAGCCGACATCCCCCGTCTTCCTGGTTCTCTTTACCATCTTCTCTCGCCCACAGCTCGGATCTCCTGAATTCCAGAGAGGGCACAGGGATGCCAATCAGAACAGTGGGCCCATTACAGGCTTGAGGAACAACCATCCGATCTACGCTCCGCAGAAAGAGACAGAGGTGGGAACACTGGCGCACACTTCCAATTATTTGCACCTTGTCCATCCCTCATGTCTGCATGGATCGCCATGCTGAGGCAGCCATGGAAATCCGTTACCCCTCCAGGAGAGGGTCACATAAGTGTCACCAGGGCTTTTTTTCAGCGGGAGCGCGGGGGAACGCAGTTCCGGCACCTCCAGCACTGACTTTATGTAATAGTAAAGGGTGCTGGGGTGTGCTGCAGGGTCTATTGATGCTGGCTGCTGAGGGATCTATTCTACCTGGAGGGAATCTAATTTTGCAGGGGGGTCTATTCTTACTGATGGGGGACCTATTGTTGCTAGGGGTGGGTCTTATATCGCTGAGGGGTCAGTTATGGCTGGGAGAGTTCTACTGTTGAGGAAGGGGACTATTGTTGCTGGCTGGAATGATACTTGATTCTGTATTCTCTAAAAGGGCAGTAATGGGAGGTAAGGTAGAGGGTGCTCGGAGGTGGGTAGAAAAGGGGTGACTCAGAAAGGGGGAGTTCCTGCACCTATTCTCTGAAATAAAAAGCCATGAGTGTCACCATTCCGAATAAAAGCACCAAATGTTTCTGTGTGGCTACTACAGCTGTGGAGAAATTGTGGATTCCCTTACATCATTACTTATCATGAAAAGAAAAAAGCGGAAGTTTAAAATAATAATATGGGAATGTTGGAACTGAATGTGGAGACAAAGTCCATATGGTGGTCAGTGAGGACGCCGAAGGGCAGTTTGTTATCCATTGAGTGTATCTCCTGTTTTTTGATTGACTTCGTTTTGTATTGTTTAGCAGATGTAGAAGATAGATTGCTAGGCATGGTGTAACGCTGGACAACATCTCCCCACCCCTACCCCCCGGTCCCCACTGTACTTACCTCTGGAGCTCTCTGTAGCAGTAGCAGTCAGGGGATATGAAATCCCTGCTCTTCCTTTTCTCCATCAGCACCTTCGGCACAAGTCCGATTGACTCACAGTGATGGTGCTGACCAATCGGAATCGATCTGGTCCATCCTGGAAGCACTGACAGAGAACAGTGGGGATTTCATATTCCTGGACTGCTGGACCAGCTACACAGACAGCCCAGCAGCCCCAGAGGTAAGTACAGTGGGGACCGAGGGGGAGGTGACCTAACCCTTCAAAGAGTTAGACTGTATTCTACTATTACTGTGACTTTATTCTCAGAGCCCTTCCATACATTGTTAAAGAAAGGAAACTCCTGTCTCAGAAGCCTCGTATTTGTGTTGTCACTCCTAACCTCCAGGCTATGTGCTCAGTCAAGCTGATCTTTTTTTCAGATTCACAGCAACTAAAATTCATTCTAGCTTACTATACCCCCTCTGTTATGGAGTATTATACTCGCTCTCTTATAGAGCATCATGACCCCTCGGATATTGATCAATATATTCCCTTTGTTATAGAGCATTATACTCCCTCTGTTGTAGAGCATTATATCCCCTCTAAGCAAAGAAAGGAATGGTCCTTAGCACTGCACACTTCACAAAATCCTGGGTGAATAGTAAGAGCAGTCTTAGCCCAAACGCCGTCCAGGCCATGCCCCCCCCCAACGCGTTTTGCCCCACCCACGGGGCTTGATCATGGAGGACGAAGACTGACAGGAGCTTGGAGTGGCACCCCTTAGCTTTGTATAGGTTCACATTATACCCCCTCTCTTTGAGAGACTTATACTCCCTCTGTTATAAAGCATATTAAACCCTTCTGCTATAGAGCACTATACCCCTCTGTTGTTACAGAGCATTATACCCCAGTGTTATAGGGCATTATACCCCTTTTGTTATGGAACATTAGACCCCTGTGTTATAGCGAAATATACTCTTTCTATTATAGACCATTATTAGACATGTGCACAGCCAAAAAATTTGTTCATTTTCGTTTTCGTTTCATTAGTTTATTATTTTTTTCGTTTTTCGGGTCATTCGTTATGATCGCGATTCGTAAATTCGTTCATTCGTAAATTCGAACATTCCTTCATTCGTACATTTTTACATTTGTACATTCGTAAATTCGTAAAATCGTACATTTGTAAATTAGAAAATTCGGAAATTTGTAAATTCGAAGTTTGAAAATCCAAAAACCCGAAAATTCAAAAATCTGAAATAGTAACTAACTATTAAATTATAGGTATTGTAATTTCCTTTCAAATTTGACTGTCAGTGAACGTAACAAATACGAATTTATCCGAAGTTACAAATTATCCAAAACGAATGCTGCATCTAAACAAATGGAACGGAACAAATTAATAATAAATAATAATAATAAAACGTTGTTATTATTATTATTGTTATTTATTATTATTAATTCATTATGTTCCATTCCGTTTTTTCGGATCATTCATAACTTCAGATAAATTTGTATGTGTTACGTTCACTAACAGCCAAATTTGAAAGGAAATTACAATACCTATAATTTAAAAGTTACTAGTAATTACTAATAGTTAAGTTATTATTAGTTAACTATTATTTCAGATTTCCGAATTTACAAATTTAGTAATTTACTAATGTACGAATGTCCAATTTTATCGAATTTACGAATATTCGGAAAAAAATAGTTAAACGGGTTTTCGTTAATTCGGATATTCCCGAATTAACGAATTTGTCGACATTCGTTAAACGAATTCGGAACGAAACTAATTGCACATGCCTAACCATTATACCCTCTTATTATAGAGCTGTAATACCCCCCTCTGTTATAGAGCATCCTACAGAGAATTATACCCCCTCTGTAATATAGAATGTGATTTTATACTATAAAATAATAATGTTTGTGTTTTTACCTCCTCACCCAACAAATGACCCAGATGACCCAGATAACCCAGATGAAAGGACTGGTAAAAGCGGGACTTTTGCAAAAGGCCAAGACTGCGGAGAATGGCAAACGGCTGCGGTGAGTGCTTAGGAAACCTATATTTGCCAAATTTTAATTAGGACTACATAGAGGAGAGATGGTGATTGTTCTCTGCAGATAGGTCAAACATTGACTTTGAAATGTCTCCAACATATTCGCTTTTACTGTGTTATAATATAAAAAAAAGATATTAGTATGCAGGCATTTGAGTGAGCTAACCAGCAGATGGTATCCTGGTCAATAGAAGTGGAAAAAAGCTGCCAAAGGCATGTATATGAGGCCTGCCCTGGCTCCTGTTTAGGGTGACCACATGTCCCAAATTTGCTCGGGACAGTCCCGCATTTTGCAGGTCTGTCCCGGGTACCTTCATTCCGGGACAGACCGGGTACCCCCCGGGCCGTTCTGATGCCTCCAAAAATGGACGCCACTTCACCGCTTTACTCACTGACAGTACTTGGCCGGGAATGTCGGGAGAGGCACAATCCCCGCCCCCTGCTTGTGATTGGAGAAATCATAAATCCCGCCTCTTGTGTCTAATCACTGCAGGGCTGTGTAGAGTCAGCATTGGAACAAGGTAAAGCGGGTCTCGTCCGGACAGGACAAGTACTGTCAGTGAGTAAAGTGGCGATGCGGTGGCCTTTTTTGGGAGCTTGATCAATGCTGCTGGGTAGAGAGCGCACTCGCCGCCCAGGCTGTGCTTTATTATGATTTTTTTGGGAAGGGGGGGCAGGGGGGGTGTCCCTGATGGCAGTTTGGAAATGCGGTCACCCTACTCTTATTGAACGTTGATAATCCAAATAGCAGGAATCCTCTTACCTCCTTTACATCTATAGGACATTTTATAGGGTCATTGGATGTTGTGTTCTAGGTGAAAAGGACAGATACAGTCAAAATGGTTGTGCATTGTTGCATGTTGTGAAATAATTTTGCATTTATTATTTTGTAGTACTTTTTGATGTGACCTCACATTTTCACATGCATGCTCATTCAAAATTTGTGATTTGTATTAAAGCGGAGTTCCACACAAAAATGGAACTTCCGCTTTTCGGAACCCTCCCCCCTCCGGTGTCACATTTGGCACCTTTCAGGGGGGAGGGGGGTGCAGATACCTGTCTAAGACAGGTATTTGCACCCACTTCCAGGATAGACTCCCATGGGAGTCTATGCCTCTTCCCATCCCCACCGCGCTGTCTGCTGGGAACACACAGCTCCCAGGAGAGAGTGGGGACCACTAGGGACGCGCAGCGCGACTCGCGCATGCGCAGTAGGGAACCGGGAAGTGAAGCCGCAACGCTTCACTTCCTGATTCCCTCACCTAGGATGGCGGCGGCAGCTGCCAAGAACCGAGCGGGTTCTCGGCGTCCCCTGCCGACATCGCTGGACCCTGGGACAGGTAAGTGGCCATGTATTAAAAGTCAGCAGCTGCAGTATTTGTAGCTGCTGGCTTTTAATATTTTTTTTTTTTGGCGGTGTGGGTGAACCCCCGCTTTAAGTGTAGAGATTTGCAGATTGGCCACTAGAGGGAGCTTTCAATGGCTAAGTAAAATAACTCTGTCATTTAACAGCTGCTGAGATAAAAATCTAAGCCATACACAGTTTTTTTTCTGGCACAATAATTTTTATTGTAGAGAAGAAAAGCATAACATCTTAACAGACAATCACAGACGCAGGGGTACAGCATAAAAAGCATAACAAAGAGGTGTGGGCTGGAAAAGGTCCGATCAAAGGACTTTTATTAGTATTAACTGTCTACTGGGCGACCTAGAGGGATAAACTAAAAGTCCATATGGGTCACCAGAGCCTAAGGGCTGTCCAACAGGGGCCCAGGTTGCAGGTGCACTGGTGTACAGTGGAGGGTAATGCTTGTACTGGTTTATTTACCACCTGATGCTCGTGACCTGGCACGGGGGGGGGGGGGGGGGGGCAGTCTATGGAGAAATATGGAAAAAGGAAAAAATAAACCTTTTGGGATCTAGCAGCAGTGGCCGCTAGCCTACTAAAAAAAGCCACCAAGTTCGAGACCCAGGGTTACCTCAAGCAGAAGAGTCAGAGGGCGACCAAAAGCCCGGTCTCAGCAGCGAAGAAAAGAGGGGAAAAAGGAAAGGGTGTAGAGAAGGAAAGTGGAGAGCTAGGAAAAGCAGAGAGCAGGTGCAAAATAGGAGGAGAGGCATTGAGAGCATGTAGAGAGGATGAGGAGAAGGGGAATAGACATAGGCGTGCGCACAGGGTGTGCCGGGTATGCCTGGGCACACCCTAATCACCCCATGTGCATTAGCATTATCCAGGGGTGGCACCAGGTGGGTGGTTCGGGCTGCCGTTGGCAAGTGTAAATGCCCCCATTATATTAAAGGCTAGGTTCAACAGTAGGAACACATTACACCTTTACTTAGGATGTAAGGTAATAGGCTCCCAAATTGGAGTCCCAATCAACTGTCTCCCACCATCAGAGCCTCTTCCCTGTGACAGCAGGTGGCCTTCATGTGTGTTTAAGCTTTGGGGTGCACACCCTAATGCAATAGGCTGCGCACACCTATGGGAATAGAGAGCAGGCACAGAATAGGAAGAGAGGCATTTAGAGGATGAGGAGAACAGAGAGCAGAAATAGAGGTAGAGTTGCCACCTCATCCCTTTAAACCCGAACACCTTTGAATTACACAGGTTCTGAGGCTAATTAAATGCAGATAAGGCACCAAGTGAGTTTAATTACCACCTTAGTCAGCCACAGAACCTGTGTAATTAATATGTGTTCGGGTTTAAAGGGATGAGGTGGCAACCATAAATAGAGGAGTATGGACAGTAGGCGTACAGGAGGAGGAAAACTCTGAGAATGCCTAGAGAGCAGGTGTATGGGAGGATAAAAACTGAGAGAAAGCCTAGAAGAATAGAAGAGTGGGCATGGAGGAGGAGAATGCATAGCAGACATTAGGATGAGAGAGGCAAGAAGGCATAGAGAAGGAGGAGAGCAGAGAATAGGCACAGAGGAGAAGAGCAGCAAACAGGCATAGAGAAAGAGAAGGAGAGAGATCATAGAGAAGGAGAGTAGAGAGCTGGCATAGAGCTGGCATAGAGCATGAGGAAAGCTGTGAGAAGGTGTAGAAGAAAAGGAAAGGAGAGAGCAGGCACGGAATGGGAGAAGGATCGAGAGGACATGTGGAGGATGAGGAGAGCAGAAGTTGACAAGGAGGAAAACTCTAGAGGAGAAGCAGAGCAGGTGTAGAGGAGGAATAGAGCAGAGAAAAGGTAAGGGGAAGAACGATAGTAAAGAACAGGAGAGGATGGGGAGGAAAATGGAAAGAATGCCCAAAGGAGTAGGAGAGTAGGCATGGACAAGAAGGAGAGGACAGGTGTATTGGGAGGAGAGTGGGAAGACGGTGAGCCACTTGGAGGACGAGTGAAATGAAAAAGAGGCATGGAGGTGGACACATGTAGGGTTTCTTTGTGCTTTGTTATAGTTTAAGCTCTATTCCAGCTCATATTTTTCCATGTCATATCTCAGATTAGTATACATAGGTTTTTATGTTTTTCTTCTCCACAGCAAGAACTGGAGCACTTCATGGACTGTTCTGGAAGGAGGGATTCTGACATTCTTCAAAGATGCTAAGAACCTTTCATCGAACAGCCTGGTGAGTCTCACTCCTTTATGCTAAATGTCTGTTGATGTATGTATGTACCCTGTTTCCCCGAAAATAAGACCTAGTGTGATTGTCAGTGATGGCTGCAATATAAGCCCTACCCCCCCAAATAAGTCCTACCCTGTTTCCCCAAAAATAAGCCCTACCATGAAAATAAGACCTACAAGGACTTTAACTAGGGCTTATTTGGGGGGTAGGGCTTATATTGCAGCCATCACCGACAATCACGCTAGGTCTTATTTTCAGGGAAACAGGGGATGTATGTCTGGGGGAAAATATGGTGTGCTATACAGCGGGAGGGGAGAAAGACAGAAAGCACTTCTGGAGCACCCAAAGCAAAGATTTCTAGTGTGCTGTGCGGAGCACCTTTAGTATTACATTGTAAATACCTTTATTAATCACTGTGAGGTTTATCACTTGTTATCGGGTATGTAAAGCACCTTTTAATGGCTCAATCATAACGAGACCGCAGATTCATAACAGAGGGACAGTATGATGGTTGGCAAATGTTCTGCCACCCAATGTCTGCCGGCAGTACTGCACACGATACTGCGCAGTGATCTTTACAAGGCACAGTGTTGACTCTGTAACTTATAAATTTTTATTATTCATACTAAAGAAGCTAAGTGGGAAGGTTGTACAAAGGTTACCTGATAGATAAGACTGTAGCACTTCCTTTTGAGCTTTACCAGGTACACATGATAAAAAAAAGGCAGATGTGCTTGATTGTCCTCTTGCCCCCACGGCAGGATCTCTGGTGGGTGTGCACTTTGGTTAGTCAGGGCAAGAGAAGACACTGCAATGAAGCATACCATTTATTTTTAATGACCAACTCGAAAATCAGAACATATTTGTGAACTGCCCATAGCAAACGTTGATATAATATTCAAGAGTGAAACAATCGCCCACATTCAAATCAAAAGGATATTATAGTTTTAAAATAGCAAGACTTTTTAATGAAACACAGGCCATCTAAAACTGAGTAAATAGAAAACGTGAGACCTAAAGTGTTAATTATGGGTGTGCTCTCCCTATGCTAGCTACCTAATCCCCTCCCTCTACAGACCCAGGGCATAAACTCCTCCCTCATCTAGTCCCCGGTGTCTGATTTTTTTTTTTTTTTTAGATTGGCAGCCCTTTCATTTCAGTCTGTTGTTTCATAGTAGAACCATCCATATGCAGTCCGATTCTGCTGTACAGAAAGTTTTTAGAAGATAAGTCTAAAGATGTTCTTAAAGCGGAACTAAACCCCCAGAAATACTCTCCTCCGCACTCCAGAGGTGCGGAATTTTGCACCCCTCGTCAGTCGCAGCCATCTTCTCCATTGCTACTTCTGGGTGCCAGGGCACCGTCCCCTTGTGACATCATTGACCGGTGCATGCTGGGTCGGTGATGTCACAAGGAGGTTGTGCCACCAGGTGACGTCGCCGGGTGGCCCTGCTCCTTAGCTATTTAAGAACTGTCCGACATTGAAAGCCTTTGACGCGAGTGGAGCTTTTTTTTCCTTTTTTTTTTTTTTTCTTCCATGGCGGCGGGTATCGCGATTGACGATGAAGCTACACTGGGTGACATTGTTTTTTTTTTTATACAGGAATTGTCAAAAATGGTCTGTGTTGATTTCTTTTTGACACTTTCTTTAGTGAATGAGTAGGGGTACAATGTACCCCTACTCATTTACATGAGGGGGGCTTCCTTGTTAAAGGGGGCTTCCAGATTCCGATAAGCCCCCCCGCCTGCAGACCACAAAACCACTGGCCGGGGTTGTGGGGAAGAGGCCCTTGTCCCCATCAACATGGGGGGGGGGGCATGTTGAGGGCCTGTTGACCCCATGCCTTTTTTTTTTTTTTGGGGGCATGGAGTTCCAGCTAAAAAAGAAAAAATACGTATCAGACTTGAAAGTTTTTTTTCGGATAGAATTTGTGTTTCAAACTGATCAGATGTGATCCCATAGAAGGCAAATGGGCCTGGAATTTGCATGTGAATCGCACCGCAGTGCTCAGAAAACACACAGGACTCTTTTTTTAAATTCGCAGCAAAATCGGTACGGCTGCTGCACCGCATATCTGTGAACCGGCTCCAAAGAAAGGCGGTTCGATTCACATGTAATGCGAATCAGATTCGCTTCAAACACATCCAATTCGCAAATGTGTGAATGGAGCCTAATGCCGCGTACACACGAGCGGAATGTCCGTCAGAAAAAGTCCAATGGGAGCTTTTCATCGTATATTCCGACCGTGTGTATGCCCCACTTTTTCCGTCGAAAATTCAGACGGACTTAGATAGAGAACATGTTCTAAATTTTTCAGACGGAACAAATTACTATCAGGAAACCCGCTCGTCTGTTTGCTTTTCTGACGTACCAAAAACGACGCATGCTCTGAAGCAAGTGCGAGACGTTGTACGTGTTGTCCCATCGTACGTGTTGTACGTCACCGCGTTCTTGACGGTCAGACTTTGGTGTGACCATGTGTAGGCAAGACCACTTGAGCGGAATTCTTTGGGGAAACCTTCAGAGTTAATTCTGTCGGCAAAACCGCTCATGTGTACGCTGCATTACTGGTTAAAGCGGAGCTAAACGCATCGATTTAACATTTCCAAACAACAGTTATCATTCCCGGTATGTCGGGAATGTAACTGTCACAATTGCATTCAACCAACATGCCAAACCATCCAATGGCTGTTGTCATAGATGATCACATGTGCAGCATCAAACAGAAGCCAAGATGGCAGCTTCCTTGGCAGAAAAGGATAGGAGGGTTTAGTTCCACTTTAAAAACTATTAAAGTAGTAGTATTTTAAAATACATTTAATGATGATCTATTCTAAAATTCTACTTTAATAACATAAAAAAAAGACAACTATTAGTGGTTCTAATGGGCACCGTGGCAGTACAATGGAAGATACCTTCACCCACAATTTTCCTACTGTAGCACCATGGAAATGGAGACCAGACCAGCGCCCCTCTATATTGAGGTGTGTAAATTCTAGGTCAGAAACATCAGAAAAAAGCACGAATCTCAGAACATCTTTGTCTGTCGGGGAACAAATCACAGTTCAATGTGTAGGACTGTCTAAGGTTCTCTAGGTTTTTCCCTCATCCTCCTTTCATTCCTAATAAGAAATGTCAAATGTGATACCAGCATTCCCAGCAGAGCGCCCAGTCCCGGTCACGTGTATGATGGTAGTGAAAGCTGCTCACCTTGCTGGAATGATGTAAACACAATCAAATCTTGGGAGGGGATGTTGTAGAACCTGTTTTGAGATAAGCTCTGCCCAGTCTTTTTCTTTTTATTACATTTAATTGACAAGGATAAAGGTCACCATGTTTAGAGTATATGACCAGAAGGGTTCCTTCACACTACCTGTGCTAGGCTGCATTATTTAGTCCCAAGACAAGGACAGGGCTCATAGCCTTATTCTCAGTGGTGCCGGTTCACACCAATACCCTGCAAAAAAAAACAAAACATTGCAGTGCCGAATGTTGCAACACGTTATGTACTGCAATAATAAATGGTCCGAAAAAAAAAAAAAAAACACGCACTGGAAGGCATGTAAAATATGCAGATACATGGGAGATCACTTCTCTGTTATATCACCTTGTTACAAAACCATGTCTCATAGATGACTGCAGGAGGCAATGTGGGCACAGATTTTGTTTCGTATTCTGTAGTTGTGGCGTGTTGACGTTACAGAAATTTCCAGTACTGTGTCAGGAAAGGTGTTCATATGATTACTATGCTGGGAAATGGCGAGACCCTTGTCCCTCTGACTGTTGATTGCACTACAGTCATGTGACACCCATAGTCGGGGTATAATTCATAGGGATTTGTCTCCTCACACCCTAATTATTGATCCAGTGACCCGCACGCATCACCGAACCCACTCATAATGCTCATGGTACAGGACCCTCAACAGGGTTATTTACCCAGTGACCTGCTCACAGTATAGGACCATCATTATTGATCCAGGAGTGAAGAGAATGGTTTGGCAGATAATTTGAGATGAGGTTGATGATGAAGCTTGGATGGCTTTGTATGTTGTTGTCAGTATTTTGAATTTTATTTGTTGGGTGAGTCAAAGCCAGAGAAAAGATTGGCAAAAAGGAGTAGCAGACACCGAATGGTTGGCAAGGTGGATGGATCTGGCAGCAGCAATCATAATGGATTGAAAGGGGGATAGTCTATGTAAAGGTTAGTCAATGAGGAGGAAGTTGCAAAAGTCGAGACGAGAGATGACAAGAGAGTGAGTCTTGGGGTGCCATTGATCAAGAAAGGGCATATTTTGTTACAGAGGGTAATGTGGCATGATTTGGACAATGATTGGATGTGGGGACGAAAGGAGAGTTCAGAGTCCAGATTACACCTAAAACTATGGGCTAAAGTGAGGGTCCGGTAGTTGTGCTATTAATCTCAATGGAGAGGAGGCATGGGGGGGGAGAGAGGAAATATAAGCTCGGTTTTGGAAAGATTGAGTTTGAGGAAGTTGTGTGACATCTATACAGATACGTCAGCTAGTAAATAAGGAGCAAGGAGACTAAATGGGTGAGCAGAGAGGTAGAGGGAGAGAGAGATTTGAGTGTTGTCAGCATAGAAATGGTTTTTTGAAGTCATCAGCTGACCCAGGGAAGGAGATGTAGATAGAAAATAGAAGACGTCCAAGGACGGAAGCTTGGGGGACTCCTCCGAAAAGAGGAGAGGAGGATGTAGAGTTGGAAGTGACACAATAGGTGTGGTGAGATTGGTAAGAGGAGAACCAGCAAAGAGCAGAGTCATGGAGGTCAAGTTTTTTTTGAAGAGGATCGAGTGGTCAACTGTATCAAAGCTAACAGAGAGGTCTAGAATTAAGAATATGGAGTAGTGACCTTTTGTTTTAGCAGTTAGTAAGCCGTTAGTGAGGTATTGGTGTTCTGTGGTATCTTCTAATAGTCTGTGATGTTATTGGTGTCCTGTGATCTTATATATGAAATGGATTCTTCTGTCATTTCAGAAACAGTCGTCTCTGATGACCAGCCCAGAGCACACAGTCAAGCTGCATGGGGCATCTCTTAGCTGGGCCAGCAAGGAGAAGTCCAGCAAGAAGCATGTGATGGAGGTGAGTGCTCCACACAATGATAAAATAACTGTCATACAGTTAATGTGCATTGGTAAAACACCAAACCACACTCCATAAAAGTCATCCTGTTGGGTTTAATCAATGTAGCCGACTTCTGACAAAGTCCCCGTCCTAGGCCATGCCCCTTCTGATGCATTTTACCCAGCTTGGACAGATAAGTCCAGTCAAGGTGAAATGTGTCAGTGTGGTGTGGCCTAGGGTGGGTACAGTCAGAAGCTGATTAAACCTAATTTTTTGGAGTGCGGTTTGGTGTTTTATCTCCGCTATACTGGCTAAGATGGATGAGCTCTTTTCTAACCGGAATCCAGAGCGGAGGAGAAGCAAGTTTGGGACTTGAATTCCATTTCTCCTTGAACTCTTGTGCTATTGTTTGGTGTAGAGGTGAGAGCACAAAGTAGAGCTCATAGAAAAAAAAAAAATAGTAGACAGATGTGGACCATGACCTGGGACGGCCAGACATAGGGGTCAGTGCTCTGTACCAGAACATTTATTGTGAAGTGTTTCTATGGGTGTTTTTCAGTTGGAATGTTCTATCTCCTCTATTTATGGTCTATTAAAAAAACAAAAATTGTTTTCATCTTTCAGTTAAAAACCCAAGATGGCTCAGAGTATCTGATTCACCATGAATCCGATACGCTCGTAAGCGACTGGTTCACCACAATAAATAAATGTATTGGCAAAGATGCACGCATGGTAAGTATTCCTCATTATGGCAGCTCTTCTGATGTATTTTTGTCATAACCATCACCGTGCTAACTCTGTCAAACTATATGCCTATCTACAGTGCCTTGCGAAAGTATTCGGCCCCCTTGAACTTTTCAACCTTTTGCCACATTTCAGGCTTCAAACATAAAGATATAAAATTTTTATTTTTTGTGAAGAATCACCAACAAGTGGGACACAATTGTGAAGTGGAACGAAATCTATTGGATTGTTGAAACTTTTTTAACTAATAAAAAAATGAAAAGTGGGGCGTGCAAAATTATTCGGCCCCCTTGCGTTAATACTTTGTAGAGCCACCTTTTGCTGCGATTACAGCTGCAAGTCGCTTGGGGTATGTCTCTATCAGTTTTGCACATCGAGAGACTGAAATTCTTGCCCAATCTTCCTTGCAAAACAGCTCGAGCTCAGTGAGGTTGGATGGAGAGCGTTTGTGAACAGCAGTTTTCAGCTCTTTCCACAGATTCTCGATTGGATTCAGGTCTGGACTTTGACTTGGCCATTCTAACACCTGGATATGTTTATTTGTGAACCATTCCTTTGTAGATTTTGCTGTATGTTTGGGATCATTGTCTTGTTGGAAGATAAATCTCCGTCCCAGTTTCAGGTCTTTTGCAGACTCCAACAGTTTTTCATCCAGAATGGTCCTGTATTTGGCTGCATCCATCTTCCCCTCAATTTTAACCATCTTCCCTGTCCCTGCTGAAGAAAAGCAGGCCCAAACCATGATGCTGCCACCACCATGTTTCACGGTGGGGATGGTGTGTTGAGTGTGATGAGCTGTGTTGCTTTTACGCCAAACATATCGTTTTGCATTGTGGCCAAAAAGTTCGATTTTGGTTTCATCGGACCAGAGCACCTTCTTCCACATGTTTGGTGTGTCTCCCAGGTGGCTTGTGGCAAACTTTAGACGAGACTTTTTATGGATATCTTTGAGAAATGGCTTTCTTCTTGCCACTCTTCCATAAAGGCCAGATTTGTGCAGTGTACGACTGATTGTTGTCCTATGGACAGACTCTCCCACCTCAGCTGTAGTTCTCTGCAGTTCATCCAGAGTGATCATGGGCCTCTTGGCTGCATCTCTGATCAGTCTTCTCCTTGTCTGAGCTGAAAGTTTAGAGGGACAGCCAGGTCTTGGTAGATTTGCAGTGGTCTGATACTCCTTCCATTTCAAAATGATCGCTTGCACAGTGCTCCTTGGGATGTTTAAAGCTTGGGAAATCTTTTTGTATCCAAATCCGGCTTTAAACTTCTCCACAACAGTATTACGGACCTGCCTGGTGTGTTCCTTGGTCTTCATGATGCTCTCTGCGCTTTCAACAGAACCCTGAGACTATCACAGAGCAGGTGCATTTATACAGAGACTTGATTACACACAGGTGGATTCTATTTATCACCATCAGTCATTTAGGACAACATTGGATCATTCAGAGATGCTCGCTGAACTTCTGGAGTGAGTTTGCTGCACTGAAAGTAAAGGGGCCGAATAATTTTGCACGCACCACTTTTCAGTTTTTTATTTGCTAAAAAAGTTTAAAATATCCAATAGATTTCGTTCCACTTCACAATTGTGTCCCACTTGTTGGTGATTCTTCACAAAAAATTAAAATTTTATATCTTTATGTTTGAAGCCTGAAATGTGGCAAAAGGTTGAAAAGTTCAAGGGGGCCGAATACTTTTGCAAGGCACTGTACCTGTCAACCTGTACCCCATATTGTCACCCCATTCTTCTTTCTGCCTTCCCCCTGCACCTGACAGCCTGTCATCCTGCATGCATGTCAGCTTGCACCCCTGACTTTCCTGTATCCCCGACAGCCTGTCACCCTGCACCCCTGACCTTCATATATCCCTGACAGCCTGTCACCCTGCACTCTTCTCTGCCTGTCAGCTTGTACCCCCGTCTTTCCTCTTATCCTACGCTCCTGTCTGTCACCCTGGACTGACATTTCACAATATAAAATGTCTGTAGAGTTTCCTGATAGTAAATTGTTGCGTTTCAGTCCGCTGAGAACACCTCTGAGAATGAGACGGAGTCATTGCAGGAATTTGGCTCCACAGAGAAGTTGGGAATGAAAGATGAGAAAAAAGGTAAAAAAAAATTCCACACCAATCTTTGACTTGAGAACGCTACCAAAATAAAGACCTCAGGCCATCATGTCCACAGAAGTATAAGCCAGCCTTTCTCAACCTTTTCAATAGTGGGGAAACCTTGAAATAATTTTCCAGTCTCAAGGAACCCCTGCTATAAAATACTATATCTACAACTCCTGATACATTAGTGTGATGGTCAGTGGGAAGAATGCTCCTTATACTTGTGGTCATTGGGAAGAATGAGCCCCTTATAGATAGCTAAATAGTTCTATTGTGTCAGCAGGAACTTATCTGAGAGGCAGAAATTGCTCCAGGTTGCCCCAAGCAACCTCTGGAGAAACCCTAGTTGAGAAGCCCTGGTATAAACTAACAAATTAGGCCTTTAGTGCCTGGTGGAGCCCCGAGATCCTAGGCAAAGGCTGTATAATGCACATGCCTCAACAGACTTACATAATTTAAGCGCCATCTGGCACATCGCTTTCCCCCCCCCCCCTCCTTTTTTGGTTGTATACAGTGTCCTGACTTCTCCCCAAGTTGACACTAAACACTGGTTGTCACCATGCTCCCACCATGTCTATCAAATGTCATACTGCCATTGGTCAGCAGATTCTGATTGGACAGTGGAATGTCATGGGGGTGAAGCTCAGTGCTAGGCCAACAGGTCCTGTATATAGCAGCCTGGGCATAGGACTGGGGGGCCTCAACAGCCACAATGGAATGGCTTTTAGGACAAACAGAGTTACTTGCAGGAACTTAAAGCGGAGCTCCATCCAAAAGGGAAAGCTCTGCTTATTTGTTTCTGCCCCCGCGGCCACATTTGGCACCTTTTTGAGGGGGGAGGAGTGCATACCTGTCAAAACCAGGTACCTGATCCCACTTCCGGGTAAGATCGCTGCAATTGTTGTGCAGTGATCTATGCAATCCCCCCCCCCCCCCCCCCCCCCACGACCCCCCGTCTGCCTTCTGGGAGACACATAGGTCCCAGAAGACAGTGGGACCATTCAGAAAGCACAGTGCGACTTGCGCATGCGCAGAAGGAAACAGTCTAGTGAAGATGCTGGTGCCTGCACCCAGGGCTGATGGCTTGGGGTGCCGACATCGTGGGATTCCTGGACAGGTAAGTGTCCTTTATTAAAAGTCAGCAGCTACAGTATTTATAGCTGCTGACGTTTATTTTTTTTTACCCCCAGGCTGGGGCTCTTTGAAGTGGTTCTAAAGGCAGAAGGTTTTTTTACTGTAATGCATGAAGGTAAAAAAACCTTCCACGTGCAGCAGCCCCACCCCTTATACAGTACTTACCCGAGCCCCATGTTGATCCAGCGATGTGCACCAGCTCTCCCGTGTCTCTCTTCCCTCTATGGCAGGGATCCTCAAACTACGGCCCTCCAGCTGTTGCAGAACTACACATCCCATGAGGCATTGTAAAACTCTGACATTCACAGACATGACTAGGCATGATGGAAATTGTAGTTCCTGAACACCTGGAGGGCTGCAGTTTGAAGACCCCTGCTCTATGGCTTACACAGCAGTGGGAGCCATTGGCTTTTGCTGCTGTCAATCACGGCCAGTGAGCCAAAGAGGAGAGAGTGAGGGGGGGGGGGGTGGGGCCGAGCCATGCTCAGTGTGTGCATGGACAGTGTCCATTCACAGGAGCACAACTACGGAGCGAGTCTACTCGGGTGCTCCCCTTGTAAGAGGCTTGCTACTGGGGGCACACAACCACCGGCAGGAGCCAGGACCGCTGGCAGAGCACCCAAAAAGAAGAGGATTGGGGCTGCAGGTAAGTATGACATGTTTATTTTAAAAAAAATAAAAAAAATCCAACTTTAAAATGGAAAGTTCACTTTGATATTGGTTTATGTTACAGGACAGAACACGGACAGCGACCGCAATGTTCGAACGAAACTGCGGAAATTCCTGCTGAGGAGACCCACATTGCAGTCGCTCCGAGAGAAAGGATACATTCGAGGTAAGAAATGATGCCAAGCGAGAGAGCCAAGCTTCAAAGCGTTCTCCTCTCTGAACATCTTTCCTGTCCCACAGATCAAGTGTTCGGCTGTGACCTTCACCATCTGTGTGAGCGAGAGAAGAGAACCGTGCCGCAGTTTGTCTGCAAATCCATCCAAGCTGTGGAGAGAAGAGGTGAGATGACACAAGACGATGAATATCAGTAGCAGCATTGCGGTTTATTGGTGAAACTAGTGAACGTTTCACTGCTGTAGAAAATAGAGCTGGCCATACACAGTGAAAGTGTCAGCTGGTTCTTTATGAACTGGTTGAGTGCCCACCTCCTGCTCAACATCCTTTGAGTGACAGAACAGAGCCTGCATCCAATCAATGCAGTTGCTGTTTGGGTATTCTGACAGCCACGGGTGCTGTTTAGCATGGATGGAGGAATCTGTTAATTCTTTTTTTTATTATTCAGTCTGCAGACTGGCTATGGAGAGCTTTATTCTATCTCATGTAGCCTCTCTGCCTACATCCCCTAAGATAGTAACACCATTATCTGCAGAGAATGCAAAAACAGGGCAGCGCTCTTCCCAGTAAAGGCCCAGTTCTTAAATTCTCCCCAAGGGTATCCAAATTCAGCTCTTCTGTTATCATGCAATCAAGGGCGACCTGGGTGTGGTTGGCCCTTGCATGGTCCACTGCTGACTTTTTTCTGAGTCTGCTTTGCTCTCCCTCTCTCTGACAGTGACCTCTGACTCACTACTGACATTGTCTGAGAGACCGTTGGTGTGCTCGTCTCTGCCACCGGAAAGATTGAGGGGGGTTCTGCATCACAGGAGGTTTTTCACCCGAATGCATAGAATGCATTAAGGTGAAAAACCTTGAGGGTTTACAACCCCAAAAAAAAGTGCTGCAGACACCCATGCGTGCAATGTTACTGTATGTCAATACCATCATGCTGTTTGGAGGTTACAATGTCACTGTATCCCGCCATCATGCCTGGGGCTCAGAGGTTACATCCTGCATGGAATTTAGAGAGTACGTGTCTTTTAACCATAAGGTTCACCAGTAACTACTATAGTGCCTGCGCAGTGATGTGACTCCCTTCCGTTCTGATACCCAACCAGCCCACAAACCCCCTTCTGATGGCAAATGTTAGTTTCTGTGGGTAGTGTGGGAAGCTTAACTCCAGGCATACAGATGAAATACATAGATGGGAGCTGTTTTACCTACCAAAGTATTGGTATTTCTGTCCATCCTGTCCTGAGATTTACACATCCCTGTCTAGCAGGGTAAGAGATCTGATTTTTCTCTGTTGCAGCTCAGTAATATTTACAGGTCCTGTTCCTCCCTTACAAGCCTGTGACTGGACAGTGAAAGGAGAAGCGGCAGACTGATGAGCTCATCTCTTGGTCACTCTGTGCTGGCCTTTAAAGAGGAAGTAAACCCTGATGGGTTTTACTTCCTCTTTATTTCCGTGCTTTATTTCCGTCCTCTTTATGCACCGCGTAGTAGCCCATTATGTGTCGCTTACCTGAAAACGAAGCCTGCGATGTCACCGCTGTCCCCACTAGCAGGGAGTGTCCATTCTTCACCCCTCTTCCTTCCGGGGGCCGCGAACTCCAGCTCTGTGACTGGCCGGAGTCGCGTGACGTCACTCCCGTGCATGCACGCAGGAGTCGCCAATCACGGCATGACCCCCTTTAGAAATGGCACGATCTGCCCTTTCTAAAGTGTGCATGCGCCATAGACATCGGCGCACGACTTTATTGTAAATATCTCCTAAACCGTGGAGGTTTAGGAGATATTTCCAGCACCTACAGGTAAGCATTAATATGGCTTACCTGTAGGTAAAAGTGGTTGTACAGGTTATATAGGCTTACCTGTAGGTAAAAGTAGTTGTACAGAGCGTACAACCACTTTAATCAGCATGATCCTTGTTAGCACAAACACTAAAAGACCAAATTTTCAGCATGCAGGACCTTTTCTTAAATTGGACAAGGATTAGAACACCCGCTTTTTATTTCTGTCTTTCACCCTCGATATTTGTCCCGTTTACCATTATCATTGAAAGCGAAAATAAAAGAAAAAAAAAAAAAAAAAAGAAAATTTTGGGTTGTCCCCAGAAAAGTAATAGAGGGGAAATCTTCCAATGGGAACACTAGTTCTGGTGGCCTGGAGGGCTCCAATGAATTCCCTTAATTTGCAGGGATTTCCTCTCACTTCCTGTTTGGCTATGGGACAGGAAGTGAAGGGAAATCTCCGCAATGGGACAGAGATGGCGAAAAAAAAAAAAAAAAAGCTGACGGGGTGATAACCATCCACTGCTCTATCCAAAATGAAAAAAAAAAAAAAAGTTTCGCCCATAGTTGTACTTTAACATGCTGTAAAAAAGTAATGGTAGTAGGTGAGCTACATTCATACAATGTTTTTTGTTTGTCCATAAATTTTAACTTCATTGTGAGATTAACTACTTGCTGACCAGCTGCAGCAGTTGCAGTGCTGCAGAATTGCACGGCTGGGCGAAACAACGTTATGTAACGTCGCTTCGCCCTGTGGCCACTAGGGGCGCGCGCGCCCACGCAGCCGTTGCGAGTGCTCGGTGGTTGCGATCAACGTCGGGCTCCTGCGATCGCTTGTGGCACACCGAGAACCAGGATATGTATGTGCAAACACAGTTTCCGGTTCTCTGAGGGGAGAAGAGACTGATCGTCTGTTCATACAGAGTATGAACAGCGATCTGTCATCTCCCCTAGGCAGTCCCCTCCCCCCTTCAGTTAGAACACACACCAGGGAACACACTTAACCCCTTGATCGCCCCCTAGTGTTAACCCCTTCCCTGCCAGTGACGTTGTATAAATGCCAATGGTCCCAAAAATGTGTCAAAATTGTCCGACGTGTCCGCCATAATGTCGCAGTCCCGGAAAAAAATAAATAAACAATCGCAGATCACCGTCATTACTAGTAAAAAAAAAAAAAAAATAATAATAAAAATGCCATAAAACGATCCTGTATTTTGTAGATGTTATAACTTTAGCACTAATCAATATACGCTTATTGCAATTTTTTTTCACCAAAAATATGTAGAATACATATCGGCCTAAACTAATGAAAAAAATAGTTTTTTATATATATTTTTGGCGGGTATTTATTATAGCAAAAAGTAAAAAATATTGTGTTTTTTTTTTCAAAATTATCACTTTTTTTTGTTAATAGCGCAAAAAATAAAAACCACAGAGGTGATCAAATACCAGCAAAAGAAAGCTCTATTTGTGGGGAAAAAAGACGTCAATTTTGTTTGGGTGCAACATCGCACGACCGCACAATTGTCAGTTAAAGCGACGCAGCGCCTTATTGCAAAACATTCTCTGGTCAGGAAGGGGGTAAAATCTTCCGGGGCTGAAGCAGTTAAAAAAAAAATGCATGACACTGGGACATGTAATATTCACATACATGGCCAAGTAAGGATTAGAGCCCCAGAGCGTGCACCTTGCTGACTTGTTTTCCAAGTCCCCTACGTCAGTATTGTCCACATCCTCTACATTAAACTTCTCCAAGGTCTTCGGCAAGCTCTACGTTAACCTCTTTCACATAATCTGCTTTCAATATCGTCCTCGTCCATCTCTCTACTATGACATCTTCTGCTTCCTCTATTTCAATCTCCTTTATGTCTGCATTATCTACTGCGATATCTTCTACATTGGCATCATCCATGTCCACCATGTCTGTGTCCTCCATGCCTGTGTCCACCATGCCTGTGTCCACCATGCCTGTGTCCACCATGCCTGTGTCCACCATGCCTGTGTCCACCATGCCTGTGTCCACCATGCCTGTGTCCACCATGCCTGTGTCCACCATGTCTGTGTCCTCCATGCCTGTGTCCACCATGCCTGTGTCCACCATGCCTGTGTCCACCATGCCTGTGTCCACCATGCCTGTGTCCACCATGCCTGTGTCCACCATGCCTGTGTCCTCCATGCCTGTGTCCTCCATGCCTGTGTCCTCCATGCCTGTGTCCACCATGCCTGTGTCCTCCATGCCTGTGTCCTCCATGCCTGTGTCCTCCATGCCTGTGTCCTCCTCCATGCCTGTGTCCTCCATGTCTGTGTCCTCCATGTCTGCGTCCTCCATGTCTGCGTCCTCCATGTCTGCGTCCTCCATGTCTGCGTCCACCATGTCTGCGTCCTCCATGTCTGCGTCCACCATGTCTGCGTCCACCATGTCTGCGTCCACCATGTCTGCGTCCACCATGTCTGCGTCCACCATGTCTGCGTCCACCATGTCTGCGTCCACCATGTCTGCGTCCACCATGTCTGCGTCCTCCATGTCTGCGTCCTCCATGTCTGCGTCCTCCATGTCTGGCTCCTTTCTGCTTCCTTAATGCCCAAATCCAATGTGTTGATGTCCATCAGATCCGTGTTCTCTACGGCGATATCTTCCATGCTCACGTTCTCTACATCTGTGAATATGACCTCTAGTCATCTTTGTGGTCACATCTCATATTTATCATTCTTTTATCTTTTTTTTTTTTTTTTTTTATCCAGGTTTAGACATTGATGGTTTGTACAGGGTTAGTGGAAACCTGGCCGTTATACAGAAGTTACGTCACAAGGTGGATCAAGGTGAGGAAATCGCACATCTCCTTTATCCTTCTGAAGCAGGCTACACACATTACAGGCTGATTGTAAAATCTTGCACGCTACATCCACAAGGTTATGACTGCAATTTTTTTTATAGATGCCCAAGTAGAGAAAAAAAAAAAAAAAAGAACATGGGGTAGGGACAAAGGAGGAAAAAAAAAAAAAAAGGAGGGAGGAAAAAGGGAGGGGAGGGGAGCTGTATACGGCTCGCAACCAAAATCGGAAGCTGTACATGGAATAGTCCACATCTCATCCCTCGGATGTTAGCATGGCCTGGTATTCTGTGGAGAAGGTATAGTTTGTGTAAAACCTCCTTTTGAGTTAGTGTTACTAAACCCACAACAGTAAAATCAGTGTGTATATATGCAGTAAAGCATGTTTGTTATACTCACTGTGGATCCTAAAGGATTAATCCTCCGCCTTGTGTAAAAAAACTGTTTTATCCGGTCTTCTCTTATCCGCCCCCTTTTTTTACTGTCCCCAATCCATCTGCTGATAGTACAGAGCCCTAGGAGGCACACTCTGCACATGCTCAGCTCGGTGTGTATTGCTAGAGTTATTTTTTTTTGGGGAGGGTGCATGCGATCAGCACTGTCGAGACCAGTGGTGGCCTGTTCATTAGGGACGCAGGGGCGCCGCCGCCGCCCCTCCTCCTCCTTATCCATGTCCTGCCCCCTAATCTACATTTAGGGCACTGGACGCATGAATTCCAATGGGTTTTTTTTTTTTTTTTTTTGAAGCACGCGATCAGAGCCAGAGGCTCTAATAGGCTTCAAAAAAGGTGGGCTCGAGCCGCAGAGCACATCCACTTGTGTGACAATAGCAAATATTCATTTGCTATTGTTACATTTATTCTTCTGGCCAATCAGGGAGTGGGTCCTGAGACCCGTCACCCAATTGGCGAAAGCAGAGGTGATCCGATTGGCCGCCTAGGAGGAGGGAGGGAGGAGACGCACGGAGGAGGGAGGAGACACATGCGTGATACTGAGAAGGGGAAGCTGCCGCCCGGACCTAGTTGGGGTAAGTGCGGGGCCCGACTGACCAGGGAGTGGTGGCGAGAGGTGCGGGTGACCCGACCAAGGAAAGTGGGGGTGGCCCCCCCAAAAAAAAAATACCACCACCAGCTGCCACTGGTCCAGACAGAGTCAGGGGTCATGCAACCTCATAGGACAGTCAGACAAGAATGAGAACTCCTCCTACAATCATTAACCAGCGCTCGGCCAGACACTGATAGAAGTCACAAGACTGCTATATACTGCTGATGAGAAAACTTATTTATCAGTTTATATTTTTACTATTTCTTCTAGATGAGAACTTGAACTTGGAAGATGGAAAGTGGGAAGATGTTCATGTCATCACTGGGGCCCTCAAGCTGTTTTTCCGGGAGTTGCCGGAGCCGCTCTTCCCCTACAGTCACTTTACAGATTTTGTTGAAGCAATAAGTAAGAAAACTTTTCCTGTTCTGTCTCCCAGGGGGTCAGTCAGTGTTCACAGCCAAGTCGAATGTTCCCAAGTAGTACTGATGAGAAGAGTCTTAGTATGAGGTCTGGGTAGACCTGTGCGGTTTGTTTCGTCCTGAATTAATATTCGGACTAATTTTTCGTTATTTGGATATATCCAAATACCCGAATTACAATATAAACAAATTTTTACCGAATGCTCCGAACAACAAAACGAAAGTCATACGAATTTTGAAAATTCCGACTGAAATTCGAATCAAATTTTACTTCGAACTCCAGTCGAATTCTAACTGTACACATGTTGCTGAAATTAAAGACTGTGTGTGTTATTAGAGTACCATTTCGAAATAATGCTGTTGTAGTTAAGCCAAAGGTGATTTAAACGATTGACAGCGGCAGACTGGGACTCCTGCGCGAATGGCCATAGCTGTACGACGGGCACTTTAAGGAGTAAAGGGGGCGTGCACGTGTCCCTAAGGAGCCGATGCACGTGCCCGGCGGCCGCAATGTCCGCTGGGCACCCGCGATCGCTCCTGACAGAGCGAGAGCAGGGATTTGTGTGTGTGTGTAAACACACAAATCCCTGTTCTGTCAGGGGTGAGGAGACTGATCTGTTGTTCCTAGTATATAGGAACAATGATCGATCTCCTCCCCAAATCAGTCCCATCCCCCCCACAGTTAGAACACAAACTGAGGGAACACAGTTAACCCCTTGATCGCCCCCTAGTGTTAACCTCTTCCCTGCCAGTGACATTTACACAGTAAATCGGTGCATTTTTATAGCACTGATCGCTGTGTAAATGTCAATGGTCGCAAAAAATGTGTCAAAAGTGTCCGATCTGTCTACTGCAATACCGCTAAAAATCGCAGATCGCCGCCATTACTAGTAAAAAAAAAAAAATGATAAATATAAATGCCATAAACCTATCCCCTATTTTGTAGACACTATAACTTTTGCGCAAACCAATCAATATACGCTTGCGATTTTTTTTTTTTTTTTTTTTTTTTACCAAAAATATGTAGAAGAATACATATCGGCCTAAACTGATGAAGTTTTTTTTTTTATTGGGGATATTTATTATAGCAAAAAGTAAAAAATATTGTGTTTTTTTCAAAATGGTCGCTCTTCTTTTGTTTATAGTGTAAAAAGTAAAAACCGCAGAGGTGATCAAATACCACCAAATGAAAGCTCTATTTGTGGGGAAAAAAGGACATAAATTTTGTTTGGGTACAACGTCGCACGACTGTGCAATTGTCAGTGAAAGCGACGCAGTGCCGTATCGCAAAAAATGGCTTGGTCAGGAAAGGGGTAAATCCTTCCGGGGCTGAAGTGATTAAAAAGTCATTGTAAATCATTTGATGAAGATTTTTCTTTTGTTTGTTCATTTTGCCACGTTCAAATGGAAAAAAAATAAAAATTGGTAAAGTCTAAAATTCCGAATACGAATCCCAAATACGTATTGAACAAATCAACCGAATTTTAATGAAACTAAATAACTAGATTAAACAAATTTTTTTGGTCATGCACATGTCTAGGTCTGGGCTGGTAATATGAGAGCAGTCACAGTTTGGGTACAACAAGCGGAGTGCCATGTAATGTGGGGTTGGGCCTGTAGGGTGATGAAAGTGTAGTAGGAGGTCCAGGGCTGTATGTTAGGCATGTCGCCTGGGGGTGTGGTAAGGGGAACCATAATAAGGGGTTCCGGGAGTGTATAGTGAGGGGAGTCTTGGTACAAGGCCTGTATGGGAAGGACAGTCACAGTATGGGATCTGGGCTCTGTACAGTGACGGCATTAGTTGTACGGTGTCTGGGATGAATACAGTGAGGACCATTGCAGTACTGGGTCTGGGGCCTGAAGGACCATGGGATTTTTAGTACAGATCTGGGGCATATACAGTGAGGCAAGTGATAGTACTGGTTCCAGGGTGGTGTAGGGTGAGCGGAATGCACTGAAGGGGAGTATCAGACTGGGAGGTTTACAGTGAGGGGAGTTGCGGTACTGAATCCAGGACCTTTTATGGTACTGGAAGGGAAGTCATGTTCTGGAATGTGTACAATAAAGGGGATTGCAGTACTGGGTCTGGGACCTGGATGGCCAGGATATATTGTGGTATGTGATTTGAGATGTGTATGGGAGTTGCAGTACTGTGCCTGGGACTTTTATGAAGCTATAGAATGAATTTCAAGGCATGTATCGGAGGCACAGTACTGGGTCTGCGACTGGTATGGCGAGGGAATTTTAGCATTGGCTCTGGGACCTATATGTTGAAAGGAAATGTAGTATTCACGGTGTGTATGGGAGCTGCAGTACTGGCAAGGAGAATTGTAGCATTCAGTTTGTGGGGTGTATGGGAGGTGCAGTACTAGGTCTGGGACCGATAGGGCAAGGGGAATTGTAGTTTAGTGTTACATAGTAGGTAAGGTTGAATAAAAGACAATAGTCCATCCAGTTCATCCTGTGTAGATGTACATGTGTCAATGTCTATAATTGTTTCTCATATCCCTGTATGTTGTGTTCTGTAGCCTCCCTGGCGGTTTTCCCGAGTGTTGCTCGGGGTTAAAATTCAGTCCCATTAGCGGTAACCCCGAGCCACACTCGGGATTACAGTGCAGGATCTTGGAGCGGCGTTACTTACCTTGTCCCCAGGATCTTGCGATGTCCCCCGCAGTGTCCGCGGGCTCTGTCTCCTCCGAAGCCTCTCCGTGCCAGGCTCCGTTCCCTGCGAGCGTCGCAACGCACGGGGGCGGAGCCTGGCAGCAAATTCAAAAAATTGTAAAAATCATAACACATACAGTACTGTAATCTTACAGATTACAGTACTGTATGAAATTATTTCACATCCCTTTTGTCCCCAGTGCTTTGTCCTATGCCCTGCATGCAGTTTTATATTATATATACTGTTCTTTCTGCCTGGAAACTGGAGATTGTCCATAGCAACCAAAAAGTGTCCCTTTACGTCAAAAGTGGCTTTAGACCAGCTAGAAAACAGCGATAGTAAATTAGAACACTTGCAGAATTGAGCGATAGTGAATCGTGGGGAAATTTATTGTATTATTATTATTATTTTTTTTAATTATTTATTTTTATTTATTATATTATAATTTATGTTTTTGTGTTTGAAACTTTATCATACCCGGGATATCTACTAGACTCTTGTTTGGACAGATTTAAGTGTGTTATTGTTAAGAATTACAGACCTACAATATAAAACGCCAAATTTCCATGCAAAATAATTGTACCGCTCTCAGCACCTAAAATGCGAAATAATCATACCGCCAGGGAGGTTAAGATGTACATCCAAGAGTCTCTTAAAAATATCCATACTCCCTGCTGCCACCACCAACTGCGGAAGGGAGTGCAACATCCTTATCGCGCTGACAGTGAAAAACCCCCAACGCAGCTTAAGGTTAAACCGCTTCTCCTCCAATCTCATTGTGTGGCCCCGTGTCCTCTTACACTCCTTGAGACTGAATCTTTTTTTTTTTCCTATGCTGGGATCACCATTGAGATATTTGTAAATCCCTATCCTATCTCCTCCCAAGTGTCGTTTTTCGAGCGAGAATAAATGTGGTGCTTGCAGGCATTCCTCGCATTTGTGGTCCCCTTATTATTTTCCTTTGGACTCTCTCCAGTTCATCCCTTCTGAGAACTTGTGACCAGAACTGGACGGAATACTCCAGATGTGGTCTAAACAGAATTTTATAAAGTGGTAGGATTATTGTTTTATCTGTGGAGTATATCCCCTTTTTTTTTTTGCATGCTAAATATTTTGCTGGCTTTGGTAGCTTCAGCTTTACACTGCGTGCTATTGCTCAATCTGTCTTCTACTAGGACCCCTCGATCTTTCTCCATCCTTGATTCCCCACAGAGGTTCTCACCCTAGTGAGTAGTTTGAATGTATGTTTTTTGCCCCAAAGTGCATTGCTTTACATTTCTCCACATTAAACCTCATTTGCCATGTATTTGCCCACTCCATTATTGTGTTCAGGTCTTTCTGCAAAATTTCTATATCCTGATGTGAAGTTATTGCCCTTCTTTATTTTTGTGTCGTCCGCAAAAACTGAGATTGAGCCATTTATTCCATCCTCTATATCATTTATGCAAAGATTGAATAGAATTGGTCCCAAGACAGAGCTTTGGGGTACCTCACTTACCACTCCAGACCAGTCTGGAGTACACGTTATTTATCACTACCCGCCAGCTTTCTATCCCTATGGTCCATGCCTGCTGACCTCAGCTTGTACATTAAGCATTTATGGGGATCTTTATTGAATGCTTTTGCAAAATCCAGGTACACTAAATCCGCAGGCCTCCCCCTATCTAGATGGCAGCTCAGTTCCTCGTAGAATGTTACCAGATTGGTCTGGCAGGAACGACCTTTCGTAAACCCATGCTGATGACTACTAATTATATTTTTCTCTTCATTACATTCTTGGATATATATATTTTTTTTATGTAACCCTCCACCTCTTAATTTATTCTTTATTAAGAAAATGTTTCATACATAATACACAAAATTCTATACATCTTAAAATCTTTCATACATCTCATTTCTAATCCCCTTTTTTCCTTTCTCCCCCCCCCTCCCGATCTGTTTTCCATCTTTCCTTATCTACTTCTGTTCTGACGTTTTGAACAAACTCCATTCTCCCAGATTGCTCTAAAACTTTCCACCCGTCCCTGTTCTCCGCTGCATAGGTACTCCATGTTACAGATATGATCTACTCTTTGTAGCCACTCTTTTATGCTTGGTTTCCTTATATACAACCATTTTTTTTGGAATGAGTCCTTTTGCTGCATTGAGCGGGAAGGGGACTAAAGTTTTCTTCTATTGTTTTCTTGCTTTATTTGTCCCATGAAACAAACCATTCCAGGGGTTTTGTGGGATCTTCTCCTCAGTTATCACCTCAATATATTCTAAAATTTCCTGCCAGTAGTCTTATCTTTGGGCACTCCAACCATATGTGTATTGTTGTTCCTGTTTGTTTGCAATTCCTCCAACACTGGGAGAACTTATTTGGGTGGAATTTGTTAATTCTGTCTTGTGTCAAATGCCAACGCACCATACACTTATAATTTGCCTCTATGGTGGTTATATCAGATGCATGATTATGTACTGCTCCTATCATTTGTGTTCCATTTAATTTTATGTCCAAATCTTGTTCCCGTTTTTCTATAAAAGGTAGAGTCCCATGTCCTTCTAATTCTGTTAGTATTTCGTACATTTGAGATTAATTCTTCTCTCTCCCAAGTGAAAGGGAATTCCTGTTGTAATGCTTTTTCTTCTTTTTTATCTGCTCCTAGATTTAATATTACTGTTTTTATGGGATTGATCTTAAAGTTCGTAAGCTCACCATATTCTTTTCTTTTTCAGTTCTTTTATTAGGCTGGATAACGACAGCCTTGGTTTGGTCATATATAGGAGTATGTCGTCTGCATACGCTGCCACCTTATGTTCTTCATCTCCCACCTTAACCCCTCCTATATCCACATTATTCTGTATTTTTGTTAATAATGGTTCTAATGCAATTACATACAGGAGTGGCGAGGTCGGGCATCCTTGCCTTGTCCCGTTGAACATCTCAAAGGCAGACAACATACTCCCATTGACCTTGACCCTGGCTGTGGGATGTTTATATAGATTATCAATCCATCTCATGATTCTTGGTCCCAACCCTATACTCCAGAGTGCGTCCATCATGAATCTCCAATCTCCTCGATCAAATGCTTTTTCAGCATCGATCGAGATGAGGAGCATTGGGGATTTCCTCTCCTTATTCATTATTAACATAGTTCTTATACTATTGAACCTCTCTTCCTGGTACAAAGCTTGCTTGGTCTACATTTATCAAGTTTGGCATAAAGTTTTTTAGTCCTGGTACCAGAATTTTTGCATATAGCTTTGTGTCTACATTTAAAAACGCTATAGGCCGATAATTAGAACAGCAGGTTCTATCTTTTCCTACTTTTGTTATTATTGAAATATTGGCAAGGAGAGATTCTTTTCTTTTTTCTTCATTTTTCCCCTATTTTGTTTAAATAATTACACAATACTGGGACTAATTGTTCTTTAAAAGTTTTATAATATTTAATCGTAAACCCATCCGGGCCTGGGCTTTTTCCCCCTGGTTTTTCCTTTAGGGCTTCATAAATTTCGTCCTGGGTAATTAGTTCGTCTACTTCGGCACTTTCTGTTGTTTTTGGTAGCTTAACTTCCGCTAGATACTTCTGTATTTTAGATTTTCTACTCTCCTCTTCCTGTCGTGTCTCTTTATTTCTGATTATAATGTACTATAATATGTTTTGAAAGCCTTTGCGATATCAGTTGTTTTGTATTTCATTTCACCTTTCTCATTTTTTTTATCTTTCCTATATAATTTTAAGGTTTTTTTTTTCCTTTGATATTTTTGCTAGATATTTCTCGGGCTTATTCCCCCACTTGTATCTTTCTTTTGCAACATTTTTAAATACTTTTCTAGTTTCTTGTTCCATCATGTCCCTCAACTGACCCCTTTTTATAACCATCTTCTGATATGTTTCTATATCTAATTGTGTTTTAGGTTTTTGTTCCAACTCGTATAGTTCTTTTATTGCATTTTTCATTTTTATATCTCTTTCTTTTTTTCCCGGACCCTATGGAGATCAATTTTCCCCTGATGTAGGCCTTGTGGGCCTCCCAAGTTGTCGCTCTTGTCACATCCGGTGTGTCATTTGTACTGAAGATATTGTTCGATCTCAGTCGTTATTATTTTTCCTAATTCTACATCATCTATAAGATCTTCATTCAATCTCCAAGTCCCTTTTCTATGCTCCTTCTCATTGAATCTTATCTTTACTGTTACGGAAGCATGATCCGAAATTGAAATTATTCCGATCAAAGCCTCTACTACATACTCCAGTATTTCATGATCCACCAGAATGTAATCTAATCTTGAGTATGTGTCATGCACCGATGAATGAAATGTGTAGTCCTTGTTGCTTGGGTATGTTATTCTCCATGCGTCAACTAGCTGCTGACAGTACTTTTTTTTAATCAACTTTAGTTGTTTATTTTCTCGAATTGGTGCACCAGACGTACTATCAAGATCATGATCTATTGGGAAATTGAAATCTCCTGCCAAGATTAAGTGACCTTGTTTAAAGTGGTTGTAACCCCTTACAGACCACTTTAACCTACAGGTAAGCCTAGATTAAGGCTTACCTGTAGGTCCAAGAAATATCTCCTAAACCTATACGGTTTAGGAGATATTTGCAAAAAGACAGGCACCACTGTCTACGGCGCATGCATGGGATTGACGTCATCATGGCTCCGGCCGATCACAGCGCCAGAGCCACGACACCCGGAAAGAAGATGGACGCCCTGTAGGAGAGGGGACAGCGGTGACATCGCAGGCTCCTGTGTCAGGTAAGTGACACATAATGGGCTACTAGGCGATGCCTAGTAGCCCATTATGCTTTACCTTTGCAGGGAAACAAAGAGGAAGTAAACCCATCAGGGTTTACTTCCTCTTTAAACCATTGAGGATCCCCTTTAGGTATTTTTTGGGATGTCTGTAAGCACAATATACACTTGCTAATGTATACTTTTTCCCTTGAAGGGACCTTCTCAGGAACAAGACGCAACCATCTGGGTCAACTTTCCTTTCTTCCAAAATAAAACTGATGTTTTTTGCTATTCCTATGGCGACTCCTTTTGCCCTTTCATTTGGAGAGTCCCCATAGAACCAAGTTGGGATCGCCCATGAATATACCGTATTTATCGGCGTATAACACGCACTTTTTTCCCCTTAAAATCAGAGGGAAATCGTGGGTGCGTGTTATACGCCGATCCCCGCTATTTTTGTGATCTATCAGAGCGATCGCCGCCGACATTCACATAGCGGGTATTTTTAAATATGGCGCCGCGGAGTTCGGAGGGACTCGGCGGCGCTCGTTCAGCTGAACGAGCGCCGCCGAGAACACAGTGACTGGGCAGAGCCGAGATACACATAGCCGAGGGTTCTCGGCGCCGTTCACAGTCCCGCCCAGTCCCGCCATTGGACCTCTGTTATGTCCATCATAGGGACTGGGCGTGACTGTGAACGGCGCCGAGAACCCTCGGCTATGTGTATCTCGGCTCCGCCCAGTCACTGTGTTCTCAGCGGCGCTCGTTCAGCTGAACGAGCGCCGCCGAGTCCCTCCGAACTCCGCGGCGCCATATTTAAAAATACACACTAAACTTGTGTATGTCGGCGGCACTGGGGCAAGGCTGCACTGACAATTCTGCACTGGGGCAAAGCTGCACTGACAAGGCTGCACTGGACACTGGGGCAAGGCTGCACATGAACACTGATGAGGCTGCATTGATGGGCATTTAAATGTAAGTTTTTTTTTCCTTAAACTTCCCTCCTAAAAGTTTTTTCCTTAAAATTCCCTCCTAAACTTGGGGTGCGTGTTATACGCCGATAAATACGGTAGTTTAATATTTGAATCCAGTGCTATGTGCATCTCCTGTAGGAAGATTATCTCAGCGGAGTACCTTTCCAGCTCTCTTAGCGCTATGTGCCTTTTTTTCTGGGGAGTTCAGCTCTCTTACATTGTATGCAATAAACTTAACATCGGTCATTATTTGTTTTTTCTTCCCTTATTCCCCTTTCTTGGTTCAATAGACAGATAAGGACATGCAGATCTTTCATACTACTTTCTCAAAGTAGTCTCCCAGGTTCGGTCCATGGAAGGAGGTATGCTGCCTAGGGCTTCAGAAATTACCAGGGAATTTTGGAATACTTTGAGAATCTTTTTGATTCTAAAAGTCTATTTTTCCCTTGCTTGCAAATGGAGCAAATATAACCTGCTGTTGCTATCAAGATCTTGACTGGCTCAAAATGTATTGAGATGGACTTTCTGTTCTTCCCAGTCTATTACCCTTCTCTATGATGCTCCCAATTGGCCCTGCTTGCCCTTCCTCCACTATTGATGACTGTATTTTTGAAATTTTGAAGTGATCAGTCTATACACACAGAGTTTATTGTAACAGAATCTCCTGAAGAAGCCGTGAACGGCGAAACATGTAGAGAGACAATTTACTTCTGTTGATATTTGTTACTGATGTCCTGTGGTTTTACCCTTTTTTCACATATGTATTTTTAATTCAATAAATATTTTCTATTTTTCTAAATTTTGTATACGTGTGCGCTTTAAAAGTCCCAATTTCTCTCCTTCTATGTTATTCTTGCAATAAGGGATGTGGCGCCTAAATTGAGTCTTTCCAACAGACTAGCTCTAAAACTATACTTCTCCTCTGTGATTTAGTACAGTTGCCTTCTCCATGTCATCCGTAACCCTCCTCCCATCCTCATCTTTTCTGTGGGCAATGTGCTCTGATTTTGCCTTTTTACGGTTTAATGTATTTAAAAAATGTATTAGCATTTTTTGTACTCTTCTCCACTAGGGTACTTGGACTGTGGCCTGTTTGGTGACTGGAACTGTGATATGGGGTTCAGGGTGTGCGTATATGGCAAGGGGAATGGTAGTATTCATTTCCAGGGGTGTATTAGAGGCGCAGTACTGGGTCTAGGACCGGTAGGGCAGGGGTAATTGTAGTTTGGGGTACTGGGTCTGTGGCTTGTATGGTGACTGGAACTGTGGTATGAGGTTCAGGGTGTGTATTGAAGTCACAGTAATGGGTCTGGTACCTTTATAGCATGGGAAATTGTAGTATGGGTTCCAGGGTGTGTATGAGAGCAGAGTTTCAGTACTGGGTCTGGGACCTCTATGGTCATTGGAATTGTAGTAGGAGGTTAGGAGTTGCAGTACGGGATCTGGGGTTGGGAGTGTGTATCGCAATTACTGGGTCTGGAACCTGTACAGCGAGGGGAACTGTATGAAGTTCAGGGTGTGTATTGGAACTATATGGTGAGGGGAATTAAAATATGACTTTCGGGGTGTTAATTTGGAGTCCCAGTACTTGGCATGGGGTTCAGGGCGTGTATGGGAGCGTGCTGGGTCCGGGACCCGTACCATGAGGGAAATTGTGTGTTCAGGATGAGTATTAGGCCGCTTTCACACATAAGGAGGGATGCCGGGAAGCCGGCCGCCGCGTCCTTAACAACCGATGAGTCATCAGCTGTCAGCGGGAAATCAGCTGACAGCTAAAATGTAAAAAAAGAAATAAATGGCAAAAAAAAAAAGTGGCGTGAGATCCCCTATTGCGCCTGTAAAGCGCCTTAGTGTGAAAGCCTAACCACCCGCCATATAGCAAAATGACGTCGACAAAGTGGTTGTGCTATCCTGACTGGACGTCATATGACGTGGTCAGGATAACAAGCGGGGGGACGCGCATCGCGGTGATCGTTGTTGCGGCGTGTCAGTCTGACACACCGCAACTCCGATCTGGGTAAAGAGTCTCTGACGGAGACTCTCTACCATACGAAGACCTTGTATGTTTGTTTGGCATGTTTTGATAGAAACTTAAACAGTAAACAAGTTATAAAATGTGGCGTCCCAATTTGATTTGCCTTCATAAAATGAATCTTGAAGAAAACAAAAATGTTCTCTTGTTTGTGTTTATAACAGAACTGAATGACCCGAGCCAGAAGCTGCGTCGTATGAAGGAACTCGTCCTGTCGCTGCCTCAACCCAACCTGGAGACCATGAGGCTGCTCTTCCGACACCTGTGCAGGTGAGCCACTGAGGGGACCACAGGAGGATTCTGGGAGAGGCCCACAGGAGAATTCTGGGAGAGGCCCAGGAGGTGTGGATTCCAGCCTAACCCACTTTAGAAAAACAGCTAAGAGCACAGAAGAGCTCCGCATAAAACCAGACGTGTATTTATTATCTTTGACGTGAGCGTTTACTCCATAGTGTCTGGGCTGTGGTTATGTGGAATCCGGAGTGTGGGTTGGAGTTCTCAGCTTTGTACAATTATCATATCCTAAAACATTGTCACTGAGATGCACACGGGACGAATATGAGCCAGTTCAACAGAAACTGTCCGACATTCGACCATTGTGTACAGCAGACTGTCCAACAGAAGCCAGTCTAATGACTTCTGTTGAACAGGCATGCCGAAAAAGAAGCATCCAATCAGCGCTGGCAGCCAATGGCTGTGAGCACTATTTAGTGTGTTCTTGCGGGGGGGGAGAGACACAGTGGGGGAGATTTCTGCATCACTTGGCTAGTACGATGACCTGTTATGCATCGTACACACGACCGGTTTTGCCGTCGGCATAAACTCCGAAGGTTTCTCTGACGGAATTCCATTCAAAAGCGGTCTTGCCTACACACGGTCAACCCAAAGTCCGACCGTCTAGAACGAGGTGACGTACAACACGTACGACGGGACTAGAAAAAGGAAGTTCAGTAGCCAATAGCTTCCGTCTCGTGTTTGCTTCAGAGCATGCGTCGTTTTTAGTCCGTCGGAACAGCATACAGACGATCGGTTTTCCCGATAGGAATTGGTTCCGTCAGAAATATTTAGAACATGTTCTATTTCTAGGTCCGGCAGAATTTTCGGAAAAAAAAAAAAAAGTCCGATGAGGCCCACACACGATCGGAATAGACGATGAAAAGCTTCCGTCTGACTTTTTCTGTCGGACATTCCACTCGTGTGTACGCGGCATACGTTTTTTTTCTTTTTTTTTTTTTTTTTTACGGTCAGCCCTCTTGGTTGAACGAAAGAAAATGTCTAGTGTGTACCTAGCATTAGTTCTGTCGAAGATCCGATTGCTTTGAATCTCTCTTGGACTTCAGAGACATTTGACCTTTTTATTTGCATCTTCCCTTCAAAGACTGAGACAGTTTTAGGCCTCGTTCACATGGGTGTACTTCAAGTGGACCTTCAGTCATTTTTTCATCTTTCCATCTATTAAATCTTCTGCGTTTGTTGTTGTTTTAACTTTGGATAGTAAAACATTTTTTTTTTCTGCCAGTAAATACCTTATACAGCCCACTTCCTGTTTCCTGTCTGGTCATTAGCCTAGGCTTATGACCTCATGCACAGCTCGCTCTCTCTCTCTCTCACTCTTGTGAGTTTTAGTGAAATTTAAATAGTTTGGAACAAGCTGGTTCAAACAAACTATTTGCATCACTAATGGATGCAGCGGCTAAGAGTGTTGTATAAACTGTAGCCTCAGCTACATACAGTATACAGCGCGGTGTTATTAACCGCTTGCCGACCAGCCACCATCATTATACTGCGGCAGGTCGGCACGAACCCGCAAATTACCTTAGCTATAAGTCGGCTCGCGGGATCTGGATAGCAGGCGGGGGTGCAGATGCTCGTGGCCACGACAGTCGCAATGACACGACAGTCGCTGGCCACGAGAGGCAGAACAGGGACGTTTGTATGTAAAACGCACAAATCCCTGTTCTGTGAGGAATGACAGATTGTGAGTTCCTAATAGCTAGGAAACACGATCTGTCATCTCCTATAGTCAGTCCCCTCCCCCTACAGTTAGAAAACACACACACAGGGAACACAGGTAACCCCTTGATCGCCCCCTAGTGTTAACCCCTTCCCTGCCAGTGTCATTTTTACAGTAATCCGTGCATTTTTATAGCACTGATCGCTGTATAAATGCCAATGGTCCCAAAAATGTGTCATGTGTCCGCCGTAATGTAGCAGTCCCCGATTAAATTTGCAGATCATCGCCATTACTAGTAAAAAAAATAATAATAATAAAAATGCTCTAAATCTATCCCCTATTTTGTAGACGCTATAACTTTTACGCAAACCAATAAATATACGCTCATTGCTTTTTTTTTTTTTTTTTTTTACTAAAAATATGTAGAAGAATACATATCGGCCTAAACTGAGAAAAAATTAGCTTTTTAAAAAAAAAAAAAAAAAAAAAAATGGGGATATTTATTATAGCAAAGAGTACAAAATATTGTGTTTTTTTTCAAGATTGTCGCTCTTTTTTTGTTTATAGCGCAAAAAATAAAAACTGCAGAGGTGATCACATACCACCAAAAGAAAGCTCTATTTGTGGGAAAAAAAGACGTCAGTTTTTTTTTGGGTGCAGCGTCGCACAACCGCGCAATTGTCAGTTAAAGCGACGCAGTACCGAATCGCAAAAAGTGGCCTGGTCATTCAGCAGCCAAATCTTCCCGGGCTGAAGTAGTTAATATACAGAATTTATATAGCACCAACAGTAACCATAAAATAAAATACAAGAGGATTAAGAGGGCCCTGCTCAAAAGAGCTTGCAATCTAATGTGAACTTCCCATCCTGCTCCCGGAAGAAAATAGTGTCGGGTTCAACACTGCTCAGCCATTCACAGAGCTTTGTATTTCATAAATGAATACAAAGCGTCCTCTGATTGACTGAGGATGTCATGATCTCTGCCTCGGCCAATCAGAGGAAGCTTTATTATCATTCCTAGAATACAAAGCTCCCTGTAAATGGCTCAGCAGCTCTCAGCCCAACTTGATTTTGTTCAGGGAGCAGGATGGGAAGTTGTTGCCATAAAACAGTGTTGTATATATTTGATGTTACATACAGTGCCCATGGCTGCTGCATCTGTTACTGCTGTAAATAGTTCGTTTTGACCAGCTTGGTCCAAACTAGCCATTTTAACTTCACTAAAACCTGGGGTTAGGCTTTAAGCCCTGGTTCACACCAGTGCAATAGGTCATGCAATTTGACAGTTCAAAAATCTCATGGCAAGTTGCACCATCGTCACAACTCAGAAAAAGGTTCCTGCACTACCTTTTTGTGATTTCATTGCAACTTGCATTGACTGCTGGTAAATAAAGTCGCAAGCTGCTTAAAAATCGGTGGTCCAAATCGCACTTAGCGATGGCTTTGAAATTGTGCTGAAGTGGCCTGATTTCAAAGCTGCACTGGTGTTAACCGGGGCTAAATGGAATAAGTTATGCCATTTCCTGCGGTTTTGATGCGCTTTCTGAAAGTGCACCAAAAAAGGTGAAGTATGCAGAAGTTTTGGTGCAGGGAAAGCACAGCTAACCCCGCAGGTACGCTGTGCTGCTCCTGCGGTGCGGTCATACTGCTCCCCATCAGCCTGAAGGTAGCCTTAGGTGGATTTTTCACTATGTAATTCAAAGAGAAGACAATCTGGGACTGGTACAGAGATAAAATACAAACATTTTCCTCATAAGAATGGGAAATGTGCCAAATGCTGCAGACAGGGAAAACCTCACCATTTTGCCCATCCAGGAAGCTCCATGTGTAGCGAGATCTCCTAGTGACCAATCATAAGCTAGTGTTCAGCATCTCACTAGAATTGTAAGCTGACATGGGACTGGAACATGCATCTAATTTTCCTTTTTTTTTTTAGTGTTATTGAACACAAAGAGTCGAACCGGATGTCTGTACAAAGTGTCGCCATTGTATTTGGGCCAACGCTGCTTAAACCGGAGGAGGAGGGTGGCAACATCGCCATGTACATGGTCTTCCAGAACCAGATTGTGGAGCACGTCCTCAAAGAGTACAAAAATATCTTCAGCTGATGGTGTGACGAGGACGCTCAGAGACCGCGATATGAAGGCGCAGGACCGCCGGAGGATGTCTTCTTATTTAATATGTATATATGTACAGACTCTATAAAAAAGGAATGGAGGGGGTCACATTCCACATCACAAGAACTAAGTGATTACAGACTCCACATATAATATTTGTCCTCGCTGTTGGAGGCGCTTTGTGCCATATAAAAAACGGGTCTACAAAACATCTGCGGGGAAAGCTGATGTCCGATTTCTGGGTATATTTTATCTGGGCTTTATCAAAATTGTACAAATTGGCGCAGTGCGCCTACAGTGTACACATTGTTCTTCGGGTGAGATATCAATTGGTGTAACAGATCTGCTGAGGTCACTGAAATCAAGTCTACAAAAATGAGAGAAGTGCTTATTTGTAAAGATCTGGTCTTCACTCCTACAGGAAATCATGAAAGTTGCTGCAGGTCCATCTCCAGCATTGGGTACTTTGTCGCTGACCCAAACATGGACGCAGCAGTAAGGCTGGATTCACACCTATGCATTTTTAGTACATTTTGCAGATTTGCACTACAGAACTTGTTCCATGGGAAACCATGTTAAATGGACTGCAGTGCAAATATGCAAAAAGCACTAAAAATGCATAAGTGTGAATCCAGCCGTAAGGCTTCATGTACTCTACAGCCTCTAAAACTTGGGTTTAGGAGCTTTTGGCCTTTTTTTTTTTTTTTTTTGCCAAAGCTCCTAAACTCAACTCCATAAAAAAAGTCCTATGTGTCCGTGTACACATAAGTGTTTATTTACTAAAGGCAAATCCACTGTGCACTTGGAAGTGCAGTCGCTGTAGATATGAGAGGGACATGCAAGGAAAATATAAAAAAAAACAGCATTTTTGCTTGCACATGATTGGATGATAGAAATCAGCAGAGCTTCCCCTCCATTTCAGATCTTCCCCTCATATCTACAGTGACTGCACTTCCAAGTGCACAGTGGATTTGCCTTTAGCAAGTCAACCCCAATGGCTTTTACAAGAGTTTAGAAGCTGCTGCTGTGGTTAGGGGGAAGGTTCAACCTCCTTCTCCTGAAAGCAGAAAAACTGCATTCAGGATAGGAACATTTTGACCGCTGGCCACTGCAAACCGCGGAGCGATTTTGCAGCGTTTTGCGGTTTCCCGCAGCTGGCGGTCAACCTAGGCCAGCGATGGTGAACCTTGGCACCCCAGATGGTTTTGGAACTACATTTCCCATGATGCTCAACTACACTGCAGAGTGCACGAGCATCATGGGAAATGTAGTTCCAAAACATCTGGGGTGCCAAGGTTCCCCAACACTGACCTAGGCTGTGTGTACATGAAGCCTAATATGCTGGCCATACACTATACGAAAAATCAGCCAAAATTCAGTCATTGAGGCTCCATGCACGCTGGACGTTAAAATAACGTTATAAAAACGCCAGTAGCTTTGCAGTGAGTCTTTCAACGTTTTTGCGTTTAGCATTTTGCTGCTTTATAGTTTTTTTTCTTCTTTTCAATGGATCAAAAACGTTAAACGCTGGTGAGCCATGTTTTTGAGCGTTTGGCGTTTTTTGTGGTCAGAAAAACGACTCCTGAACGCGATTTTATGGTGTTCAGAAAACAACCCATAAACTTCACTACTGATAAACATCCAAAAATGTTCATGTGCGCACGGACACGTAGGATAACACAGAGGGGAGTTTATGGGCTGTTAAAAAAAAAAAAAAAACGCCCAAAAACGGCCGTTTATGAGCTTCAGTGTGCATTGAGCCTTAGACAGTTCGATCAATTTTTGGCCAGTTAATGGGCACAAAATCGTTGGGACGTTTTCCAGCCAAAGAAAGGGAAGGACAAATTTAGAAATTTTCTAACGAACGATAAATTGAAAGATTAACGTGTTTCCCTTTCGAGCTGTCTACTCTAGGTATATGTAAAAAAAAAATGAACAAAAAATGCATTTGTTTATGTCCACTGAACGATTTATCGGTCATTACATGATGGCACTATCGTTTGCGCTCACGGCCGAATGTTCGTTTTTCGAAAATGGGTTCGGCTGATTTTTCGTATAGTGTATGGCCAGCATTAGGCCTGCTTCAGACGGGCTCCAGCTTGTATAAGAACAGTGTGAACAGCAAGCATTTGCAGAGCTTTCAGCAAACTGTTGAAGCTTTTAGGTACGCTTCACACTGGTGCAACATGCACCCCGACTTTGATTCTTTTACATGACATGTGCGCTCAATGTTTCCCTATGAGAGCCGACTTCACTGGTTCGACTTTGGAAAAGGTTCCTGCACTACTTCTGTCTGATTTCAGCCCATAGAACTGAATGGAAGTCGCATTCCAAGTTGGATTCTAATTGATGCGATTTGGATTCGACATTACAGGAAGGTTACACAGGCATTCCCTGAAGTCGCGCAGTGTGAACCGAGCCGTAAAAGCAACGGTTCCCAACTTCAGTCCTCAAATACCCCCAACGGGCCACGTTATGGGAACTTCCCTTAGATAAAATATCTCTTATCAATACCTTGTCATTGATTTAAAGCAGCTGTGCAAAGGAAAACCTGAAAACATGGCCCGTTGGGGGGTACTTGAGGACCGAGATTGAGAATTACTGCCTTAAAGTTCCATTCAACTCCAGTTTGTAAATATTGAACACATATCCTAATGGGAGTTGAGTGTCACTTTAACCACTTAAAAAGTGGAGTTCCACCCAAAAAATTGAATTTCCGCTTTTTGGAATCCTCCCCCCCTCTGGTGTCACATTTGGCACCTTGCAGGGGGGAGGGGGGAGCAGACACCTGTCTAATACAGGTATTCTTCTCCCACTTCCGGGCTTAGATAGCCGAGCCACCCACGGGTATCTACGCCACTTCTGGCGCCTCCCCCCCCCCCCCCCCCCCGCTGTCTTCAGGGAGACACACAGGTCCCAGAAGACAGCAGAGACCAATGGGATCAGCGCGAGTCGCACATGCGCAGTAGGGAACCAGGAAGTGAAGCCACAAGGCTTCACTTCCTGATTCCCTTACTGAAGATGGCGGCGCCTCCACCCGAGCGACGGTTCGGCTTCAGATGCAGACATCGCTGGCGCCCTGGACAGGTAAGTGTCCTTATTTTAAAAGTCAGTAGCTGCAGTATTTGTAGCTGCTGACTTTAAAAAAAAAAAAAAAATTAAGCGGAACTCCGCTTTAAGGACCGGGCCTATTTTTCAAACTTGTTGTGTACAAGTTAAAAATCTTTTTTTTTTTGCTAGAAAACTACTAAGAGAATAAAATTGCGGTTGTTGCAATACTTTGTCACACCGTATTTTTGCAGCGGTCTTAAACGCAATTTAAAAAAAAAAAAATACAAATTTTTTTAATTAAAGAAAATAAGAAAACAGTAAAGTTAGCCCAACTTTTTTTTTTTATATTGTGAAATAATGTTACGCCGAGTAAATTGATACCCAACATGTCGCGCTTCAAAATTGCGCCCGTTCGTGGAATGGCGACAAAATTTTACCACTAAAAATCTCCATAGGCCGATGTTTAAAACTTTTTACAGGTTACCCATTTAGAGTTAAAGAGGAGGTCTTTTGCTAGAATTATTGCTCTCACTCTTAACGATCGCGGCGATACCTCACGTGTAAAACATCCCTTGTAATAGAAAAGAAACATGACAGGACCTCTTTATTGTGAGATCTAGGGTCAAAAAGACCTCAGATCTCACATTTACAATTAAAATGCAAAAAAAAAATAATAATAATATATATATATATATATATATATATATATATATATAATTATTTTTTTTTTAAATTATATAAAAAAAAATTATTGGAAAAAAAAATATATAATATATATATATATTACACATTTTTTTTTTCCAATAAAAATCTTTTATTTATAAATCTTTTATATATATAAATATATAAAAGATTTATAAATAAAAGATTTTTATTGGAAAAAAAAAATGTGTAATATATATATATATATTATATATTTTTTTTTCCAATAAATTTTTTTTATATAATTTAAAAAAAAAATAATATATATATATATATATATATATATATATATATATATATATATATATATATATATATATATATATATATATATATATATATATATAAGGGGGAAAACTGCTGCGCCAACCAATAAAAGTGGAAATTGAATATAATGATGAGCAGCCAACACCACCAATTAGACTAATTGTGACACTGAAAAGAGAAATAAAAAACTGTAGCGCTATATTGTATCTATTAGCAACATCCAGAATGTGCTAGAGTGACAAACAGAGTCTATCAGAGGATAAATTAGACCTCATACAGAAGTACAGTAAACAAGTGAGAAACCTGATGTTCCACAGAGAGCATCTGTTCATATATCTACTATACTCTGTCGGTTAATACCATCAAAATGTATTAAAGTGACAAACAGTGTATATCAAACATAGAGTGTAAATTTAACCATATGTAGGAGGACAATCTATCGATGAGGGATCCAATATTCCAAAGAACACCTCTATAGATATGTCCTCTATGATAAGGCCATATAAATCAAATGTGCATCACACAAATTGAACCCACAACTTAAAAAACAGACATAAGCGTGTATGGGTAAGGATAAAAAAGTCTCTAAAGTGCGGACAGTTCATATAATCAGATGGAGACTTCTTGAAGCATAGGTATCTATCTCAGAATGACATTTGCTGGATTCCTCCAGTGATCAGCCTGGTGTGAGAGTAATATAAAATGCCCTTACCGGACGCGGTGGACTCACAGGCCGTACAGCGGTGAGTCATACGAGCTTGAACCGTGTACCACGGTAGGGTTATGGCAGTTCCTGGTCCACACTCAGATGATCATGATAGGAAACTCCAATCGTGCCCGGTCTCCTGGTACGTTCCTCCAGCACTCACTTGGGACTTGAATAGTTTCAGATAAGGGTGTAGGACGCTACCTCAAACCATCTATCTACTGCGCTCAATTACATTTTTTATGCTTTTATGAATCTTGCTTTTATCTGGAATTTTTATGCTGGAAACTTTGACACAATTAAACCTTTGATAAAAACGGAATTCACACTATGTGGAGCCTTTTTTCTCCTGTTGTCCTTATCTGAAACTATTCAAGTCCCAAGTGAGTGCTGGAGGAACGTACCAGGAGACCGGGCACGATTGGAGTTTCCTATCATGATCATCTGAGTGTGGACCAGGAACTGCCATAACCCTACCGTGGTACACGGTTCAAGCTCGTATGACTCACCGCTGTACGGCCTGTGAGTCCACCGCGTCCGGTAAGGGCATTTTATATTACTCTCACACCAGGCTGATCACTGGAGGAATCCAGCAAATGTCATTCTGAGATAGATACCTATGCTTCAAGAAGTCTCCATCTGATTATATGAACTGTCCGCACTTTAGAGACTTTTTATCCTTACCCATACACGCTTATGTCTGTTTTTTAAGTTGTGGGTTCAATTTGTGTGATGCACATTTGATTTATATGGCCTTATCATAGAGGACATATCTATAGAGGTGTTCTTTGGAATATTGGATCCCTCATCGATAGATTGTCCTCCTACATATGGTTAAATTTACACTCTATGTTTGATATACACTGTTTGTCACTTTAATACATTTTGATGGTATTAACCGACAGAGTATAGTAGATATATGAACAGATGCTCTCTGTGGAACATCAGGTTTCTCACTTGTTTACTGTACTTCTGTATGAGGTCTAATTTATCCTCTGATAGACTATATATATATATATATATATATATTATTTTTTTTTGCATTTTAATTGTAAATGTGAGATCTGAGGTCTTTTTGACCTAGATCTCACAATAAAGAGGTCCTGTCATGTTTATATATATATATATATATATATATATAATATATATATATATATATATATATATATATATATATATATATATATATATAATTTTTTTTTTTTTTCCCAATAAAAAAAAAAAAAATTGTCCCTTTAAGGCCGTTGGGTGGAAGTGACGTCATTGAGTCGAGTGGGGGGCCATCAGTCCCTCACTCGACTTGGTGCCTCTGAGGGGGGAAGGCTGGATCGGATCGTCTCCGCCAATACCGACGGCTCCGGTAAGCGGCGGAGACGACCGGAATGCGGCGGAAGTGGGGGCACCTCTCCAGCCGCCAATAAAAGCGATTTTATCTTAAAGCGGACCGCCCGCTGTTTCCCATAACAACGGTATTCAACGTCAAAGTACTGACGTATGAGGGCGGGCGTTCCGGAAGTGGTTAAACAAGCTTCTTGCAGGCTTCAGCATGCTTTCAACAAAGCGTCAAAAAGTGCTGAAGCCTGCTAGCAGCTTGTTTAAAGTGGCAATCAGCACTTCTATTAGGATGTGTTTAACATTTACATATTGGAGCCGCCTGGTGCTTTCAAAGCTTGCTGTTCACACTGCTCTTATACAAGCTGAAGCCGTATTAAAAACTGGCCTTAGGAGGGAAGTTGAAACTCCGGATCTGTGAATTTGGTCTGGATCAGTATCTCACAACATACTACAAGCTGGTGGGTGAACATGACAAGAAGCATTGTCAACAACAGTAACCTCCAAATTTTAAAGTACGGGTTTCCTTTTCTATACCTGGAATTGCTGTGTTTTCTAATATTCTCTCCCTGTCAGAGGAGATATGTTAGTTCAATGTCAGGGACCAATGGGAGGTGGTCCTGATCCCCTGCCTGAGCTCCGCCTGGATAACCAACACACTCTTAAAGGGCAACTCCTTTTTCTTGGGGAAAAAAAAATATAACAGCATATTCAATTGTGACACAAGTCATATTGTAATTGAATGTTATTAAAAATGACCTTTCCTTTTCAGTCTGCAGCCGCTGTCATTTTCTGTAAAATGCAATATGGCCACCTGGAGGCGCTCTGTACACAGAATGTATACAGAACGCCCCTCCCCAGTAATGTAATTTCCTATTTGTGTGATTGGCTTACTGATTTCCCAGAAGTTCCACTAACATACAAGTCAGATTTTTGGCATCCCCTGCAAAAAAATGTCCTTTTTTGGCGATACTGCCAAAGGGGAAAAAAAAAAAAATCACATCTAAAAAGGGATGCAGACCCTACCACTTTCCTCAGAGCCCTACAGGTGCAGCAGCTTATTGATAATTATAAAATTACTCTCATACAGATTCACTGTACACATGGGCACAGATAAACAACTATACCTTTAGAATAACAAAGAGTAGGAATCTGCTTAGTTAGGTAAAATCCCCGCAATGTACAGAGATCACCCAGAGGGGATTTCTTTTTTTTTTTTATCTCAACAAAAGTGGAGTTACTCTAAGTTTGCAGGAGAGAAGTAAAAAACAGTCATTTAATCCTAAATAAAGCTTCTCAAAAAATAAAAGCAGAGACTTTTATTATTTTGCTATCCTATTACTGAGTAACTTCTCCCAAATATCATGAATAATCCAGCATAGCAGAAGCTCGTAGAGGTCGCTGCCCCCCCAGTATAGACAGGACATGGCCAATTTAAAAGAAAACTTAGACCGGAGGCTTTGACTACAGGCTCCTGATATGCAGATTAATCGTGAGGTTTGAGTATACACTATCATGTCAAAAGTATTGGGACGCCTGCTTTACACGCTTATTATTATTATACAGGATTTATTTCGCGCCAACAGTTTACACAGCGCTTTACAATAAAAAGGGGGGACAGCACAATTTACAATACAGATGGAATAGGAGGGCCCTGCTCATGGAGCTTACAATCTTAAAGGGAACTTTAATGGCATCCCAGTCTCAGTCCGTAGGGTTCAATATTGAGTTGGCCCACCCTTTGCAGCTATAACAGCTTCAACTCTTCTGGGAAGGCCGTCCACAAGGTTTAGGAGTGTGTCTTATGGGAATGTTTGACCATTCTTCCAGAAGCGCATTTGTGAGGTCAGGCGCTGATGTTGGACGAGAAGGCCTGGCTCGCAGTCTCCGCTCTAATTCATCCCAAAGGTGTTCTATTGGGTTGAGGTCAGGACTCTGTGCAGGCCAGTCAAGTTCCTCCACCCCAAACTTGCTCATCCAAGTCTTTATGGACCTTGCTTTGTGCACTGGTGCGCAGTCATATTGGAACAGGAAGGGGCATCCCCAAACTGTTCCCACAAAGTTGGGAGCATGAAATTGTCCAAAATGTCTTGGTATTCTGACACCTTAAGAGTTCCCTTCACTGGAACTAAGGGGCCAACCCAACCCCTGAAAAATAACCCCACACTATAATCCCCCCTCCACCAAATGATTTGGACGAGTGTACAAAGCAAGGTCCATAAAGACATGGATGAGCAAATTTGGGGTGGAGGAACTTGACTGGCCTGCACAGAGTCCTAAACTCAACCTGATAGAACACCTTTGGGATGAATTAGAGCGGAGACTGCGAGCCAGGCCTTCTGGTCCACATAAGTGCCTGACCTCACAAATGCACTTCTGGAAGAATGGTCAAACCTTCCCATAGACCAGGGATATGCAATTAGCGGACCTCCAGCTGTTGCAAAACTACAAGTCCCATCATGCCTCTGCCTCTGGGTGTCATGCTTGTGGCTCTCAGAGTCTTGCTATGCCTCATGGGACTTGTAGTTCTGCAACAGCTGGAGGTCCGCTAATCACATATCCCTCCCATAGACACACTTCTAAACCTTGTGGACAGCCTTCCCAGAAGAGTTGAAGCTGTTATAGCTGCAAAGGGTGGGCCAACTCAATATCGAACCCTACAGACTAAGACTGGGATGCCATTAAAGTTCATGTGCGTGTAAAGGCAGGTGTCCCAATACTTTTGATAATATAGTGTATATTAAATGAACTGTAAACTACTATACTTGTCTCCTTCCCTTGGTAAGAGAAGCTTTTATTTAGTGTCTGAGCTTGGGCATGAATTGTGACCAATTCGCTTTAGGCTCGGATCACACCGCCGCCACCTGAAAGTCGTGCAACTTACAGTCCGACCTTGCCAGGCGACTTGAAGCAACTTTAGGCAATGCCTGGGTAATCTCCCTGTAACGTTGGATCCAAATCATATCAATTACGATGAGGATCCGACTTAGAGGCAACTCCCATTAACTAGTTGCCCACTGTCAAATGACAGCGGGGCGGTGCGACTCTTGTCCTGGGACGCTGTCATATGACGGCGTCCCAGAATGGCCGCTCTCACTAGGACGCGGCACGACCCTGATCTCTGTACAGAGCCAAATCACAAGCCAGTCCAAATCACAGCCGGTCACATGTAAAACATGGAGATGCCGGTAATCGGCGCTCCTCGCCTCACACTGACAGAGAGCCGATCAGTGGCATCTCCACGCAGGGGGAAATCTACGCATGTAATCAGGGCACTCATCAGTACCCCGATTACAAGATAGTGCCAACAGTGTCACCAATCAGTGCCCACCACTGCCCACAAGTGCCACCAGTGCCATTAGCGTTGCCTGTCAGTGCTGCCTATCACTGCTGTTGATCGATGCCCACCAGTGCCACCTATCAGTGCCCATAAGTGCGGCATATTAGTGCCCCCTCATCAATGCCCACGAGTTCAGCCTATCAGCGCACATCAGTGAAGGAGAAAAATTACTTCTGTCAGTACATTAAGTAAAAATATTTTTTTCCAAAATTTTTATTTTTTATTTATTTATATTTTTTAGTAAACAATTAAGAAAAAAAAAAAAAAAAAAAGCAGTGATTAACCACTTGACCGCTGGGCACTTAAACCCCCTTCCTAACCAGACCAATTTTCAGCTTTCGTTGCTCTCACACTTTGAATGACAATTACTCATGCAACACTGTACCTATATGAAATTTTTGTCCTTTTTTTCACACAAAGCTTTCTTTTGGTGGTATTTAATCACCGCTGTTTTTTTTTATTTTTTGCGCTATAAACCAAAAAAGATTGAAAATTTGATTAAAAAAAATAAAAAATTTGTTGTTTCTATTAAAATTGATTGCAGAGTATTGGCGAGTATTGGCAGAGTTTTGCAGTGTTGCAGAGTATTGCACAGTGTTGCAGAGTACTGACATTGAGTAGCGCTGTGGGCACTAAACATCCAGCCCACAGCGCTGCTGCCATCTCTCCCCCTCTCCCCTCGTACTGTACCGATCGGTACACAGAGGGGAGGGAGGAACCGGCGTCATGATGTGACGCCGGTTTGTTTACAAGTGATCGCTCTGTCATTTGACGGAACGATCGCGTGGTAAACGGCCGCGATCAGCGGCTATTTACCGTGATCCGTGAGAGGACCCAGCGGTCACAGATGTTGCAGGGGGCGTGCGGGAGCAACATTCTGGAATGACGTCCCACAGACGTCCACCCAGAATAAGCCGACCGCGCTGTTGCCGTCTTTCGGCTATGGCCTGGTCGGCAAGTGGTTAAATACCACCAAAAGAAAGCTCTATTTGTGTGAAGAAAATGATTAAAAAAAAAAAAAAAAAAGTGTTTGGGTACAGTGTAGCACGACCGCGCAATTGTCATTCAAAGTGCGACAGCTCTGAAAGCTGAAAAATGGCCTGGGCAGGAAGCGGGTGTAAGTGCCCGGTAGGCAAAGTGGTTAAAGTCTATGAACACAAGTCTGATAGAGGTCACCTTGAAGTAGTACAGGAACCTTTTCTGAAGTCAAAACGACATCAGTAGTGCTAATCGAGGCGGCTCCCGGGATTTCACATGTCGTGCAACTTGGGGGTCTCAGAAGTTGGATCCCAAGTCGTGGCAGTGTGAACCGAGCCTTAAAGCGGACCTAAAAAACCCATCAATTCAACTGTTTCCAAAAACGGTTCCATTCCCGACATGCTAACTCTCACAACCAAAACTGGCAAACCATCAGATGGCAGCCTGGAGCCATAACTGATCAACATGTGGAGCATTCATGTTACAGAGCAAACAGAGGCCAAGATGGAAGCTTCCTTGGCTGAAAAGGATAAAGAGGGTTTAGTTCCCCTTTAAGCTGATTGGATCTTTGATGTGCACTGAGCAGAAAATGTAATAATTCTACAGAAGTGAAATGTCCCTCACACAGATTTTCTACTACGTTCAAAACAGTGGATACAAATAATGAAGCTTCTTGTTACACTTCTAATAATCGGCAGTTACTATTTTTCATCATATATGTTGCTCTTATATTCTGTATTGGTACAGAGAACATGAAGCCTTTCATATCAGTGTCTGTACCAGAGGAGCTTACACCACTAGGTGCCCACGATTGGAACCTCCTTAGGGGGTATACAGATGGAACCCGCCTTGTTTAAAGCCTCAGATATCCGAGGTCTGGCGTTCTCTGCTCTTTGCTAATGACGTGTGTGGGGTGTCATCATAGCAAGATCAACAGAGCTCTCTATGGGCCCCCATACACACCATTAGATTTTCTGCAGATTTTTGTCTTCAGATTTACCAAAACCATATAAAATGAGGTCAAACCTTAAGAGTTTCAATTTGTATGCACTCAGGCAGGCCCTTCTACTACATGGTTTTGGTAAATCTGAAGACAAAAATCCACAGAAAATCTAATAGTGTGTATGGGGTCTAAGTGTACACCTGCAGTTGGGAGAGGGGCCCCTCACTCTGCAGAGGCAGCCAGATTTGGTTGTATACTTTGTCACGACCACAATCCTTTGCAGCGCAGCAAAAATTGTACCCTCCATCGCATTCGGTGGGCAGTACGCCAATTGCAACCCATTCAAAAAACTGGGCTGTGCTGCGATACCCCTGCAACTTTATGCAGTGGCAATGCTCATGGTGATGCAGTCTTTTAGGCAACATACATTCTATTACCAAAAGTATTGGGACGCCTGCCTTTACAAGCACATGAACTTTAATGGCATCCCAGTCTTAGTCCGTAGGGTTTAACATTGAGGAGTTGCCCCGCCCTTTGCAGCTATAACAGCTTCAACTCTTCTGGGAAGGCCGTCCACAAGGTTTAGGAGTGTGTCTATGGGGACGTTTGACCATTCAGAAGCGCATTTGTGAGGTCAGGCACTGATGTGGATGAGAAGGCCTGGCTCGCAGTCTCCACTCTAATTTATCCCAAAGGTGTTCTATCGGTTGAGGTCAGGACTCTGTGCAGGCCAGTCAAGTTCCTCCACCCCAAACTCTCTCATCCATGTCTTTATGGACCTTGCTTTGTGCAGTGGTGCGCAGTCATGTTGGAACAGGAAGGGGCCATCCCCAAACTGTTCCCACAAAGTTGGGAGCATGAAATTGTGCAAAATGTCTTGGTATGCTGACGCCTTAAGAGTTCCATTCACTGGAACTAAGGGGCCAAGCCCAACCCCTGAAGAAGCAACCCCACACCATAATCCCCCCTCCACCAAATGATTTGGACCAGTGCACAAAGCAAGGTCCATAAACTCCTAAACCTTGTGGACAGCCTTCCCAGAAGAGTTGAAGCTGTTATAGCCCCAAAGGGTGGGCCAACTCAATATTGAACCCTATGGACTAAAGCCTCGTACACACGTTTGGATTTTTGGCAGACAAAGCATCAGACTTTTATCCGAAGGGCGTGTGCCGTGAACTTGTCCTGCATACAAACGGTACACAATTGTTGGCCAACAAACACGAACGTAGTGACATACTACGTGGAATTACAGCTCTTGAGCGCCACCCTTTGGGCATATTTAAAAACAAGCCCTAAGGCCATAAGAAAAAAAGGCTGCAGTTGTCTATATGCCAAACAAAGATTAAAAAAAATAAATAAATATGTTATTAATATATTATTTGAAATGAATCATTCCGCCGTAAGGAAAAACAAACTACAAGTGGCGAAGAGTTAAAGCTTTACCCAGGACTGGCCGGTCTAGCAAGTTTAACCCAAGAACTGTCTGTTCGATGCCTAAAGACGTGTCCAAGAAACCCAAATTTATTTGTGGGATCTGCAGGCAACTCTTACAACAGTTGGTGTCTAAGGTCAAACTTGATTCCCATTGAAATGTTGTGGGGGGGGGGGAGGGGTGTTAAAGGGACTGTGTATGCAATAAAACCGCTTACAAGAAAAATAGATCCCATACAGCAGACACTCCGACAACTGTTCATAAAACCTTTGAAAAGTTCGGTATGGACCCAGCAAGCCAGATATTTAATGTCTTGAATAGCGGGCATCCTCCATGTGACAATTTTGATATAAAAAAACGCAAGCAATCAAATGAAATAATCGCACAGTATGTCAAATGAAGACTGTTACCAAACGCAGAAAATCCCGTAGGTCCCTGTCCTGAAGAAGGGACTCCAAAAAAGTATAGTATGAAAGAAGATTTTTTCTTCTACCACTAGGTGGCCGGGTACTTGGTGGTACTAGATATGAGAAGGGCAACCCAAGGTCAGGTTATGGGTATATGGGGCATCTCAGCCAATGGGCAAGGGTTTTCTTGAATCCCTTGGCCTGCTGGGCCAACCTATATATTTGGGTGGAGTCAGGTGATCTGTGTTCTGTGCCACCTGGATGGCTGTCTGGGTGGACGTGTGTCGTACGCTCCAGGCTGCTAGGCCGAAGATTGGGCCTATCCTGGGGGCTTCTGGCCTATCCAGAAGTAAGAGCAACGCAGTGTTGGGATTGCGGCTTGCAGTCCAACCAGAAATGACAGTTCTGTTGACCGGAGAACCTGTCGTGGTCGGAGGTAGAAGGAAAGCGGTCGCCACAAAGGGACATTTCCGCCTTATTACCAGGCACCACAGTGAGTAACTGAAGCAAGTACCGGAACCATATTCTCACTGAACGGGCACAGTGGAGAATCTGGAAACTTCAAGAGGTGATCAAGTCAGGGACCCGACCCGCGGAGGAGATGCTTGCAGAGCAGCCTTGTGAGTCAAGCCAGGGACCGAGCCGGTCAGCAGGGGTGGAGCTTAAGAAGTATCTGGAGTGCCAAGCTAGGGACCCAGTAGGGAAGCGTGGATGACGCTTGAGGAAGATACCACCACAAACCTTGGAGGAGCTCACGGGATTCAGAGTCAGTGAATCAGAGGGTCTAGTGAGAAACCAGGAGCTCAAGGGGCTGAAGGACTACAAGAGGCAGTTGTAGTGAAGCTGAAAGGACTGTTACGTTTGAGTTAAGAACTGTTAAAGACTGATGCCATAGGACACAGCAATCCTGCAAGTTCAGATGTGGCTTCTTGCTGGGGCCTTTCCCTGTACGCCTGTCCTCCTATTGAAGTCTTGCGAGTCTGCCAATTGAATTTGCAACTACCTAAGGGTGTCCTGGCCCTAACCCTCTTTCCCCCAAAAATACAAAAAAAGGACTGTTATAAGAACTAAAACCTCTTTTGCATCCAAGAAGTGTCTGGCGCCCAATGGCTTTCACCATCTTTGCATCCACTATGCCTCACAACCCACTGCATATTGAAGGATATCAGCTAACCTTAGCCTTGGAGGTCCGCAGTCTGGACAAGGCCAGAGACCTTGCTACATTTACATTCCTTGGAATAGGAATAAAAGTGATCCAAAATAAATAAATAAAAATAAAAGGAAAAAAAATACAAATAAAATTAAATAAATAATAATAAAAATAAAAATAAAATAAAGCGCCCCCGTCCCCTCCGCAGAAGCGAATGCATACATAGGTCGCACACACATATTATTATACAGAATTTATATAGCCCCAACAGTAAAAAACATTCAAACCACACCTGAGGTATCACCGCGGACGTTCGAGCGAGAGCAATAATTCTAGCGCAAGACCTCCTCTGTAACTCCAAACTGGTAGCCTTAAAAAATTTTAAAGCATCGCCTATGGAGATTTTTAAGTACAGAAGTTTGGCGCCATTCCACGAGTGTGCGCAATTTTAAAGCGTAATATGTTAGGTATCTATTTACTCTGCGCAACATCATCTTTTATATTATACAAAAAAATTGGGCGAACTTTATTGCTTTTTTAATTTTTTTTTAAGTTAAATTCATTCATTCAAAAAATAAAAAATAAAAAATAGCGTTTGAGAATCAAATACCGTGTGACATAAAAAAAATGCAACGACCACCATTTTATTCCCCAGGGTCTCTGCTAAATATATATATATAGCAATTATCTAGCAAAAAAATTATGATTTTTACATGTAGGAAAGTGCCAGAACAGGCCTGGGCTGGAAGTGGTTAAAATATGCTGCAACAGTGCTGTAGCAATCTAGAGAGACCCCCCCCATCAGCCAATTCCAACAACAGTGCCCCCTCCATGAAAGTATAACACTTTGCCTTATTTCCACCATCAAACTACGGCACAAATATGTATCAAAAGCAAAAGGGAAAAATCGCATAGTACTATACTGTAGCGCAGTGGTGGTTGGTGGTACATTTTTTGGTGGGGGGGCAGCAAACAGTGCACCCACAGCCACCCTCCCATTCCGGTTGGTCAGGTCATTAGGAGCACTTACCCCATCTATGGCGGGCAGCGCTTCACCCGGGGGACAGGCATCACGGCGGCTTCCATCTCCTCCCTCCTCCTCCTAGGCGGCTAATCGTAACGCTTCTCCTTTCGCCCAATCGAGAAATGGGTCTCAGTCTCAGACCCGCTTCCTGATTGGTCGGGAGGAGAATCAGTGTGAAAATAGTGAATATTCATTCGCTATTGTCACACAACTGGGTGGGCTCAGGGCGCAGTGCTCTGCACTAGGGATGAGCTTCGTGTTCGAGTCGAACCCATGTTCGACTCGAACATCGGCTGTTCGACCGTCCGTCGAATTGCGAACGTTATGGGCCGTTCGCGCCAAATTCGTGTGGCGCGTCACGGCCCATAATTCACTGCGGCATCGCAGTGCATTGCTGGCTGATGATTGGCCAAGCATGCACTATGACCCGCATGCTTGGCCAATCACAGCGCCGTCAGTAGAGAGAGCTGTAATTGGCCAAAGCCAGGGTGGCTTTGGCCAATTATGGCTCAGGGGATTTAGTACACGCCCCACACTATATAAGGCCGCCTGCACGGCGGCCCTGTGTAGTGTGTTCCGGTGTGCTGATAGAGAGAGAGACAGACAGTGTCATTTGATTTGAGAGCTAGATTAGGCTAGATCTGTTCCTGCTCTTTACATTTAGTGCAGTGCGTCCTGCTCACAGTGTTCAGCTAGATCTGTTCCTGCTCTTTACATTTAGTGCAGTGCGTCCTGCTCACAGTGTTCAGCTAGATCCGTTCCTGCTCTTTACATTTAGTGCAGTGCGTCCTGCTCACAGTGTTCAGCTAGATCTGTTCCTGCTATTTACATTTAGTGCAGTCAGTGCGTCCTGCTCACAGTGTTCAGCTAGATCCGTTCCTGCTATTTACATTTAGTGCAGTCAGTGCGTCCTGCTCACAGTGTTCAGCTAGATCCGTTCCTGGTATTTACATTTAGTGCAGTGCGTCCTGCTCACAGTGTTCAGCTAGATCCGTTCCTGCTATTTACATTTAGTGCAGTGCGTCCTGCTCACAGTGTTCAGCTAGATCCGTTCCTGCTATTTACATTTAGTGCAGTGCGTCCTGCTCACAGTGTTCAGCTAGATCCGTTCCTGCTATTTACATTTAGTGCAGTCAGTGCGTCCTGCTCACAGTGTTCAGCTAGATCCGTTCCTGCTATTTACATTTAGTGCAGTCAGTGTGTCCTGCTCACAGTGTTCAGCTAGATCCGTTCCTGCTATTTACATTTAGTGCAGTCAGTGCGTCCTGCTCACAGTGTTCAGCTAGATCCGTTCCTGCTATTTACATTTAGTGCAGTCAGTGCGTCCTGCTCACAGTGTTCAGCTATATCCGTTCCTGCTATTTACATTTAGTGCAGTGCGTCCTGCTCACAGTGTTCAGCTAGATCCGTTCCTGCTATTTACATTTAGTGCAGTGCGTCCTGCTCACAGTGTTCAGCTAGATCCGTTCCTGCTATTTACATTTAGTGCAGTGCGTCCTGCTCACAGTGTTCAGCTAGATCCGTTCCTGCTATTTACATTTAGTGCAGTCAGTGCGTCCTGCTCACAGTGTTCAGCTAGATCCGTTCCTGCTATTTACATTTAGTGCAGTGCGTCCTGCTCACAGTGTTCAGCTAGATCTGTTCCTGCTATTTACATTTAGTGCAGTCAGTGCGTCCTGCTCACAGTGTTCAGCTAGATCCGTTCCTGCTATTTACATTTAGTGCAGTGCGTCCTGCTCACAGTGTTCAGCTAGATCCGTTCCTGCTATTTACATTTAGTGCAGTGCGTCCTGCTCACAGTGTTCAGCTAGATCCGTTCCTGCTATTTACATTTAGTGCAGTGCGTCCTGCTCACAGTGTTCAGCTAGATCCGTTCCTGCTATTTACATTTAGTGCAGTCAGTGCGTCCTGCTCACAGTGTTCAGCTAGATCCGTTCCTGCTATTTACATTTAGTGCAGTGCGTCCTGCTCACAGTGTTCAGCTAGATCCGTTCCTGCTATTTACATTTAGTGCAGTGCGTCCTGCTCACAGTGTTCAGCTAGATCCGTTCCTGCTATTTACATTTAGTGCAGTGCGTCCTGCTCACAGTGTTCAGCTAGATCCGTTCCTGCTATTTACATTTAGTGCAGTCAGTGCGTCCTGCTCACAGTGTTCAGCTAGATCCGTTCCTGCTATTTACATTTAGTGCAGTGTGTCCTGCTCACAGTGTTCAGCTAGATCTGTTCCTGCTATTTACATTTAGTGCAGTCAGTGCGTCCTGCTCACAGTGTTCAGCTAGATCCGTTCCTGCTATTTACATTTAGTGCAGTGCGTCCTGCTCACAGTGTTCAGCTAGATCCGTTCCTGCTATTTACATTTAGTGCAGTGCGTCCTGCTCACAGTGTTCAGCTAGATCCGTTCCTGCTATTTACATTTAGTGCAGTGCGTCCTGCTCACAGTGTTCAGCTAGATCCGTTCCTGCTATTTACATTTAGTGCAGTCAGTGCGTCCTGCTCACAGTGTTCAGCTAGATCCGTTCCTGCTATTTACATTTAGTGCAGTGCGTCCTGCTCACAGTGTTCAGCTAGATCTGTTCCTGCTATTTACATTTAGTGCAGTCAGTGCGTCCTGCTCACAGTGTTCAGCTAGATCCGTTCCTGCTATTTACATTTAGTGCAGTGCATCCTGCTCACAGTGTTCAGCTAGATCTGTTCCTGCTATTTACATTTAGTGCAGTGCGTCCTGCTCACAGTGTTCAGCTAGATCCGTTCCTGCTATTTACATTTAGTGCAGTCAGTGCGTCCTGCTCACAGTGTTCAGCTAGATCCGTTCCTGCTATTTACATTTAGTGCAGTGCGTCCTGCTCACAGTGTTCAGCTAGATCCGTTCCTGTTATCTTCCTACTGACAGGCAGGCTTGTCTGGTTACAGTATATAAAGCTACCTGAAGAAAATTACAGGTGTTCTATCCCAGCTTAGTGCAGCTACAGGCCATTAGTATGTCTGGAAGGCCAAGAAGGAGAGGCAGACAGTCACAAGCCAATAAGAGAGGGCAAGCAGGCTCTGTGTCTAGTGCTGGTCGTGGAGACGGTGCATCCTCATCAGCACGTGGCCATGGGACACGCTTGGCCTTTTTTTCGGCAGCTGGCCGTGTTGAGCCGCAACATGCGGAAAACTTGGTCGAGTGGATGACCAAGCCGTCCTCATCCTCCTCATCCTCTCTCACCCATGCCCAGGGTGCTTTGTCTGGCAAAGCAGCGGCCTCTTCCCTCAGCTCAATGTCATCAGTGACTCCTTCCCTAGCTCCACCATGTCCTCATGAGGATTCCCTCGAACTGTTTGACCACAGTGTTGGGTACATGCTCCAGGAGGATGCCCAGCGTTTGGAAGGCTCTGATGATGATACTGAGCTCGATGAAGGCAGTAACATGAGCACGGACAGAGGGGGTGCCCAAGAAGGACAGCAATCTGGCAGTCATGCTCCCCCTGCTGCAGCATACTGCCAGGTTTGCTCCAGTGATGAGGAGGGAGGGGATGATGAGGTCACTGACTCAACGTGGGTGCCTGATAGGAGAGAGGAGGAGGAGGAGGAGGAGGAGGCGGCACATCACCAACGAGGCAGGATGCCCTCCAGGGGCCAGCCTAAGGGCAGCACATTGACTGCATCACACCCCAAAGCTCCACATGTGCAGGGCGCTGCAGTCTCTGCGCGTTATTCAAAAAGTTCTTTGGTGTGGGCCTTTTTTGAGACGAGTGCATCAGATCGCACCGCTGCTATTTGCAACATATGTCTCAAGCGTATCTCGCGTGGCCAAAACATCTCCCGCTTGGGTACCACATGCTTGACCAGACATATGTTGACCTGCCATGCAGTTCGTTGGCAAGCATATCTAAAAGACCCACACCAAAGAACAAAGAGGATCTCTCCTTGCTCCTCATCAGCTGAGATTTCCAACCCCACTAGACCTTCAGTCCTCTCTGAGACCTGCAGTGAGAGGAATGAAGGTGTAGAATTAGGTGTGTCACAGCCAAGTACTTGTGGGCAATCTGCTTTTGGTACACCGACGCCAGATTGTACCAGGCAAATTTCCCTGCCCCAGCTGCTGCACCGCCGAAAGAAGTTTGCTCCCAGCCATCCACATGCCCAGCGGTTGAATGCTAGCTTGGCAAAATTGCTAGCACTTCAACTGCTGCCTTTTCAGTTGGTAGACTCTGCCCCCTTCCGTGAGTTTGTGGAATGTGCGGTTCCTCAGTGGCAGGTACCCAAACGCCACTTTTTCTCACGGAAGGCGATTCCAGCTCTCTACCGGCATGTGGAAGGCAATGTCCATGCCTCGCTGGACAGGGCGGTCAGCGGTAAGGTGCATATTACCGCTGACTCATGGTCCAGCAGGCATGGACAGGGACGTTACTTAAGTTTCACGGCGCATTGGGTGACTCTGCTGGCAGCTGGGAAGGATGCAGGACAAGGTGCAGTAGTGTTGGAGGTTGTTCCGCCACCACGCCTCCAAAATGCTGATTGTGACACACCTCTCTCCTCCACCCCCTCCTCTTCTTCTTCCTCCATGGCCTCTTCCTCGGAACCAGCGGTGCTCCGTAGGCGTTCAAGGGGCTACGCAAGTACGCAGGCCAAAAGATGCCATGCGGTGCTTGAGCTGGTGTGCTTGGGGGACAGGAGCCACACTGGGGCAGAGGTTCTGTCAGCTCTGCAGGGGCAGGTTCAGAGGTGGTTGACGCCACGCCAACTTAAGGCAGGAATGGTGGTTTGCGACAATGGCACCAACCTCCTCTCTGCCCTCCGACAGGGACAACTGACCCATGTGCCCTGTTTGGCTCACGTCCTTAACTTGGTGGTGCAGCGGTTCTTGGGCAGGTACCCGGGCTTACAGGATGTCCTGAGGCAGGCCAGGAAAGTCTGTGTGCATTTCCGCCGGTCATATAATGCCAGTGCTCGGCTGACGGACCTCCAAAAGGAGTTTAACCTGCCCAAGAACCGCCTAATCTGTGACATGCCCACCAGGTGGAACTCGACATTGGCCATGCTGCAGCGGCTGCACACGCAGCAGAGGGCCATAAATGAGTACCTGTGCGACTATGGCACCAGGACAGGGTCAGGGGACCTTGGTTTTTTTTCCCCACGCCAGTGGGCCATGATCAGGGATGCATGCACTGTCCTGTCACCATTCGAGGAGGCCACGAGGATGGTGAGCACTGACAGTGCATGCATCAGTGACACTGTCCCCCTTGTCCACCTGTTGGAGCACACGCTGCGTGGAATAATGGACAGGGCACTTGAGGCAGAACAGAGGCAGGAAGAGGAGGACTTCCTTAGCTCTCAAGGCCCCCTTTATCCAGACAGTGTTCCTGCGTGCCCGCCGATCACACAGGAAGAGGACGAGGAGGAGGAGGAGGAGGAGGAGGAAGATTGTGTCAGTATGGAGGTGGAGCCTGGCACTCAGCATCAGCAGTCTTTAAGGGATCAGTCCCAAGGAACACATGGACTTGTACGTGGCTGGGAGGAGGTGGCTGCGGACGTTGTTGTCCTTAGTGACCCAGAGGACTCCGGACCGAATGCCTCAGCAAACCTACGCTGCATGGCCTCCCTGATCCTGCAAAGCCTGCGTAAGGATCCTCGTATTCGTGGTATCAAGGAGAAGGACCAATACTGGCTGGCAACCCTCCTTGATCCACGTTACAAGGGTAAGGTTGCGGACCTTATCTTGCCATCGCAGAGGGAGCAGAGGATGAAACATCTTCGGGAGGCCTTGCAGAAAGGTCTGTGCAACGCGTTCCCAGAGACTGGGAGGTTACAAACTCCTGTTTCTGGACAACGTGTTGCTGAGGCTTCGGTCAGTCAAAGAAGGAGCGGTGGAGAAGGTGGCCGTCTGACCGATGCGTTCAGACAATTTTTTGGTCCGCAGCCCCAAGGTATGATCGGTTCCAGCAACCATCGCCAGCGTCTGTTTTACATGGTGCAGGAATACCTAGGGGCAAGATCAGACTTGGACACCTTTCCCACCGAAAATCCTCTGGGTTACTGGGTCTTGAGGATGGATCACTGGCCAGAGCTTGCACAGTATGCAATTGAGCTACTGGCCTGTCCTGCATCCAGCGTTCTTTCGGAACGCACATTCAGTGCTGCTGGAGGCGTGGTAACCGATCACAGGGTGCGTCTGTCCACTGACTCGGTCGATCGGCTGACCTTCATAAAAATGAATCAGTCTTGGATCACCACCAGCTACCAAGCACCTGATGCTGATGTAACTGAATAATTTTTTTCAGATCCCTTCAAAGACTGCCTATGCTGATGCTGAGTGACTATCCCTGAGTAATTATCCTCTTCCTCCTCAATCATCACGCTGATAGCTTGTAAGAACATTTTTGGTTCTGGGCGCCACCACCAGTGCCTAAGGCACAATTTTTCAGCCCCTGTATAACAGGGGCGTGTAATTACAATTTTTGATGTAATACTTTGCAGCACGGCTCGTTCCTGCATTCCAACTAGAGTGTCTGTGAGGGGTTGCAGTGTTGTGGCACCAGCACCAGTGCCTAAGGCCCAATTTTTCTGCCCCTGTCTAACAGGGGCGTGTAATTACAATTTTTGATGCAATACTTTGCAGCAGGGCTCGTTCCTGCGTTCCAACTAGAGTGTCTGTGAGGGGTTGCAGTGTTGTGGCACCAGCACCAGTGCCTAAGGCCCAATTTTTCTGCCCCTGTCTAACAGGGGCGTGTAATTACAATTTTTGATGCAATACTTTGCAGCAGGGCTCTTTCCTGCGTTCCAACTAGAGTGTCTGTGAGGGGTTGCAGTGTTGTGGCACCAGCACCAGTGCCTAAGGCCTAATTTTTCAGCTCCTGTTCAACAGGGGCATGTAATTACAATTCTTGATCTAATATTTCACAGCAGGGCCCTGTGAGGGCTTACAGTGTTTTGGCCACAGCAACACCTAAGGCCCAAATTTCTGCTGAGTATATAGGGCAGGACCCTACTTTCAAACATCTAACTTACAAACGACTCCTACTTGCAAACGGAAGGAGACAACAGGAAGTGAGATGAAATCTACCCCTAGGAAGGGAAATTCTCTCATGTAAGAGTTAATATGGGAAAACAATTTCTCCTTTCCACTGATGCTTTCCAATCCTTGTTCCACACAAAAACCCAAATTTTCAAAAAACATTTTTCATTGGGACAAAAAAGTGAGGTGAAATCTTCTGAAGAGGAGGAAAGACGCAAAACAAATGTCACAGGGGTGATAACCCTTCCCTATGTTTTCCAAAAAGCTTAGAAAAGATTTTTTGGCTGGAGCTAAACACGTTAAAAATGTTCAAAATTACAAACAGATTCTACTTAACAACAAACCTACAGTCCCTGTCTTGTTTGCACCGCCTGTATACTGCTGTTCAGAGTATATAGGGACCTTTCCTTATTTTAATTTGGGTGCGGGGTTCCCCTTAATATCCATACAAGACCCAAAGGGCCTGGTAATGGACTGGGGGGTACCCATGCCGTTTGTCTCACTGATTTTCATCCATATTGGCAGGACCCGACATGACATTAAACCCGCAAGCAGTTTTAAATGAGATTTTTTCCTTTAAAAATGACATTTGGTGCAGGGACTGTTCTAAACATGGGAAACACGCGTCACTTTACAGGCATACTATAGACACCCCCCAGGTACGATATTTAAAGGAATATTTCACTTTTTTTTTTTTACTTTAAGCATCATTAAAATCACTGCTCCCGAAAAAACGGCCGTTTTTAAAAGTTTTTTTTGCATTGATACATGTCCCCTGGGGTAGGACCCGGGTCCCCACACCCTTTTTAGGACAATACCATGCAAATTAGCCTTTAAAATGAGCACTTTTGATTTCGAACGTTCGAGTCCCATAGACGTCAATGGGGTTCTAACGTTCGTGCGAACTTGCGGTCCGTTCGCGGGTTCTGGTGCGAACCGAACCGGGGGGTGTTCGGCTCATCCCTACTCTGCACCACTTTTCACACAACTGGGTGGGCTCAGAGCACCCCAAGCCCACCCTTTTTTTTAAAGCCAATTAGAGCCTCTGGTTCTAATCACATGCTTCAAAAAAAAAAAACAGAAAAAAAACCCTATTGGAATCCATGCATGAATGGGGGGGGGGGGGGGGGCAGTACCCATGTGCCCCTAATGGACGGCCCGTCACTGCTGTAGTGATAAGATTTTATTTTTAAAAGCATTACACTTGCAAACTAAAAAACGTCAAGCAGTAAAACACTCCAGCATGGCCGCAATGTCCTCGAGCGTGCCGGTGCGTGAGGATGTCCCACTACTAGCTCCGCCCAACGCGTTTCTCCATACAAGGTGTCTGCTGGGATTGGAGGCCTGTATTCAGCAATTTATTAAGTGCCGCAGTCTTACTTCAGTAGTGTCTGAACTCTTTATAGATGTTGTTAAGAGGCAACCATTTTTTACAGGTATAAAACGCATCACGGGTCATCACTTACAGAAGGGCTTGTTTCACTAACAGTTTTAAAAATGCACACTTTTAATTTTTAGTTTGCACTAGGTTTGCTTCTGCGATTGTATTACTAGCATCACACAGCTGTGCGCGCTCTTACAGTAGTTCCAAGACTGCACTGTTATTGATAGCTACTGGTCTACACTAACGATCGGGAACCGATCTGGATGGTTATCTATCATGGGAGAACCATGATAGACCAGCACTACTAGCACGGAACTATGGTCATTCCAAATGTAAAAGTAATGGTGGTCTTAGGAATTAGGTAGCAGGGCTTTACAACCAGAAATAAAAATTGAGTCACTCAACAGGTAGAGTCTGTCACTAGGTGAATTTATATGTACAATTAACATGTTTGACTAGAGCAGGGGTCTTGAATTAAAATTCACAGGGGTCCAGTTGGTAATAATTTTCTTCCGGCACAGGTCCAAATCTCATGTTTGCTATACTATAACACATCGCAGACCCCTTTTATATCACAGTTCTCCTGTACATCAGTGTCCTCAGCCCACCTTCACAGCACATCCCCCCTTTAAAGCGCTTCAGCAGTGTCCTCAGTTCCCTTTGTGTCACAGTGCCCCTTTGCATTACAGTGCCCCTTTACATTACAGTACCCCCTTCACACCTCAGTGTCCCCCTTTAAACATCACAGTGCCCCTCCCTTTAAACATCACAGTGCCCCCCCCTTTAAACATCACAGTGCCCCCCCTTTAAACATCACAGTGCCCCCCCCCCTTTAAACATCACAGTGCCCCCCCCTTTAAACATCACAGTGCCCCCCCCTTTAAACATCACAGTGCCCCCCCTTTAAACATCACAGTGCCCCCCCTTTAAACATCACAGTGCCCCCCCTTTAAACATCACAGTGCCCCCCCCTTTAAACATCACAGTGCCCCCCCCTTTAAACATCACAGTGTCCCCCCCTTTAAACATCACAGTGCCCCCCCCTTTAAACATCACAGTGCCCCCCCTTTAAACATCACAGTACCCCCCCTTTAAACATCACAGTACCCCCCCTTTAAACATCACAGTACCCCCCTTTAAACATCACAGTACCCCCTTTAAACATCACAGTGCCCCCCTTTATATCACAGCCTCCCTACACTGGCACACAGTCGCTGGGTGTTCTCTCTTGGTTCTCCCGCCTGGCCGCTACTATCATCCTCACAGCGGGCGGGAGGTGCTGGATATATCGGGACGGCGGGCGGGAGCTGCCAAACTTACTACAATAAAGCGGTAGTAAGCCACTGCAAAAAAACAAAATAACAAATACTTGCCTTAAAACGAAGCCCTCCAGCTTCCTCCGGTCTTCCTTCCAGGTTTGTGCGAGTTGCTGGAGCCACAATGACGTCCTCTGGTACGGCACGGTGCCCTGAAGGTCTGGCGCGGTATGCAGGACCTTCAGGGGGCATGCGCCCATGACGTCACTGGATGCATCCAAGGTGCCTGTTTTGGAGATATTAATTTTTCCTAGCGGTAAGCCTCATTATAGGCCCGATTATAGGCTTACCTGTACGTACAAATCACGAAAGCGGACTTCACTTCAACAAGCGGGCGATTACTGGTTTATTCATTTGAAAAGACTCCCGCCCTCTGTCCCGATATGCAGCACCTCCCACCACCGACCCGCTTTGAGGATGATAGCAGCGGCTGTGCGGGAGAACCACGAGAGGGAGCACCCAAGTTGATTGGTGGCACGGCCGTGGTCCACACAGGACTGTCACTCAGTCCAGGTTTGGACCGTGGTCCACGCCAATTTCCTGACCCCTGGACTAGAGTGTCATTTATTCAACATCACAGCGATAGACGTATCATAAAAATGTACCCCAAAAGGGATATTAGATAAAATGCAGAACAATAAATTTGTTACACAATTCACTTATTTGGTTTCATCCAGATTATCGCCAACCGAGTCAAATAAGATTTTGGGGTGTCGTTCTGCCATCATGCCACGGTGGACGTTCATCCATAAAAAACAAAATGTAAAAAAATAAATAAAAAAAGGAAAGATAAAGTCAGATAACATTTAAAACGTTGGGAGAAAACAACATGACAGATAACCACAGCAACCAATAGGATTCTGTCTTTCAATTTCATAACTGCTCTGCATTGCACTATAACCGGAGTCTGCTTACTGTGATCAACACAGTAAAAAACGACAGCGCTGCAAAGATGCGGCTTGCAGGACTTTTTTTTTTTACCGTCCTGCAAGCGCACCGCTCCAGTGTGAAAGCACTCGTCTTTAAGGTAGGGCAAAGGAGGCAGCTGCCCTGGGCCCTGTCATTGTTGTGGGGCCCAAAGCAGCTGCCTCATACTTGCCAACTATCCCAGTTTAAATTCATTAATTCCTTGAGGTTTTAGTCCCGTGCTGTGTCCTGATATCCCAGTTTGAAGTTCTGCTACTAATGCTGCCCAGCTCTGCCCTATTGTTGTGTACAGATAACTCACCTGCAGACCCTGTGTTTACATGTAAATACCGGCATTCATATGTAAATAGCAACATCATTCATATGTAAATAAGGGCGGTCTGACAGCATTCATATGTACATAAGGGTGGACCGGCAGCATTCATATGTAAATAAGGGCAGATCTGCAGCATTCATATGTAAATAGGTAGTGCTATTTATATGTATATCATGCCTCCCTGAGGTCATATCCACCATCACCTATTCTGAATGCTGCCCACTGGGGACATAAAGGGACATGCTTGAAGGTCCTGCCTACAACTGTGGTCATTAAGCCTAACATCAGCCTGTTCTGCAAAGTTAAATTGGTGGAGGGAGGGTATTGTGGGGTGTGCAGAGGTAGGCAGAGAAGGAATTACAGCTTGAGATGCACAGGTGAGCAAAGAGGGGATGTATAGAAGTAAGGAAGGTGGGTGCAAAGATGAGCAGAGGAGGCAGGTAGAGTTATAGGGGTGGAGGGTTGGAGTGGAGAGGATGGGGGAGGTTTGGGGTGCAGAGGTTAGCAGGGGTTTTAGGATTGCAAAGGTGTAGTGACAGGGCGGATAAAGATGCAGATCATGTGTAGGACAGCCCATTAATTTCAATGGAAGAAAGTCCCAAACCCTTTTTGAAAATCACGCGGTGCCAAGGCACATGTCAGCCGATGTGTGAGGGTGTCATTAACAATTGATGGCACTGCTGTGTATCTGCTAAAGGGCAGCACGTTTCTGTGGTGTCAGGAAAGCAATTTTGCATGCGTTCCCAACACACACAAATGTGAACGCAGGCTAAATGTCTCAGTTACATTGTAATTGTAATTGTACATTGTACAGTGTAAATCTTCTCATTACATTGGTGCTTGGTGTAGAATCCTTTCATTCACACTAGTGGCCAGTGTGAATGTCCCCCTTACATTGGTGGTCAGTGTAAATCCCTCCTTACATTGGTGGTTACTGCGAATGCTTCTTTTACATTAGTGGTCAGTGTGAACCCCTATTACATTAGTGGTCAGTGTAAACCCCTATTACATTAGTGGTCAGTGTAAACCCCTATTACATTAGTGGTCAGTGTGAACCCCTATTACATTAGTGGTCAGTGTGAACCCCTATTACATTAGTGATCAGTGTGAACCCCTATTACATTAGTGGTCAGTGTAAACCCCTATTACATTAGTGGTCAGTGTAAACCTCTATTACATTAGTGGTCAGCATAAACCCCTGTTACATTAGTGGTCAGTGTAAACCCCTATTACATTAGTGGTCAGTGTAAACCCCTATTACATTAGTGGTCAGTGTAAACCCCTATTACATTAGTGGTCTGTGTAAACCCCTATTACATTAGTGGTCTGTGTAAACCCCTATTACATTAGTGGTCAGTGTAAACCCCTATTACATTGGTGGTCAGTGTAAACCCCTATTACATTGGTGGTCAGTGTAAATCCCTATTACATTAATGGTCAGTGTAAACCCCCATTACATTGGTGGTCAGTGTAAATCCCCATTACATTAGTGGTCAGTGTAAACCCCTATTACATTAATGGTCAGTGTAAACCCCCATTACATTGGTGGTCAGTGTAAACCCCTATTACATTAGTGGTCAGTGTAAACCCCTATTACATTAGTGGCCAGTGTAAACCCCTATTACATTGGTGGTCAGTGTAAACCCCTATTACATTGGTGGTCAGTGTAAACCCCTATTACATTAGTGGCCAGTGTAAACCCCTATTACATTAGTGGCCAGTGTAAACCCCTATTACATTGGTAGCCAGTGTAAACCCCTATTACATTGGTGGTCAGTGTAAACCCCTATTACATTAGTGGTCAGTGTAAACCCCTATTACATTGGTGGCCAGTGTTGAAACTCCTCTTTATAGTGATATTCGGTAAAAAAAATTAAAAATCAGCATTGCCATTGATCGAAACAAGAGCGAAACTGGATGGAGGGGGGGGGGGGGGATAATTTTTTTGCCCAGGGTCCAATCAATATTAAAGACGGCCCTGACTGGAGTGAGAGGAGAGGCTCTTTACAGGCGCTATTTTTCATTTTTAGGGCTGTAGCACCTGTAAAGCTCCTCAGTGTGAACTCAGTCTAAGTGCTGGAAGATGGAAACTTCAAGTTAAATTTGCAATAAAATGTATAATGTCATATTATGGCAAGTTCTCCTGCTATATCCCCCAGCACTCAGCTCTTCACAGAGGAATCTGCTAGGACTGCCATTGTAACATCAAATATTATAAAGACTTTTGGCATAATCTAAATTACAGTGTCATACAGTGGCATACCTTGGGGTGTAGGACAGAAAGAACAATCAGCCTCGGGTAGAGCAAACTGGATATGCTCTATAATCACATTCCAATGCACCTGCATCTACAAGCAGCCCCCAGTGGCAGGAAGGGAGAAGTGCACGTCTAGAGGGAAGCCAGGGGTGCTGTCTATTTTATAACACTGGGAAGGGAAGCGGCAGCGTGTCACCAGCTCAGTGTGTCACCAGCTCAGTAACGCTCCGCCGCTCTGGCTGCTCTGTCTTACTGGGCGACAGGCTCAGCCGGGAGATTGCACGGCGCTCGCGGGTGTCCGTGAGCCCGCAGCCAAATGCGTGAGGACTTGAGATGTCTGCAGTACACAGTAGATGGCCTGTAGGGGGCGCTCCTGGTAATGGCTCCTCTACGGAGCGGATCTCCGGGTACCATTCACTATGAATAGAGGAAGCCCCGCCTCTCAGGAGTTCAGCCCTCCTCCTGTCCGCCCTTTCTCATCCTTGGCTCCTCCCAGTACAGATCGGAAAACTGCTCACCTCCCTCAGCTTTGACTCAACATTTCTCCGAGGCCATTCTGCGCATGCACCGGACGGGAATCCAGCGCATGTGTACTAGAGAGGCAGATTTTCGGGCCCGCACTGCGCATGCGTCGGACGCGAATTTGACACATGCGTACTAGGAGTTGTTTTTTCGGGGCCGCACTGCGCATGCGTCTGTCATGAATCCGACGCATGTGCGCTAGAGGGCCAGATTTTTGGGACCGCGGTGCGCATGCGTCGGACGGGAATCCGACGCATGTGTACTAGGAGACGGCTTTTCCGGGGCCGCACTACACATGCGTCGGGCGGGTGTCCAACGCATGCGTACTAGAGAGCCGGATTTTCGGCCCCCCACTGTGCATGCGTCGGGCGGGAATCGGACGCATGGGTACTAGGAGTTGACTTTTCGGGGCCGCACTGCGCATTATTCGGGCGGGAATCCGACGCATGCATAATAGAGAGCCAGATTTTCGGGCCCGCACTGTGCATGTGTCGTGCGGGAATCCGACGCATACGTACTAGGAGCTGGCTTTTCCGGGGCCGCACTGCGCATGCGTCTGGCAGGAATCCGACGCATGTGTACTAGAGGGCTGGATTTAAGGGACCGCACTGTGCATGAGTCAGGCAGGAATCCGACGCATGCGTACTAGGAGCCGGCTTTTCCGGGGCCGCACTGCGCATGCGTCGGGCGGGTATCCGATGTATGCGTATTAAAGAGTCGGATTTTCGGGCCCGCACTGCGCATGCGTCGGGCGGGAACCCGAAGCATGTGTACTAGGAATCTGATTTTTCGGGGCAACACTGCGCATGCGTCGGGCGGGAACCCGCCACATGTGTACTAGGACGGATTTTTGGAACTGCTCTGCGCATGCGTCGGGCGAGAATCCGATGCATGCGTACTAGGACCCAGCTTTTCCGGGGCCGCACAGGGCATGCGTCGGGCGGGTGTTCGACGCATGCGTACTAGAGGACCGGATTTTAGGGATCCCTGTGCTGTTTTCGGGGCTGCACTGCACATGCGTCTGGCGGGAATCCAATGCATACGCGCTAGAGGGCCGGATTTTCAGGGCTGCATTAAGGGGACTCGGGGGGGGGGGGGGGGGGTTTCCTGTGTACAGTGTTATTGGGGGTTTTACAGAGAGATTTATTAATAATACGGTTACTGGGGAGGATTAGTGTTATGGCTGACATGGTCTGAACACAGTTCTCCCAGTCTCCTGCAGAGGGCACACCAGCACAAGAGCTGGCAGGCAGTACAATCTCTCAAGTCATATCTGTACACAGTCCTTCCTGACACTTGCATTGGGCAGATCAGCACAAGGCACAATAAGTCACCTTTGTCCGAATGTCATCAGTTGCAGAAGTTGCTCCAACACTAGTCCTGACATGCACTACATTCACTTCTGTGCTGTATGGACAGTTCTTCCTATCAACTCCAGATGGCGCTCCAGCATAAAGATCTGCATGTAACAGTCTGAATGCTGACGCTGTAGAGAGCAGACCTCTGTGCAGCAGCTCCAGCCATCCGGCCACCCAGCCACCTAGGACTCGTCCCGGACTCCCCCAGCAGAACTGCACCGGACCCCCCCCCCTACCTATCCATCACATCGTCCACACCATCCGGACGTCGCGTTCAGCCCGCCGGCCACACAGGCCCATCCCGCAGGACACTCCGCGGCTCCGGCCTAGCTCTGGCCAGTGCCGAATCGCTGCCTCACCTCCCATAACCGACCGGCAGCTTGACCGGCCGACCCACAATCCCCCTCCTACCAGATCCATCCTCTCACCGGATCCATCCTCTCGCCCATCATTGTAGCCGGACCGGGTACATAGCGCTCAGACAGCCCGCGGCTTGGGCCTAGCCGGTGGCCATCTTGGTGCTCCCTAGCATCCGGACAGCCTGCAGCTCGTGCCTAGATGTCGGCCATCTTGGTCCTCCCTCCTGAGGCCACAAGCACTTTACCGGCCCTCGGTGAACATTCCCGCCACCTCCAGGTAGTACCCACTATCCCACGGACCCCCTCTCTGTTCACGGTCCCGAACCCACCACCCTCCCCCCCCGGGCACCACCGCAGCCACCGTCCAATTACCCCGTTCTCTAGCCGCTAGACTCGGGGGACAGACCATGGCTGCGGCTTAGCTCTGGCCAGCCAGCCACCTCTTACCCCTCCCACACTTATCCAGCTGGCCCCCGTGCCCTCTACACCTGGTACACCCCCTCCTCAATACTGGACCTCACTGCGGGGGCACAGGTTGACACCGGAGACCAGGATATCCACGGCTCCGGCCCTGCCCAGCGTCCATCTTAGATCCTCCTAGACGCAGCTGCAGCACCAGTCCAACCAGTAAGTAGTGGCCAGATCCCCCTCACTCCTCCACTGCCCCCCCTCCCCTCCTCTCTCCCGTCTTTCTTCTGGACCATCCCGTACAGGTAAGCCCACCGGGGCACCCTAGCAGTTGATCCAGGGTCTTCGAGTCCGATCCCCCCTTGGGGGGGTCAGGAAGGAATTTTTCCTCTGCTGTAGCAATTGGCCAGCTCAGCTAGGGGTTTTCGCCTTCCTTTGGATCAACAGGAGGGCAGTAGGTAGCCAGCCACTCCATCACCTCCACCAGGACTTTCCGCACCATCATCCAGGCCGGCAACTACACTACTCCAGTAGCAGGGGCAGCCATCTGATCCCTCCATCCCCAAGCAAACTCATCATCGCTACATCAGTACCATCATTAGATCATCCTTCCTTCAGCAACTTTGTCTTTCTCACCATGTGCAATTTAAAATACACAGCGGACGCCCTCCACAGGCTAAGAAACACCGCCTCAACTTTACCAACCGCCACTCAAAAAAGACTAAAAAAAAAAGAAAAATTACTAAGGACCAACCCACAATCAACCATCAAATACAGGGAGACACCAAACCAACCACAACAACTAGCATGCGCCCTGATCAACACCAGATCTGCAGTCAAGCACAGACTGGAAATCCACGACGTCATCATTGAAAACAACATAGATTGCGGAGGGCGCATGCGCGCGAGCGAAGGAAATGGCCGCGTGATTCCTCCGCTCCGCGCCGACGGGAACAATAACCCGGCCTGACACCGAGCAGAACGAGCGGGGACGAGGCTCACATACCGCTCCGGACTCCGGAGCGTCTCGGGACTCTGCCGGTGATGCTCCGATCCGGAAAGCACAAGCCAAAAGCCAGGCAGCCCCAGAGGCTCTCCACAGTACCAAGCAAGGGGAAATCCAATATGGCGCTGAAGCCTCCAGAACGGGAAGACGCTGCACACATATCAGATGATAATCCAGAATCTCCAACAGACAGCTTACAACAATTTCCTACAGACCTGGTAAGCCCTCTCCCCCTGGACTCTGATAACCTTTTAGCAAGATTTCGCAATATAGTAAGGGACGAAATCACTGCGGCATCACGCAAGCTGTCATCAGATTTGGTGCGGGGCCTTAAAGAGATAGGCCACCGCACTAATCAATTAGAGCAACGCATGGATTTGGCAACCACAGTCTTAGAGGGTCATGAAGAGGAAGTTGAGAAATTGACGACAGAAATAGAGTCCCTGAAAGACAAGTTAGAAGACGCAGAAAATAGGGCCCGCAGGGATAACCTACGCATCCGCGGTATTCCAGAAACGGTAAATGACCTGCAGGGCACAGCAACGGCATTCTTTCAGGAACTGGCCCCGGAAATTCCTGTAGACCGGCTTGAGTTCGATCGCATACACAGATCTCTGGCCCCTAAGCCCACGGATGGCCCCCCGAGAGACGTTATCATAAAGTTCCACTATTACCGCACTAAAGAAAAGCTTTTGCAGGCGGCGAGAGAACAACAAAATCTCTCTTTTCAGGGGAACTCCCTTCAGCTATTCGCTGATCTCTCGCCGGTCACGATTGCCAGAAGGCGGGGACTCAAACCGTACTTGCAAATACTGCAAACCCAGGGGATCAAATACAGATGGGGATTCCCCTTCAAACTATCCTTCTCTCATTTGGGTCGTCAATTTCAGGCTACTTCTCCGGCGGAGTTAAGGCGTCATTTCCAGGATCTGCAGCTGGACCTTCCTTCCTCCCAGACGGAGGCGGCGTCCTCCTCCTCCTCCAGACCAGGACCCTCCAGGCCCCCTCGACAAGGCTCCCAACGTTCGCTACCCGGATCCCAAGCTCTCCGAGACTTACAGTCCCAGAAGTTCCATAAAGCCACTAATGGCTGAAGGTACTCTTTTCTTTATTTGTTTTTGATGACATCTAGCCCCCTTCTGTTACCCGACCCCGGGCCACGGTCATTCCGGTTTGCTCTTTTTACTGCTTTTACACCTGGAACTTTTAAGTGTGCTGGACAAGGAGCTACTAGTCCCCAGTACCCAATCTCTGGTCCTATGCCTTAATAACTTTAAAGGTCACCTCGCTAGGGCCCGCCCCAATTGTGAGAAGGCGGTGCGAGGTGTAAGAAGCGACATGGCAGATTGGCATATAACCATCTATCAACATGTTTCCAGGAAGAAGACTACCCATGCTTAAAGATGGTTTATTATTTTTATAATTTTTATATATTTTTTTTTTTTTTTTTTTTTTTTTTGGGTTAAGTCTACATGATAACCTTTCCTATCTAACACATGAATGTGACTTTAACATTTCAGTTCTTTCTAAGGTTTGACGTGGTGGGGGGAGGGTGAAACCGTAGCTGCAGGAACAACCTTTTCTGATGTTCCAATGCGGCGCGGGCAGTCGTGACCGTGCCCTGTACCGCCGACTTTGTTGGGGAGGTGGTGGGGCACGGTGGGGTTAGATCAACCTCCCTGGTGGTCAGGAGACTGAAGGCCTTCTGGCCCTTTGGTCCAGGCCATCGGGGACTAAGTTTTGGTTGTACCATTATGTTTTCTAATGTTTCATCAACAAATGTTTAGTTCAGTTGTTTTAAGTTATCTCCACTAAATCAAAGTTCAATGGTTTCTAGATTCTGCTCTTAATATACATTTACAAGTCACGATTGATTAATGATAGGCCGGTGGTCCCGTCGGACCAATGCTACCCCCGATGAGTCAGCACTTGGCCGAGACGGATGTCGCGGCCAATGTCTTACTCAAATGTGGGTCCTTCAGCCCACAAAACAAAGCAACTAAGGTATTGTTGTCTATCCAACTTCGAGATTTTCCTATTATCTCTACCTTACCTGCTTCACCTTCCCTCTTCTACCCTTTGCTTGTCCCTCTTTTTCTTTCCCTTTCCCCTAGGTCCGCGGGATGTCTGACTACAAATTTGTATAGGAGAAATTTCCTGATCCCATGACCCTTAATTGGCTTACCCTGAATGTTCAGGGAATGAATTCCCCCCAGAAAAGGGTTAAAATCTTCAAATACCTAAAACAACAAAAAATAGATATTGCTTGTTTACAAGAAATGCATTTCTCTACCACCTCTTGCCCTAAATACTTTGCGGCACACTATCCACAGGTATTCTTGGCTAACGCATCCACTAAACACAGAGGTGTTCTGATCGCCATAAGCAAAACGGTTCCATTTATTTGCAGTAAGCAGATAGCAGACCCAAATGGTAGATATTTAATTTTGCAAGGCACGATTCAGGATAATGAAATAACAATCATGTCATATTATGCTCCGAACACCAATCCAGGGCCCTTTCTTACCCATATCTGCTCCCTGTTACGATCTCACCAAAAAGGAACCCTATTAATGGCAGGAGACTCCAACGTAACGTTGAAGCCCTCCCTTGACAAGTACCCACCGGACCATAAACCTCCTTCTGTGGCCACCAAATCCTTTCTGCAATCCCTTCAGAACTCTGACTTAATAGATATATGGCGGGAACTCCATCCCCAAAGTAGGGATTATACCCACTATTCCCATCCTCACCACTCTCACTCTAGGATCGACCATATGTTTTTCCTTCGCAAACACCTTCCCCTAATAGAATCGATTTCTATTCTGGCTGCCCCATGGTCGGATCATGACCCCATCCTGACGGTCTGTAGGTCTTTATTGAGTAACTCACAATTCTCCCCATGGGTGATGAATGACTCTCTTCTATCCCACAAAGAGATTCTAGCTGACATTCATGACGCTTCAGCAGAATATTTTAAAATTAACACAGGATCAGTACCATCCCCAGTTACACTCTGGGAAGCATATAAAGCTGTCCTCAGAGGTCACGTTATCCGCATAGCGTCTAGACGTAAAAAAGAGAGAGCAAGGGCTCGTCAAGAGCTCGAACAAAAGCTAGAGACCGCGACCAAGACCTTCAAACTAAAACCCACTCCCACTAATCGCAAATCCTTAGATAAAGCCCGCACAGACTTAGACCTATGCCTGACCGACGAAGCAGAACGAACCCTAAGATGGGCCCGACAAAGGTGGTATATTAAAAGCGAATAAACCTAATACAATGCTAGCCAATAGATTACGCACCTTTGCCCCGAAATTTACCCCTATTACACTTCGCACCCGCCACAATTCTCTAACGGGTAACCCTCAAAAAATTCTGGAGGAATTCAGACATCGCCTCACTAAGCTTTATTCGGAACCAGATCATCTTTCAATCCAAGGCCTAGACGCCTTTCTTAAGAATCTATCATTACCGTCCTTGTCTGAAACTCATACATCCCTGATGGACCGAGATATACAGATCTCAGAAGTCCTCCAATGTATTAAAGAATTAAAGGTGGGCAAAAAACCTGGTCCAGATGGCTTCACGGCACTTTATTACCGGAAAATGGCAGATGTCATTGCTCCGCATTTAACGAAGATGTATAATTCAGTCAAGGATGGTTGTCACTTCACACCCAATCAATTGACCGCCAATATAGTCATGATACCTAAACCAGATAAGGACCATTCATCTTGGGCAAACTTCCGGCCCATATCACTCATTAATATCGACATGAAAATTTTAACAAAAATCCTGGCCACTCGCCTCAATTCCTTCCTTCCACGCCTAATCAAAAAAGATCAAGTGGGATTTGTCCCACGTAGGCAAGCAGGGGACGCAATAAGACGCCTTCTCCAAATACAACACATAGTCCATAATAGATCCCTGGAAACCATGTTCTTATCATTGGACATCAATAAAGCCTTTGATACATTGTCATGGCCATACCTGATTCAAACGTTACAGCACTTTGGTTTTGGCACTTGTTTTATGGGCTGGGTTTCAGCCATCTATAATTCCCCACAAGCCAAGGTGAAGTACTATGGGTTTGAGTCACACACTTTCCCAATTAGAAGGGGCACTCGCCAGGGATGCCCACTCTCTCCATTGTTATTTATTTTAGCATTGGAACCCCTGGCGGAAGCCATTAGATCCCATCCTGATATAACTGGCGTGGATGTAGCAGGAACCCCGCATAAACTGTCTATGTTTGCAGATGACATATTACTGACCATCACTAAACCGAGAATCACCCTCCCTAATCTGCTAGCACTTCTAGAAACCTTTGCTACTTTTTCGGGTCTATCGGTCAACCCCGCTAAATCAAACGCAATGTCGATAAATCTCTCAATATCCGAATTAGAATCCCTACAGTCACACTTTTCCTTCCAATGGTTGAAGTCTTTACCTTATCTTGGTATTCGTCTCACCCCAAAATATTCAGGTTTATTCCAAGCTAACTTTCCCTCATTATTTAGGAAACTCTCTAATATGCTTTCCTCGTGGTCCGCTCTCCCATTGTCCTGGTTCGGTAGGATTACTACCGTTCGCATGTCCTACCTCCCAAAACTGCTTTACTACTTCAGAGTTCTCCCAGTCCCAGTCCCCTCCCATATTCTCCGGATACACCAGCGCAAGATCATGCAGTTTATTTGGGGCTCCAAGAAGCCTAGGATCAAAAAGCAGGTATTGTTCGCTCGTAAAATTAATGGAGGTTTATCGGTACCCAATCTACAAGCTTATTACATAGCGGCAGCCATAGCTCCATTATCTCATCTCCATGAGAAATCCCAGATGCCATTATGGGCCACTATGGATATAATAGACTCTCACCCGATATCCTTAGCCTCCCTTCCATGGCTTCCTCGAGAACATCGCCCTAGTGTCATGGGCCCATGCTTGGCCCATTCATTACGGTTATGGGACTCTGTTAAATACTCCGCAGGTTTAATATCCCCACATCTTCCCTTACTCTCCCTTCTTCACTGTCCACTGTTCCCACCGGGACACGATAACCCGCAGCAATTTCGATGGTGGACTGAGCAAGGATTTGTGGATGTCCACTCTATGTTTTCCCCAACTAGGATAAAAACATTTGCGGCCCTACGCTCCTCACATGACATCCCTCTAAGGGAACATTTTAGATATATGCAAATACGACATTTCCTACTAACCCTTATCAAATCCCATGACCCCCCATTTACACTAACCCCCTTTGAACATCTTTGCAGAGCACGACCCCAATCCCCTGGTCTTATTTCATTAATTTACGCAGCCATTATTGACTCCACAAAACCTCCCATAAGAACATATCATCTACAATGGGAAGCAGAGCTGGGTAAAAAAATTGACCCGGAGGACTGGCAAGCCATGACAATTTCATTATCCAAGTGCTCCAAGAATGTTTTATTCTTGGAAAATGCTTACAAAATTCTTTATAGATGGTACTACACCCCAGCCAGAATAGCGAGGTTTATCCCATCTTATTCCCCTTTGTGTTTTCGGGGATGCTCACAAGAGGGCACGATGGCACACATTTGGTGGAAGTGCCCCAAGGTATGCAGACTGTGGATCAGAGTGTATGCGCTCCTCCGAAATCTCTTCAATACAACTATAAAAAGGGACCCCTTTGAGGCCCTTTTGGGGAAACCAATCCCTGAACTGTTGCGCCCCGAGCGACAGTTAGCATCCCATGTATTAACTGCAACTAAATTAACTATTGCAAAATCATGGAAAACTTCAGTCCTAAGTTTTGAAGCAGTTAAAAATCGCATTAACGACACCATGGTTAATGAAAAGCTGACAGCAATATTATCAGATACACATGATAAATTTCTTCGAACATGGCAACCATGGGTAAACTATGCCCACCCCTCCAGATTCGATTCGGCACTACTCTCCTTGTAATGGAAACAAAGACACCCCATCCCGCGGACCTCTTCCCCCTCCCCCCCTCTTCCCCCCCCTTCTTTCTGCACCCCCCACTTTTTCTTCTCTATTGATCTCCTTTCCTTCTTCTTCTGAATCACCAAGTCAGTTCCTTTTTACTCCCATTCTTCATTTTTTTAGTCTGGGCAACTTTTCCTTTATATATCCTTGACTCCACAGGTTTACCCCTGATGGAGATATAGTACAGGCCGACAATTGATTTGGAACACTTAATGCCTCCTCAGTGCTTTATGTATTGATACATGGTCATCTGTTATGAATCCTGTTTTCATTTCTTATTATTATAAACACCCTTTCTTTTTTTTTTTTTCTTTTATTTTGGGTTTTTTTTTTTTTGTTCTCTGTACCATGAATATGCACTCATGTATCCGCATAATGTACATTAATATGTTACTCCTTTTGTACTAACAACACCTTTTATGTTCAATAAAAACCTTTTGTACAAGAAAACAACATAGATTGCCTCTTCATTACGGAAAGCTGGCTAACATCCGACTGCAACACCATCCTAACTGAACTGTTGCCTGAGAACTACAGTATCCTAACTGAGCATAGAATAGGAAAAAAAGGAGGAGGCCTAGCAGTGATCTTCAAATTGCACCTTGCGTTCACCAAACCAACTTTACAGAACTCAGTGCCTTTCATGGAGACGCTCTCCTTGCGTCTTCAAACAACACCCCAAGACACCATTCACATACCACTATGCTACAGACCACCAGGACCAAAGACCAATCTCCTTACACCACTCACTGAATTCATTTCAATACACACCCTGAAAGCCAAAAACTTTTTGGTACTTGGGGACTTTAACCTCTGGGCAAACTCTACCCAAGACCCCATCGCGACCGCCTGCATTAACCAACTGGAAGAACTAGGTCTTCAACAGCTGATAAATGCCCCCACGCACGGTTCAGGACACACTCTAGACCTCATCTTCAAACAGAATATGGACATCAACATATTCGACAACACCCCACTACCATGGACGGACCACCACGCTATCCAATTTAAAATCACCGCTAACACCAACCTCCAAAAACAGAAACACGCAACAGCAACACACTGGAACAGATCTCAGAAGAAACTACACTCTGAACTCTTCAAAACCACATTATCAAACAAAATACCATTGCTAAACTTAAACCTCTCAACGGAACAAACACTCAACCTGCTAAACAAGGCATTACTACAAACAGCAGACTCAGTGGCACCAAAACGCAGAACACTCATCCGCAAAAAAAAACTCGAGATGGTTTAATGGTACTCTCACCCTACTCAAGCGAGAGCGTAGAAGAGCGGAAAGAGCATGGAGAAGAAATCCTACCAAGGAAAACCATACAAACTACAAAGTACTCACTGTGAAATACCACAAAGCAATCTTCAAAGCCAAAAAAGAACATTTCTCGAACACCATCTCAACTGCCTAAAACCGGCCACGGGAACTTTTCAAAATAGTCGCCCAGTCAATGAACCCAACCTGCTTAGAGCCCCCAGCAAACGATACTCAAGAATTCTGCAATGAGTTATCAAATTTCTTCATCGACAAAATCAACAACATTCGGAAATCAATTCAACAGAAAAAAAACAACCAACCTCACTCAACCAAAGCAAAAAGAGGATATTGACACGAACATCACACAAACACCGAATTTTTCTTTGACCCTAATCACCACTGACACGACTAAAAACATTATCAGAAGCCTTCGAGACAGCACACCAAACGACATCATTCCCACAAAACTCCTGAAAGAATGCTCCGACATCCTGGCTCCCACTATAACACACCTCATAAATCAGTCGTTCAAAGAAGGGATTGTTCCAACCACCCTCAAGCAAGGCATTGTCAAACCCCTGCTAAAGAAACCCAATCTCGACCCTAAGGACCCCAACTACCGCAGACCGATAACTAGCCTCAACACCATCTCCAAGATTATGAAGAAAGCAGTAGTACAACAGCTACAACGCCACCTGAACACACACCAACTCCTGGACCCTCTGCAATCAGGCTTCAGCCCAGGACATGGCACAGAAACAGCACTTCTCAAAATATGGGCCCTTGAAGCAGCAGATGACGGAGAATCATGTCTCCTGGTACTGTTAGACCTCAGTGCAGCATTTGATACAGTGGACCACAATACTCTACTTGTCCGCCTCACAGAAGTAGCAGGAGCCACAGATTCTGGTCTAAAATGGTTTACATCCTTCTTAGAGGATCGCTCTCAGACATTAAAACTAGGAGCATTCACCTCTGAAACCCACGCAATCTCCTGTGGAGTCCCTCAGGGTTCACCCTTGTCACCAGTGCTATTCAACATCTACATCCGCCCACTCCTCAAAATCATCAGAAAATCGGACCTCTCCTTCCACTCATACGTTGATGACACCCAACTCTACTTTCGCATCACCGGACAAAAAGACCACCATCAGAAACTAGAGAAATGCCTCACTTTGATAGATGACTGGATGACCATTAGCTCCCTCAAACTCAACGGTTCAAAAACAGAACTTCTTCTCCTACACGCTAACCAAAATTCAAAAACCAAGACTCCGTGGACACCTCCCACCATCTTTGGACAGACCATCTCTCCAAGCACCAAAGCCAAGAGTCTCGGAGTCATCTTTGACTCAGAAATGACAATGGATGCACAAATAGGATCATTAGTTAGCGAATCTCACCATCTCCTCCGCCTGCTACGTAGGCTCATCCCAGAAGAGGACAAAGCAGCAGTAGTTGGAACAATCATCAACTCCCGACTCGACTACGCAAACTCGCTCTACATAGGATTACCCCAATATCAGCTTGCGCGCCTACAACTCATCCAAAACGCGGCGGCAAGACTGCTAACAGGAAAAAAACCCTGGGAGTCCCTTTCCCCATCCCTGAGGAGCCTACATTGGCTAACCGTAAAGAATCGGATCACATTCAAGACCCTCTGCCTCACCCACAAATGCATACAAGGAAACGCTCCTCAATAACTTTGAGAGAAAATAAAACACTACACACCCAATCGCAATCTTCGATCACCTAACCAAAACCTCCTCCTCATTCCCAAATACCGCTACAAAGCAAAGGGAGAACGAAGATTCGCAGTCCAAGGACCTTGGCTATGGAACGCTCTTCCGACTTACATCCGCATCGAAGAAAACCATTAGGCCTTCAGGAAAAAAACTCAAGACCTACCTCTTCTAAGAAGCTGACAACACAGAACGCATCTAGCGCCTTGAGGTGATTCAGTTCGCATTTGCAGCGCTTTAAAAATCATTCATTCATTCATTACACAGTCCCCAATGTCTTGTCCTTGTACAGTTCTGCCAATTACCAACAGAGGGCACTCTAGCACAAACCAGGTCCACAAATGAGGACTCTGAACAACCATAAGGCACCATTTCTTCCTCTGACACCAAACAAGGGGAATGGGAAATTCCTCCCACTGACCACCATGCCCAAGGAATTGTGTTCTTGCCATTAGGGCATATGCTACTCCCACTAGCCACGTTCTGGCCCCCCAAAAGTCTAAAAGACCGTAAACTGGTGCTTTGTTTAGAAAGTTTGGAGACCCCGGACTTATGCCTTGGCATGCTGCACAGTTGCAGATGTCTTGACTTGAATCATTTCTCCACATTATCTGGAGAGGGCGCTCCAACACAAGGCTCGGCATGCATTCCTATTACAGGATATGCTGGAGATTATTTGTTAAAGCCCCCCCCCCCCCCTGCATCTCATTTATTGAAAAATCTTTCAAAAGGATGCAGCAGTCCTGGCAATACTAGATAAATAAGTATGAAAGTTGTGCAAATCTGTGAGTTAAAGTTATTATACTTCTGACATTCTCTCTCCTCCCCGACAAAAAAATATGTCTGTGCAGCCGACTCCATCAAGCAAATGGATTTGTCTGCTGGATCTTACATGATGCCTCAGAATCAACAATGGTGGAACTGGGCTGTATGTGGACACGACGGCTCACATAGAGTGGGGAAAATAATTATTTGATCCCCTGCAGATTTTGTAAGTTTGCCCACTTACAAAGAAATGAAGGGTCTATCATTTTTATCATAGGTGCATTTTAAATGACAGAGAATCAGCCAAAACTCCAGAAAAAAAAAAAAACAGAACAAATGTTATAAATTGAGTTGCAGTTCAGTGAGTAAAAATAAGCATTTGATCCCCAAGCAAAACATGACTTATGTTGGCCATACACTATACGAAAAATCGGCCAAAATTCAGTCAGACAGTTTTTTTAGCCAGTTAATGGGCACAAAAATCGATAATCATTGGGAGGTTTTTGAGCCAAAAAACGAAGGACAAGTTTGGAAATTTTCTGCCGAATGAATGGTAAATTGAAAGGTTATTGTGTTTCCCCGTCCGAAAAAAAAAAAAATACATTCATTTATGTCCGCTGAACAATTTATCGGTCATTACATGATGGCACTATCGTTCTCACTCACGGCCGAATGTTTGTTTTTCAAAAATGGGTTCGGCTGATTTTTCGTATAGTGTATGGCCAGCATTAGTCCTTGGTGGATATACCCTTGTTGGCAAGCAGGACGTTTCTTATAGTTGGTGACCCGGTTTTCACACATCTCAGGAGGGATTTTGGTCCACTCTTCTTTATAGATCTTCTCCAAATCCCTTAAGGGGTGTTAAAGGTTTGTGTTTTTTCACCTTCATGCATCCTATGCATGAAGGTGAAAAAACACCTGGCAGTCACCGGCCCTCTAGCCCCCCTGTTTTACTTACCTGAACCCCTGTATTCAGTCGGTGGGGACACGCTGTCTGTCTCTCCACCGGCTCTCGGCTCTTGATTGATTGCAGCACAACCATTGGCTCCCGCTGCTGTCAATCAAATCCAATGACGCTGGGGGGGCGGGGCCGAGTCCTGCATTCGGCCTCTATGGACGCCAAATGCTGGACTCGGGAGCGCGCCCGCAAGGTAATCCCCCGGGAGAGCGCTTCTCCCAAGGGGGTTATCTGATACGGGGAGGAGCCGCCGGGGGACCCCAGAAGAGCAGGGCCACTCTGCGCACAACGAGCTGCACAGTGGAGGTAAGTATGATATGTTTGTTATTAAAAAAAATTTAAATAAAAGATTACCCTTACAATCACTTTAAGGTTTCTTGGTTGTCGCTTGGCAACTCGTTTCAGCTCCATCCATAAATTTTCTATAGGATTAAGGTCTGGAGACTGGCTACGCCACTCCATGACCTTCTTTTTCTTCCTCCAAACACGTCGAGTCCCCCTCCTCAAGAAGCCACATGTACAGTCATGTTAATTAACATCTAAATGATTCAGAGAAGGATTGGGAGAAAGTTCTGTGGCCAGGTGAAACCAAAATTGAGCTATTTGGCATTAACTTGACCCGCCATGTTTGGAGGAAGAAAAATGCTGACTATGACCCTAAGAACACCATCCCTACAGTCAAGCACAGAGGTGGAAACGTGATAGTTTGGGACCACTCTTTCCTTTTTTTTGCCCACACAAATACTTTCTTTGGAGCAGTGACCAATTCAGTCAGTCCAGCGTGGTCTCCAACACAAGCTCGTAATTCAGCAAGGAGCTGCAGCAGAATTAGTGCCAATCCAACAGGGAGTCAAAGCGTAGTCATTGAATACAGAGCGGGAAACCACAGCATAGTCAGTGGCTCTTAGGCAGTCATGGCATAGCCAGAACATATCTAGAAGGGAGCCACGGCAGAGTCAGCACCTATCTAGCAGGGAGACATGGTCTAATCAGCACCCACCCTGTTGCAGTTACCTGAAAAGCCTTTATGGAATGGTTGGTTTGGCTAGACCATTGATGACCAAAGATTTTAGGTGATGGTTAGATCATGGATGCCCATAGATTTTAGGGCATTATTAAGTTGGGTAGCCCATTGATGGCCATAGATTTGCCCCTGTGGTAACCCCTTGTATTCCCTCAAAATACTCCCAGGGATTCATGTAGCTCCTGTAAATAAAGCAGGCCAGGATTTGCTCATATTCGTACATTTTCTAAATCTAGAAATAGCAGCAATTAGAAATGGGATTTTGGCAGGAACACATACATTTTGGTTGATCTGAAAAGATATTTAGTGACTTCACTTGGCAGGAATTCTGGGCTCCAGGAGGGGGTCCTGATCCATGAAATGCTTAGACCTTTCCACAGATGCTACGCTTTCAGGCCACGGTGTTAAAAATTGAGAAGGCAGAGCAGGAAATGCTTGGAATTTTTGCAGTGTTACAGTTAGAACATTTTTGCCCATATGTAATCAACGAATCCAGGAGATTGGATGTTAAAGGTCTTTGATAAAAAGATTATGTCTCCATCGTTTCCTCCAGACTAGTTATGGTGTGCAAAACTCATGAGCTAGTGGGGAAACATTGCATGTGGCACGTTGCCATTCTGTCCCCCTGGATTCATCCTCGTCTGCCATGCCATTCTGTCCCCTTGAAGTCCTCATCAGCCTGCCCCCCCCAGAGTGCTCCTCTGCAGCCAGGTCAGCCTGCCCCTCCACCCCTCACGGAGTGCACCTAATGCATTAAACAAAAATGTATTGGAAAGATGTAAAACCAATAACAATGGAAAAGTACAACATATAAGAGCATGTGAAACAGAAGATGCCATGTAGTGCAGGATACGGGTGCTCCAACAACACCCCGTTATACTGGCAATCTGACGCGTTTCAGGGCACTCCCCCTTCCTCTGAGCTAAGCTGACCAGCTCATCAATGTTTAAGTGCATAAATACAGGCACACAGACACAAAGCGTCCCCCTGACAAGAGGGGCATAGCCAAAGCCACAAAAAATTAAAATATTAATAATAAATCTATATACCCAAAAATGGTGCAGCACACGATGCAGCGCATACAGTCTTACCCTCTATAGCACAACTGTGCCATACATGTGCCTCAAAGGATCTGAATAGTTGCCTGCTGTAATTGTGGCCACTGGATGACAGCCAGCAGTCCTTGGAGCGCAAACCGCATAGATGTGCGAACCAGCCAGCTAGATGTTTGGCACCCTCTAGTGGTGGCTGGTGGTATTGCAGGCCACTATAAATGTTTCACAGCCCTGTTTTATCCTCCCAAATGTAAGCTCTTTCCCCATCCCTCCTCCAAACAAGGATCTTGCTCCAGTTAATAAGCAGTTGGTGTGGACAGCATGACAATCTCTTTTTTTGTGGAACTTTTCCAAACAAGCATTTTGCGTTATTCATAGAAGGCTTCGCTGTTTAAGGAGTCCCAGAATTTGGAATGAGCAAGCAGCGAGGGAAGTGTTCTGACACCTGACATGCTGGTTGTGGGATAAGGATCGGGGCGACAGCCCTGAAGTCTTCCCCATCAAACTGTAAGCAGTGGCAGCTCCCATATTCCTATGCTGGCAGGCTCTCTTTAAAGCGGGGTTCCACTGTCTCCAATTTTTTTTTATTATAAGTAAATGACAAACATATCATTGAAGTATGTTATTCACTTTTTCTGTTTTTCTTACTTTCGGATGTAATTTTTCTCCCAAAAAAAGAACTTTTAAAAATTCCTAACGACGGTTCTCATCTTGCCTGTGGGCATGTGAAGCCCACAGGCATCCTCTCCTGGGATATTGTGCCGCTGATCGACCAGCATGCACCGCCCGTTGTATTGCCGATCTCGCGCATGCGCAGTAACCCTAAATCGGAGCGCCGTAAACCGCTCAGTTCCAGGATTGGAATCTCGCGATAACTCATGCCAGGCCGCCGCACTGACTCCTGGGAACAATGACACAAGCTCCCAGGAGCCAGTGCGGCTAATAGGAAATAACGATTTTGCCGCACTAATCCCGCCCATATCCGCAGGCTGTACATCCTGGAACACAAAAAGATAATATGAACAACAAAAGGTACAGTGGGGAAAAAAAAAAGTGCCGTTTGTTCATTAGGACATTGCGGTCATCCTCTTGAGATATTTTCATAAAATCGGGTGGAGCTCCGCTTTAAAGCCAAGCATGGAAAGTTCCGTGTTGACACACATCGCAAGAAAGTTAGCAAAGGAACCCAAAACAAAAAACATTTCTATCCGTAACCAACCGCCAGCCAGCGCTCTGCAGTGACTGACTGCAATGGAGAACCCCCAGTCGGCTGCCATGGATTCAGTCTTTAGCTCCTCACTTGAAGGAATCCATTTGAACAATGTTCGGTTACTGTTAAGAGTTCTGTATGATACACTTGTATGTCTTAATGGGGTAAGCCTGAGAATTCCCATAATTCTCCTTTATTTTCTCCATGGATGACAATTACACAAATCAACCGCCATGTCCCTCAGCTCACAGAGAATGTGGAAGGTGATCAGATCCAGACAACATTCCAGAATTACATATTTATAGCAGAGAAGATTCCGCTCATTAGACTCCAATTCCTTAAAGAAGGAACATTGCCAGAAATTCCAGGAGCTCCCGGAAATTACCGATTATCCCTCATCTTGTCAGATTCTGACGAATATGGAGATATCCGAGCGATCTCAGTGTTAGGCCCTTTGCACACACTCATTCTCTGTTGAGAAAGCAGCAGATCCAGCTTGTGTTCTGTCCAGCAGGTTGGGGATTAAAAGCAATTTGTGTCATATTCATTGAGGAACACTATGGTATATTGCCACCTACAGTAGGACTTGATCAGGTAGGTAACCTCTTTCAGGGGTTGAGATCTACCTGACAACATCAAGGAAATCTGCCCTTTTCACATCACATTAACCTCCCACAGTAGTGTCCTGTGCCCCCCTTCAAAGTAGTGTCCTCTGCCCCCCCATACAGTAGTGTCCTATGTTCTTCACATTACCCTCCCACAGTAGTGTCCTCTGCCCCCCCATACAGTAGTGACCTCTGTTCTTCACATCACCCCTCCCACTGTAGTGTCCTGCCCCGCCCCCCCAAATAGCAGCTTTCTCTGACCCTTCACATCACCCCCCCCCCCCCCACCCATCGTGGTGTCCTCTGCCCCCTTTCCCCCACACAGTAGTGTTCTGTGACCCCTCCAAAGCAGTGTTTTCTGCTCCCCTTCACATCACTCCCCCCCCCCCCCACCAGTAGAGTCCTCTGTGACCCCTATAGCATTGTCCTATGAACATCTCACGGAGCACTGCTCAATCCATCATCCGAAAATGGAAAGGAGTATGGCACAACTGCAAACCTACCAAGACATGACCGTCCACCTAAACTGACAGGCTGGGCAAGGAGAGCATTAATCAGAGAAGCAGCCAAGAGGCCCATGGTAACTCTGGAGGAGCTGCAGAGATCCACAGCTCAGGTGGGAGAATCTGTCCACAGAACAACTATTAGTCGTGTTCTCCACAAATCTGACCTTTATGGAAGAGTGGCAAGAGGAAAGCCATAATAAGTCCCATTTGCAGTTTGCGAGAAGCCATGTGGAGGACACAGCAACCATGTGGAAGAAGGTGCTCTGGTCAGATGAGACCAAAATTTAACTTTTTGGCCTAAAAGCAAAACACTATGTGTGGCGGAAAACTAACACTGCACATCACTCTGAACACACCATCCCTACCGTGAAACATGGTGGTGGCAGCATCATGTGGTGGGGATGCTTTTCTTCAGCGGGGACAGGGAAGCTGGTCAGAGTTGATGGGAAGATGGATGTAGCCAAATACAGGGCAATCCTAGAAGAAAACCTGTTAGAGTCTGCAAAAGATTTGAGACTGGGGCGGAGGTTCACCTTCCAGCAGGACAACGACCCTAAACATACAGCCAGAGCTACAATGGAATGGTTTAGATCAAAGCATATTCAGGTGTTAGAATGGCCCAGTCACAGTCCAGACCTAAATCCACTTGCAGCGAAAGCATTGACTCAGGGGGGCTGAATACAAATGCAAGCCACACTTTTCACGTATTTGTAAAAAATGTTGAAAACCATTTATCATTTTCCTTCAACTTCACAATTATGTGACATTTTGTGTTGGCCTATCCAATAAAATACATTTACGTTTTTGGTTGTAACATGACAAAAAGTGGAAAATGTCAAGGGGTATGAATACTTTTTCAAGGCACTATATATGCTGTGGCAGATTGCTTCCCTGGAGGAGAAAGACTTTCACAGGCTGTGTACAGGGCCACTGCTGTCACAAAGGGATGAAGAGCAGGCACTAACATAGCAATAACTGTCTTGGCCGGTCGCAGGGTGGCAGGAGGTCTCACCTGGCAAAAATGAGCCTGTGTCAATCAGCTCCTCCAACTATCTCCCTCCAGTTCTGTCTGCACTCCACCGAGTCCACATGGACTCCTATTAGCATGCTTCTCTGAGCCTGCTTGCCTTTAAAGAGAAGCATGCTGACACTGGATGCATCATGGGCCGGACAGAAAACAAAGAGGCCGCAGTTTGCCCAGGTCTGATCTAGTGGCTCGCCTCCTGTACCTGTTGTAAAGCTTCTCCTGATGACTATCCTCCTGTACAACTTCATCTGGTAGCTATCCTCCTGCACCTGTTCTACAGCTCCCCCTAGTGACTTTAATCCTGCACCTCCTTAACAGCACCACCTAGTGGCTATCCTCCTGTAAAGCTCCCCTTAGTGGTTATCCTCCATTGCCTGCAGCACAGCTCCCCCAGTAGCTTTCCTCCTGCAAGTTTTGTAAAGCTCCCACTGGTGGCCATCCTCCTGTACCTGCTTTACAGCTCCCACAAATGGCTTTCCTCCTGTACATCTTCTCTAGGGGTATATTGTCACCTACAGAAGAATTGGACACAAAATGAAAAATGGATATATTACTGTACCTGCCATACAACTCCAGCTAGTGGTTATCCTCCTGTATAGCTACCCCTAGTGGCTAAACACTGGTACCTCTTGTACAACTCCCCCTGGTGACTATACACCTGTACTTGCTGCGCAACTCTGTTGTTGCAAAGCAGTAAGAAGATAAAAAATAAAAAAAAAAGGAAAAAACTCAAGAGGGAAGAGAGCAGAGTCCCTCAGATAACATTGGAGAAAACTGAGGGGTGTGCTAGAACACCCCAACTAAATCAAAGTGCCACCTTTGCAGCCAGGGCAATCACACAACTGCCAGGACCTCAGGGCTGAAGCAGCCACATCCACTGTATAGATATATGACAGGAGGAGAGGGGTGGGAGGAACTGTCCCTCATACCTCATCTGGGGTATTATTACTGTACCATTGGACAGCCTAGAAGTAGGGGAGGGGGACCAACTGTGCCCCATACCTTACCTAAAGGGTATTATTACTGGACGAGTGTAACTTTAGCAGCTGTTGGTGACGGCAATTTGCAAAGTGACCACATGCAATAGAAAATTGAATGCAGATCCCACATTCCCCCCTCTCTATATATAGTACTTATACAAATATCAGGGCCGGTACTACCACTAGGCAAACTAGGCATCTGCCTAGGGCACCCCTGCTGCTTAGGGTGCCTGGCCACTGGTGTTCCTACTCTCTTCAGCAAGCAACTAAGTCTCAGCATCAGCAGACAGCCGCCGCTTCATTCGCACATAGTGTCAGAGGCTCAACGGCGATGGAGGACTGTGTCCCGACTCCCGAATGAATGGAAGCAAGCAAACATTCATTGATGGGCACTGGTAGGCTGTATTGATGGGTGCTGGTGGGGCTGCATTTGATGGGCGCTGGTGGGGCTGCATTTTATGGGTGCTTCATTAAAAGGGTGTGGCTTACATGGGCAGGGGAAAAGGGGTGGGGTCAGGGGTGGAGCCAGGGGGGCGGCATAATGAGGTTTCGCCTATCATGTCAAAAATTCCTGCACCGGCCCTAACATACAAGTGATTTATCCCTACTTTCTATGCTCTCATTCTGTATTGGTACCTTAATCTTCTGTAGCACCCTGTTCCCAAAATATGGGGCTATAGTGTAAATTTAGTTTTTGGCTGAACTGTAAACCGCTCAAATTGATTGTACATAGTTTATTTGGTTCTGTTCTAAATTTGACTGTGTTGTGCATTTCCCACTGTTGCCAGTAGGTGTCACTGGTACCACAGGACAGTGTGAGAATAGCAACCAAGTTAAGCGGTAATGAATATTCTTTTTCCAGAAACAGCTCAGTAGGAGGTTCCTGCCGCTGTGCTTTCTGGGAAGGGGTATTTATTGGACAGATGCCATGTGCTTTAGTCAGTCCTTACCTCGTGGCCCTCCAGGCCTGAGGCTACGTTGCTGCAAGCTTTGCAAATAGGCCCAGAAGCCTGTCTGGGGCCTACTACTTCTGAGGTGGTCCTTAGGCTTGCCTGAATGGAAGAAGCCAAGCTGAGGAGATCCAGGGGAGGACCTTTGGTGTAGAGAGCCAGGATGAAGACTGGTCTCTTAGAAGGGCCTGGTGACTCGGTGGGAGGACACACCTACATCTAACCTACCCTCACAATACTGTTGGTTGGCTAAAAGATTCTGGTACTGTGAAGCTGTTCTACAATCTAATCTAGGTAATACATTCCTGGCTACTAAGTTTGTGAGAGAGACTTATCCAGATATCTTACTGGTAAGGGATGAGCCGAACACCCCCCGGTTCGGTTCGCGGCAGAACATGTGAACGGACTGAAAGTTCGCGCGAACATTTGAACACCGTTAAAGTCTATGGGACTCGAACGTGAAAAATCAAAAGTGCGAATTTTAAAGGCTAATATGCAAGTTATTGTCCTAAAAAGTGTTTGGGACCCAGGTCCTGCCCCAGGGGACATGTATCAATGGAAAAAAAAGTTTTAAAAACGGCCGTTTTTTCGGGAGCAGTGATTTTAATAATGCTTAAAGTGAAAAAATAAAAGTGAAATATTCTTTTAAATATCGTACCTGGGGGGCGACTATAGTATTCCTGTAAAGTGGCACGTGTTTCCCGTGCTTAGAACAGTCCCTACACAAAATTACATTTCTAAAGGAATAAAAGTCATTTAAAACTGCTTGCAGCTGTAATGTAATGTCGGGTCCCGGCAATATGGATGAAAATTGAGAAAAAAAAGGCACGGGTACCCCCCCCCCCCCCCCAGCCCATTACCAGGCCCTTTGGGTCTTGTATGGATATTAAAGGGAACCCCACACCCAAATTAAAAAGGAAAAGGCGCCGGGCCCCCAGGCCCTATATACTCTGAACAGCAGTATACAGGCGGTCCAAACAAGATAGGGACTGTAGGTTTGTTTTCAAGTTGAATCTGTTTGTAATTTGGAACACGTACATTTTGTAGGTGTAGCTCCAGCCCAAAAAATCTATTTTTAAGCTTTTTGGGTAACCTAGGGAAGGGTTATCACCCCTGTAACATTTGTTTTGCTGTCTGTGCCACTATTCAGAAGATTTCACCTCACTTTCTGTCCCAATGACTATTGGATTTTGAAAAATTGGGGTTATTAGGGAAACAAGAATTGGTGATAAAGCATCAATGGAGACACCTTTTTCCCCATATTAACTCTTACAGGAGAGAATTTACCTTCCTAGGAGTAGATTTCCTCTCACTTCCTGTTGTCTCCCTCCATTTGTAAGTAGGAGTTGTTTGTAAGTTGGATGTTTGAAAGTAGGGGACCGCCTGTATATACTATACGGCCTGCCCTATATACTCTGCAGAAAATTGGGCCTTAGGTGTTGGTGGTACCAGAACAAGCCCTCACAATTACTCTTGGTGGGCGCTGGAACGGGCCCTGCTGTGAAATATTATATCAAGAATTGTAATTACATGCCCCTGTTGAACAGGGGCAGAAAAATTGGGCCTGTGGTGGTGGTGCTACAACACTGTAAGCCCTCACAGTTACTCTTGGTGGGCGCAGAAACGGGCCCTGCTGTGAAATATTAGATCAAAAATCGTAATTACACACCCCTGTTAAACGGGCAGAAAAATTGGGTCTTAGGCAGTGGTGGTGGTGCCACAACACTGTAACCCCTCACAGATTCTGTTGTTGAGCGCAGGAACGAGCCCTGCTGTAAAATATTAGAATATTTAAATATTGTAATTACATGGCCCTGTTAAACAGGGGCAGAAAAATTGGGCCTTAGGCACTGGTGGTGGTGCCCTGAAACAAACATGTTTTTAGAAGCTATTAACATGAACATTGAGGAGGAATAGGATAGTCACTCAGCATAGGCAGTCTTCAAAGGATCTCACATTCATAGAAAAATTAATTGGTTACATCAACATCAGGTGCTTGGTAGCTGGTGATCCAAAACTGATTAATTTTTATAAAGGTTAGGCGATAAACTGAGTCTGTGGACAGGCACACTCTGTGATCGGTTACAAAGCCTCCAGCAGCACTGAATGTGCGTTCAGAAAGAACGCTGGATGCAGGACAGGCCAGTAGCTCAATTGCATATTGTGCAAGCTCTGACCAGTGATCCATCCTCAAGACCCAGTAACCCAGTGGATTTTCGGTTGGAAAGGTCTCCAAGTCTGATCTTGCCCCTAGGTATTCCTGCACCATGTAAATCAGACACTGGCGATGGTTGCTGGAACCGATCAGACCTTGGGGCTGCGGACTAAAGAATTGTGTGAACGCATTGTCAGACGGCCACCTTCTCCACTGCTCCTTCTGTGACTGACCAAAGCCTCAGCAACATGTTGTCCAGGAGGACCAGGAAATTGTAACCTCCCAGGCTCTGGAAACATATTGCACAAACCATTCTGCAAGGCCTCCCGAAGATGTTTCATTCTATGCTCCCTCTGCGAAGGCTGGATAAGTTCTGCAACCTTACCCTTGTAACGTGGATCAAGAAGGGTTGCCAGCCAGTAATGATCCCTCTCCTTGATACCACAAATCCGAGGGTCCTTTTGCAGGATCATGGAGGCCATGCAGCAAAGGTTTGCTGAGGCACTCGATCCGGAGTCCTCTGGGTCACCAAGGATGACATGATCCACAGTCACCTCCTCCCAGCCACGTACAAGTCCATGGGTTTCTGGGGACTGAAAATGATCCCTTGAAGACTGCTGCTGATGCTGACTGCTAGGCTCCACCTCCATGCTGACACAATCCTCCTCCTCCTTCTCCTCCTCCTGTGTGATCAGCGGGCCCGCAGGATAAAGGGGGTCTTGAGAGGTAAGGAAGTCCTCCTCTTCCTCCCGGTGTTCTGCCTCAAGTGCCCTGTCCATTATTAAACGAAGCTTGTGCTCCAACGGGAAGACAAGAGGCACATTATCACTGATGCATGCACTGTCACTGCTCACCATCCTCATGGCCTCCTCAAATGGTGACAGGACATTGTATGCATCCTTGATCAGTAGCCACTGGTGTGGCGAAAAAAAGCCAAGCTCCCCTGACCCGGTGCCATACTAACACACGTACTCATTGATGGCCCTCTGCTGCGTGCACAGCTGCTGCAGCATTGCCAACGTTGAGTTCCACCTGGTGGGCATGTCACAAATGAGGCGGTTCTTGGGCAGGTTGCATCCCTTTTGAAGGTCAGCCAGCCGAGCACTGGCATTATATGACCGGCGGAAATACCCACAGACTTTCCTGGCCTGCCTCAGGTGATCCTGTAAGCCGGGGTACCTGCACAAGAACCGCTGCATCACCAAATTAAGGAAGTGAGCCAAACAGGGAACATGGGTCAAGTGTCCCTGTTGGAGGGCGGAGTGGAGGTTGGTGCCATTGTCGCAAACCACCATTCCTGGCTGAAGCTGGCATGGCATCAACCACCTCTGAGTCTGCCCCTGCAGAGCTGACAGAATCTCTGCCCCAGTGTGCCCCAGTGTGACTCCTGTCCCCCAAGCAGACCAACTCAAGCACCAGATGGCATCTTTTTGAGTGCTTGCGTAGCCCCTTGAATGCCTACAGAGCACCGCTGGTTCCGAGGACAAATCTGCAGAGGAAGAGGAAGAGGAGGGGGTGGAGGAGAGAGGTGTGGCAGAATCACCACTAATAGCATTTTGGAGGCATGGTGGCGGAACTTGCTCCAACAATACTGCACCCTGTCCTGCATCCTTCCTAGCTGCCAGCAGAGTTACCAAGTGCGCTGAGAAAGAAAGATAACGTCCCTGTCTGCTGGACCATGAGTCAGCGGTAATATGCACCTTACCGCTGACCGCCCTGTCCAACAAGGCCAAGACATTGCCTTCCACATGCCGGTAGGGAGCCGGAATGGCCTTCCGTGAAAAGAAATGGTGTTTGGGAACCTGCCACTGGAGGTACCACACATTCCACAAATTCACAAAAGGGGGCAGAGTCTACCAGCTGAAAAGGCAGCAGTTGGAGTGCTAGCAATTTAGCCAAGCTAGCATTCAGCCGCTGAGCATGTGGATGGCTGGGACCGAATTTCTTTCGACGGTTTAGCAACTGGGGTAGGGAAATTTGCCTGCTACAATCGTAGCGATAGTAGATTGTCCGCAAGTACGTGGCATACCTAATTCTACACCTTTATTCCTCAGTGCAGGTTTCTGAGAGGACTGAACGTATAGTGGGGTTGGAGATCCCAGCTGATGAGGAGCAAGGAGAGGTCCGCCTTGTTCTTTGGTGTCGGTCTTTTAAGTACTGTTGCCAACGGACTGCATGGGAGGTCAATATATGTCTGGCCAAGCATGTGGTGCTCAACCGGCTGCTGTTTTGGCCACACTTGATACGCTTCAGACATATGTTGCAAACAGCAACGTGTGATCTGCTGCACACGTATCAAAAAAGGCCCACACCAAAGAACTTTTCAAAATACGCAGGGAGTCAGCAGCGCCCTGCACACGCGGTGTGATGCAGTCGGGTGGCTGCCTTTAAGCTGGCCCCTGAAGGGCATCCTGCCTCGTTGGAGATGTGCCCCCTCTTCCTCTCTTCTATCAGGCACCCACGTAGAGTTAGTGACCTCAGCATCCCCTCCCTTCCCGTCACTGGAGCAAACCTGGCAGTATGCGGCAGCTGGGGGAACATGACTGCCAGTTTCTTGTCCTTCTTGGGCACCCCCTCTCTCTGGGCTCACGTTACTGCCTTCCCCAACCTGAGTACCACCATCGGAGCCTTCAAAACGCTGCACATCCTCCTGCAGCATGTACCCAACACTGTGGTCGAAGAGTTCGGGGGACGCCTCCGTGCATGATGATGGGGCTAGGGAAGGAGTGACTGATGACATTGAGCCGATGGAATAGGCCACTTTGGCAGCTGCATTGGCAGGTAAACTACTCTGAGTCTGGGTGACAGAGGATGAGGACGGCTTAGTTATCCACTCTACCAACTCTTCTGCATGTTGTGGATCAACACGGCCAGCTGCTGAAAAAAAAAAAAAAAAAAGAACAAGCGTGCCCCACGGCCACGTGCTGAGGATGCACCGTATCCATGACCAGCACTGTTGGCTGTAGACACAAAGCCTGCTTGCCCTCTTTTAGTGGCCTGTGAGCGTCTGCCTCTCCTTGTTGGCCTTCCAAACATGCTGTAAAATTTTATTAGCAAAACACCGCCTGAAGTTTGCTAGAAAAAGTACACCAGGAATGGCCTGCAGTCAGATATAGGCTTGGCTAGACTAGAATGCAGTGGATATATACATGTAGGAGACTGTATATATATTTAATGCACTGCAGATCACTGAATCACCTGCCTGCCTGCAAGTGAATTTGAAAACGTACACCAGGAATGGCCTGCAGTCAGATATAGGCTTGGCTAGAGTAGAATGCAGTGGATATATATGTAGGAGACTGTATATATATTTTATGCACTGCAGATCACTGAATCACCTGCCTGCCAGAAGTATATTAGAAACAGTACACCAGGAACAGCCTGCAGTGAGATATAGCTAAACTGGATACAGTGGATTATATAGTTATAAGCCTGGATGTGTATATATACTAAATACACTGCAGCTAACTGAATCGCCTGTTCAATCTAAATGAAATGACACTCTCTCTCGGTCAACGCCAGCAAAACACTACACAGGGCTGACGTTCAGGCGGCCTTATATAGTGTGGGGCGTGGACTTAACCCCCTGAGCAATAATTGGCCAAAGGTACCCTGCCTTTGGTCAATTATGGCTCTCTTTGCTGATGGCGCTGTGATTGGCCAAAGCATGCGGGTCATAGTGCATGCTTGGCCAATCATCAGACAGCAATGCACTGCGATGTCGCAGTGCATTATGGGGCGTGACGCGCCGCTCGAATTTGGCGCGAACGCCCCACGTTCGTATTTTGACGAACAATCGATTAGCCAATATTCGAGTCGAACTCATGTTTGACCCGAACATAAAGCTCATCCCTACTTACTGGTTGCTAGGTCTGTGTGAGAGACCTAACCAGGTATTCAAGATCTGCTGAAAGAAAGCTGCGTTTTGTCCTTTGATTCAAGGAGTCTGTAAGTGAGCCGCTAAAAAGATATCTGAAACCTCCCCTCAACCTCTTTTCTACAACCTTCCTCAAGTTTTAATTAAAGCATTGAAAAATAAAAAGTTACTGGCGCCCACATTTGTTCTAACTTCCCACTATAGCCATGGACTCAGCCCTGGGGTGAATGTAATTCCGCTCCCTGCATCTGGGAGGCACCTTCCTGCTCCCAGTATACCCAGGGGGTGCTACACTTCATTCCAGCATTTTCCAAAACTGAGAAAGAGAATTACAACCTATTTAAGGTATATCTATAGGTGCATCCAAAGAATTGCGTTGTCCTCTGGTCTCATCTGTCAGAATCGGCCCATTATATTGCATTCTTTATTATGAGGGGGTTCTCCTATAAACACAGATGTCAAACACAAGGCCCAAGGCCGAATCCACCGAAGGCTGTTTGAAGCCTTCTGTGTTTACAAGGGATAGTTTTGCTTTCAGCAGCAACTCTACACTCTGCACAAAGCCCACCCCTAAACTCTGAGAAGATACCTAAATTTACAGATCCAACCATCCCTTTAAGGGCAACCATACTGCAGATGTGGCCCGCAGTTAAATTGAGTTTGACATCCCTCCCCTACAAGTTCTCTTACATCAGTAAAAGTGAATAAAATATATAAACTACCATATCACACACATACACACTACATGGCCAAAAATATATGAACCCCTTCTAAATGATGATGTTCAGGTGTTTTCAGTGAAGGGTACTGTTACTGATACACAGACATTTTACACAGTTGGGTAGGTCCAACCTCTTGATAAAAAGTTTGGTGAAGGTCCTTTTCTATTCCAGCATGACTGTGCCCCTGCACACAAAGCCAGCTCCATTAAGACATGGGTTGACCAGTTTTGTGTGGAGGGTCGCGATTGTCCTACACAGAGCCCTGACCTCAACCCTACTAAACATCTTTGGGAGGAATTGGAAATCTGATTGCGAGCCAGGTCTTCTCATCTAACATTTGGACCCAACTTCAAAGATGGGCACAAATGACCGTAGACACCCTCCAAAATCTTAAGAAAAGCCTTCATAGAAGAGTGGAGGAAGTTGTAGGCCCAATGGGAGGCAACTGCCTATTAATGGCCATGGTTTTGGAGTGGCATGCCAACAAGTTTATTTTGGCCGTATGATGGAACCATCCAGTACCCCGCTTAGATGCTTCCGTCAAGATATAGCTTCCTTCAGTCTGGACATAGGAACCAGATATAGCTGAGCATACTAGAATAGCTGACAATAGCTTGTATGAGAAGAGGAACTTTTTATTGAAATCTCACACAGAATTTATATACTATACATTAAGGTGAGGCTGATCACATTATCCTATGCAAAGGCAACTGTATACAGGAATATAATTAACATAACTAATGCCGCGTACACACGGTCGGACTTTCTATCCTACTTGGTCCGGCACACTTTCTGACGGACTTTGTCCGCCAGGTGCGCCGGACTTTAAAACGGACGGACTTGCCCACACACGACCGGACTTTGCGGCGGGCTAAGTCCGCCCGTCTTTCCGACGGACTTTCGCCGGATTTACGGCGGACTTTCAGAATGAACGGACTTGCCCACACACGGACAAGTCCGTTCATTTTGAACGTGACTCAGGTGCGACGGGACTAGAAAAGGATGTCAATCTTGCCGCTTTTATCGGCGAGATTGACACCTTGGGAGCCCCGTCGCGGGTCATACCAGGCCCTTAGGTCTGGTATGGATTATAAAGGGAACCCCCTACACTGAAAAAACGACGTGGGGTCCCCCCCTAAAATCCATACCAGACCCTGATCCGAGCACGCAGCCTGGCCGGTCAGGAAAGGGGGTGGGGACGAGCGAGCGCCCCCCCCTCCTGAACTGTACCAGGCCGCATGCCCTCAACATGGGGGGTGGGTGCTTTGGGGGAGGGGGGCGCTCTGCGGGGCCCCCCCCCACCCCAAAGCACCTTGTCCCCATGTTGATGAGGACAAGGGCCTCTTCCCGACAACCCTGGCCGTTGGTTGTCGGGGTCTGCGGGCGGGGGGCTTATCGGAATCCGGGAGCCCCCTATAAGAGGGCCCCCAGATCCCGGCCCCCCACCCTATGTGAATGCGTATGGGGTACATGTTACCCCTACCCATTCACCCAGGAAAAAAAAAAAGTGTAAATAAAACACTACACAGGTTTTTAAAATATTTTATTAAACAGCTCCGGGGGGGGGGGGGGAATCTTCCTCCGGCTTCGGGGGTCTTCATCCGGCTTCGGGGGTCCCTCCGGTTCATCTTCTCCCGGCGTCCGGTTGGTTCTTCTCCGCTCTCTTCTCCCGGTGTTCCAGTTCTTCGGCCGGCTCCTCCGCTGTGTTCAGGTAGCTCTCTTGCCAGCAGAGGTCCGGACTTCTGGGCTTCTTGGCTTCTGGGCTTCTCTTCTCTTCTCCAGATATTGACACAACGCTCTCTCCGGGCTGCGTTGTGACTTATATTAGGCGGAGACCCCGCCCCCTTTTGATGTCACAGTCCCTGGGCATGCTGGGACTGTGACGTTTTAGGGGGCGTGGTCACTGGGTGATGTTGACCACGCCCCCTAAAACATCACAGTCCCAGCATGCCCAGGGACTGTGACATCAAAAGGGGGCGGGGTCTCCGCCTATATAAGTCACAACGCAGCCCTCAGAGAGCAGTCCAGCCGGAGAGAGCATCGTGTCAACATCTGGAGAAGAGAAGAGAAGACAAGAAGCCAAGAAGCCCAGAAGACAAGAAGCCAAGAAGCCCAGAAGTCCGGACCTCTGCTGGCAAGAGAGCTACCTGAAGACAGCGGAGGAGCCGGCCGAAGAACTGGAACACCGGGAGAAGAGAGCGGAGAAGAACCAACCGGACGCCGGGAGAAGATGAACCGGGAGGGACCCCCGAAGCCAGAGGAAGATCCCCCCCCCCCGGAGCTGTTTAATAAAATATTTTAAAAACCTGTGTAGTGTTTTATTATTTACACTTTTTTCCTGGGTGAATGGGTAGGGGTACCATGTACCCCATACTCGTTCACATAGGTTTGGGGGGCCGGGATCTGGGGGCCCTCTTATTATAGGGGGCTCCCGGATTCTGATAAGCCCCCCGCCCGCAGACCCCGACAACCAACGGCCAGGGTTGTCGGGAAGAGGCCCTTGTCCTCATCAACATGGGGACAAGGTGCTTTGGGGTGGGGGGGCCCCGCAGGGCGCCCCCCTCCCCCAAAGCACCCACCCCCCATGTTGAGGGCATGCGGCCTGGTATGGTTCAGGAGGGGGGGGGCGCTCGCTCGTCCCCACCCCCTTTCCTGACCTGCCAGGCTGCGTGCTCGGATCAGGGTCTGGTATGGATTTTAGGGGGGACCCCACGCTGTTTTTTCGGCGTAGGGGGGGTTCCCTTTATAATCCATACCAGACCTAAGGGCCTGGTATGCCCCGCGCTCGCCGCAATAGGAAAATTTGTTTTTCCTATTGCAGCGAGCGCGAAATGCAATACCCTGCCCTCGCGTCGTATCTGGTCCGTTGGACCAGCATACACACGAGCGGGCTTTCCGTCGGACCAGCACACAAACGAGCGGACTTTCCGCCCGAAACTGAGTCCGACGGAAAGATTTAAAACATGTTTCAAATCTAGGTCCGGCGGGCTTTTGGGAAAAAGTCCGCCGCAAAAGTCCCTTGGAGCCTACACACGGGCGGATTGTCCGGCACACTCTGGTCCGCCGGACCAAGTATGCCGGAAAGTCCGACCGTGTGTATGCGGCATAAGGGACAGCCAACATAAACATTAAGCTACTTAAACAACTTGCCACCTAGATGACTCAGTGCCCACCCAGACTATTTGGCACCAAGCCCACCACCCTAAATACAAAGTACAATACACATTATAAGCATAAACATCCCTCAATGGTTTGAGAACAAGGTACAGTGTTCACAATATCAATCACCTCTGCAAGAGATGATCAGACAGAGAGAAACAATAGGTGACCTAATTAGCACAATTAACAATGGGTTAAAGACACTTAGGAGGCACACTATAGGAGAGACCTACTTACAATAAACCCCAGACAGGTGGCTTGAGCTGATGATATTAACATCTGTTAGGAGTCTCACACTGTGAAGCAATCATTGTTGGTAAAGGCTCTAGGCCCTAAATATGGAAAGAAGAGGATCGGAGAGTGACATAGGGAGCCTTTGAAGTTCCGGGAGCAAGGCGTGAAGATACTGGGGGGCCACAGACAACATCCAAGTCATGGACAATGCCAATATGGACTTTGACCTCACGGAGGTATGCCTTGGGTACTACATGTTAGTTTAGGAACATAATGTTATTCATGTTGTATGGCCATGATGCCTTTCCACAATAGAGTTATCTTAACCGTTCTAAGCCTGGTCTGAAGTTATTTAAGTTGGCTAGAGGAAGGAGCAGAGTTCTCCAGCAGTGCAGAGTATTTCAGGAGAGGAAAGTTAGACGGAAAAAGGACCAAAGTCCCCCAGCAGTGCAGAAAAGGTGATTTAACCCCGCCTACTGAACCAGGGAAGAGGAGGCCAGCCAGAGCTGCAGTACCATGATGAGTCCAGGGAGAGGAACAAGAACAGTAACCTGTACAGGGGAGGGCTGTTTGACTGTACTATGAGACAGAGTGTCACTTACTACTGCACTCTGCCTCACTACTAACCTCTGCTTCATGTACTCCTGACCCCTGAACTCTGTAGTAAGTGATGCAGAAGTCATTAGTAAATGGTTCAGAGGTCAGCGAGTGACATACAGTTCAGAGGTCAATAATAAACGCAAGGTTCAGAGGTCAGTAGTAAGTGATGGAAAGGTCAGTAGGGAAGCAGAGGCCAGTAGTAAATGATGCAAAAGTTTAGAGGTCCGTAGTAAGTGACAAAGAGGTCAAGAATAAGTAACAGAATTCAGGTCAGTAGTGATGCAGGGGTCAGTAGAAAGTGATGCAAAGTTCAGTAGTAAGTGAAACAGAGGTCAGTAGTGATACAGAGTTCAGGGGTCAGTAGTCAGCAGTGATACTGAGTTCAGTAGTAAGTGAAGCAGGGGTCAGTAGCAATACAGAGTTTAGGGGGTCAGTAGAAAGTGATGCAAAGTTCAGGGGGTCAGTAGTAAGAGACACAGAGTTCAGGGGTTAGTAGTAAGTGGTGCAAATTTCAGTAGTAAGTGAAGCAGGGGTCAGTAGTAAGTGATGCAAAGTGCAGGGGTCAGTAGTAAGTGAAGCAGAGGTCAGGGGTCAGCAGGAAGTTATGCAGAGGTCAGTAGTAAGGGATGCAGAGTGTAGGGGTCAGTAGTAAGTAGTGCAAAGTTCAGCGGTCAGTAGTGATACAGAGTTCAGTAGTAAGTTATGCAAAGTGCAGGGGTCAGTAGTAAGTGAAGCAGAGGTCAGGGGTCAGCAGTAACAAAGGCTGAGTTCAGGGATCAGTAGTGATACAGAGTTCAGTAGTAAGTGAAGCAGAGGTCAGGGGTCAGCAGTAACAGAGGCTGAGTTAAGGGGTCAGTAGGAAGTGATGCAGAGGTCAGGGGTCAATAGGAAGTGATGCAAAGTGTAGGGGTCAGTAGTAAGTGGTGCAAAGTTCAGCGGTCAGTAGTGATATAGAGGTCAGTAGTAAGTAATGCAAAGTGCAGAGGTCAGAGGCTGAGTTCAGGGATCAGTAGTAAGTGAAGAAGAGGTCAGGGGTTAGTAGTAAGTGAAGGAGGTCAGCAGGAACAGAGGCTGAGTTCAGGGGTCAGTAGTGATACAGAGTTCAGGGTAGTAAGTGACCTACTACTGACACCTGGACAGGTGCTCCAATTAGGGTTGCCACTTTTTCTTCAAGCCAATCCCGAACACTTTAGCGGTGCACAGCAAAAAAAAAAAAAAATATATATATATATATATATATATATATATATATATATATAAATAAATAATATATATATATATATATATATATATATACACACACACACATATACACACATATACACACATACACAATATAGGAGTGTAATAGACCTGGGACACCTTTGGGAACTCCAAAAGAGAATAGTAATGCGGCAAACATAGTGACCTCTCACCCTCCTGTCAGGCCCTGTTCTGAGCCACATTCCTGTCTAAATAATGTGTCCGGGTTTCAGGAGGACTGAAATCTGGTCACCTGATTCAAAACCTGGACTGTCCGGGTGAATCCTGGACAGGTGGCAACCCTAGCTCCAATGTTTAGTCTTGGGCCCTGGCCCCTCCAATGTACCTCCACAGATACTGTGCTGTACATTCACTATTCAGCACTTTCTCATTCTACACTATGCAAATCAACATAGACTCCATTAGTCACACTGCTCAATATTCAGCCCAACTAGAAACACAACCAATTTTTGCCATGGCGCGTTGCATGCATGCCGTATTTTCTTGTTCAAGAGCCAGGGGGCCCCAATTTATAATCTTGCACACAGGCCCACTGCTTTCAGAAAAGCCCCTGGCTTGACAGACTGTAGAGTCTCCTACTACAGAGCGCACCTTGCAGCAGATGCTGCACAGGATGTACACACCTTATCACAGCGCACAAGAACAACACAAGGTGAAAACAGGCTGCCAACCACACTGACCTTTGTGTCTTCCTCCTCCTCAGTTGTGCAGTCATCATATAATCACAAAACTTCTACCTGTGTCAGAGCTCAGCCCACACAGGTGACCCCGTTTAACGTCGTTTGGCAGGGTTTTTTCACTGCCCTCTCACTCAACTTTATTGCTTCCAACACACAAAGAAACTCATAAAACCATTTGCAGTATAAAAATAAATAAATAAAATCACAAAATAGATATATTTTTTTTAAAACTAAAGTTTAAAAACAGTTACCAAGTTTTCAGTTAACATGGCGGGACCAGAAACCTCACATTCTCTCTGCACAGAATTACATAAATTGTACCAGTACATAATAGGGAGATGTACACCCCACATTGTACCAGTACATAATAGGGAGACATACACCCCATATTGTACCAGTACATAATGGGGAGACGTACACCCCACATTGTACCAGTATATAATGGGGAGACGTACACCCCACATTGTACCAGTATATAATGGGGAGATGTACACCCCACATTGTACCAGTACATAATGGGGAGACGTACACCCCACATTGTACCAGTATATAATGGGGAGACGTACACCCCACATTGTACCAGTACATAATAGGAAGACGTACACCCCACATTGTACCAGTACATAATGGGGAGACGTACACCCCACATTGTACCAGTACATAATGGGGAGACGTACACCCCACATTGTACCAGTATATAATGGGGAGATGTACACCCCACATTGTACCAGTATATAATGGGGAGATGTACACCCCACATTGTACCAGTACATAATGGGGAGACGTACACCCCACATTGTACCAGTACATAATGGGGAGACGTACACCCCACATTGTACCAGTACATAATGGGGAGACGTACACCCCACATTGTACCAGTACATAATAGGGAGATGTTAAGGATGAGCTCCGGAGTGTTCACACAGCCCACGTGTAGAGCCCGCCAGGAAGTCGGCACTGCGCTGCGCTAATCACAGGCAGTGAGACATTGTCCCGGCTGCTGCAGAGATCTGGGAATGTCTCACTGCCTGTGATTAGCGCAGCGCATTGCCGACTAGAGTTGCCACCTCATCCCTTTAAACCCAAACACATATGGATTACACGGGTTCTGTGGATGATTAAGGTGGTAATTAAACTCACTTGGTGTCTTATCTACATTTAATCAGCTTCAGAACCTGTGTAATTCATATGTGTCCGGGTTTAAAGGGATGAGGTGTCAACCCTATTGCCGACTTCCTGGCGGGCTCTGCACGTGGGCTGTGCGCACACTCCGGAGCTCATCCTTAGTAGAGGTACACCCCACATTTTACCAGCACATAATGGGGAGACGTACACACCACATTGTACCAGTATATAATGAGGAGACGTACACCCCACATTGTAGCAGTACATAATGGGGAGACGTACACCCCACATTGTACCAGTACATAATAAGGAGACGTACACCCCACATTGTACCAGTACATAATAGGGAGACGTACACCCCACATTGTACCAGTATATAATGGGGAGACGTACACCCCACATTGTACTAGTACATAATAAGGAGACGTACACCCCACATTGTACCAGTACATAATGGGGAGACGTACACCCCACATTGTACCAGTAGATAATGGGGAGAGGTACACCCCACATTGTACCAGTACATAATAGGGAGACGTACACCCCACATTGTACCAGTACATAATAGGGAGACGTACACCCCACATTGTACCAGTACATAATAGGGAGACGTACACCCCACATTGTACCAGTACATAATAGGGAGATGTACACCCCACATTGTACCAGTACATAATAGGGAGACGTACACCCCACATTGCACCAGTAGAAAATAGGGAGACGTACACCCCACATTGTACCAGTATATAATAGGGAGACATACACAGCACACTGAACCAGTACATAATAGGGAGACGTACACCCCACGTTGTACCAGTATATAATAGGGAGACATACACAGCACACTGAACCAGTACATAATAGGGAGACGTACACCCCACACTGTACCAGTATATAATAGGGAGACATACACAGCACACTGAACCAGTACATAATAGGGAGACGTACACCCCACGTTGTACCAGTATATAATGGGGAGACGTACACCCCACGTTGTACCAGTACATAATGGGGAGACGTACACCCCACATTGTACCAGTACATAATGGGGAGACGTACACCCCACATTGTACCAGTATATAATAGGGAGACATACCCCACATTGTACCAGTATATAAAGGGGAGAGGTACACCCCACATTGTACCAGTATATAAAGGGGAGAGGTACACCCCACATTGTACCAGTATATGGTGAGGCAGAGGCGTAACTAAAACATTCAGGGCCCAGAATGCAAGAAACCATGAAGGGCCCCCCTGACCGCCGGGGTTCTTTCGATTGGTCCTGGGGCTCTTTCCACTGAACCCTTTACACCTGTCACGGGGCCCTTTATGCACCCAAAGACGTGCAACTTGCTTGTGTTTACATGTTGTTTGCGAATTTTGTGATTTACCATTGCATTCTATGCCACTCCAGTCGCACCAAAGTTGCAGAAAAGTAGTGTAGGAGCTTTTGATGGGTGATTAAGGTGGCACCCATTAAAATTAATGTGATTTAACTTGTCATGCAACTTTATGTGTTGAAAGTCGCAGAATAAGTCACAGCAGTATGAACCGGGGCTTAAGGTCCCACAGTGAGACCCTTTCACATGTTCTGTAGTGGGCCTCCTATGGTTACAGGACGCCAGGGCCTGGTGACTGGTCGCAAGTACAACCTTTGCTAGTTAGTTAGTTAGTTCTGCCACTGCGATGAGGAGATATACACTCCATATCATACCGGTATACAGTTAGGAGATGTACTGTACACCCCACATAGTACCAGCTTAGGATGAGGAGACATACACCCCACATCATACTGGTATATGGTTAGGAGATGTGCACCCCACATTGTTCCAGTATATGATTAGGAGATTTACACCCTACATCTTACCAGTACAGTATATCACAAAAGTGAGTACACCCTCACATTTTTGTAAATATTTTCCTCTATCTTTTCATGTGACAACACTGAAGAAATGACACTTTGTTACAATGTAAAGTAGTGAGTGTACAGCTTGTATAACAGTGTAAATTTGCTGTCCCCTCAAAATAACTCAACACACAGCCATTAATGTCTAAACCGCTGGCAACAAAAGTGAGTACACCCTAAGTGAAAATATCAAAATTGGGCCCACAGTGTCAATATTTTGTGTGGCCACCATTATTTTCCAGCACTGCCCTAACCCTCTTGGGCCTGGAGTTCACCAGAGCTTCACAGGTTGCCACTGGAGTCCTCTTCCACTCCTCCATGATGACATCACAGAGCTGGTGGATGTTGGAGACCTTGCGCTCCTCCACCTTCCATTTGAGGATTCCCCACAGATGCTCAATAGGGTTTAGGTCTGGAGACATGCTTGGCCAGTCCATCACCTTTACCCTCAGCTTCTTTAGCAAGGCAGTGGTTGTCTTAGAGGTGTGTTTGGGGTCATTATCACATTGGAATACTGCCCTGTGGCCCAGTCTCCGAAGGGTGTGGATCATGCTCTGCTCCAGTATGTCACAGTACATGTTGGCATTCATGGATCCCTCAATGAACTGTAGCTCCCCAGTGCCGGCAGCACTCATGCAGCCCCAGACCATGACACTCCCACCACCATGCTTGACTGTAGGCAAGACACACTTATCTTTGTACTCCTCACCTGGTTGCCGCCACACACGCTTGTCACCATCTGAACCAAATAAGTTTATCTTGATCTCATCAGACCACAGGACATGGTTCCATTAATCCATGTCCTTAGTCTGCTTGTCTTCAGCAAACTGTTTGTGGGCTTTCTTGTACATCATCTTTAGAAGAGGCTTCCTTCTGGGATGACAGCCATGGAGACCAATTTGATGCAGTGATGCAGTGTGCGGCGTATGGTCTGAGCACTGACAGGCTGACCCCCCACCCCTTCAACCTCTTCAGCAATGCTGACAGCACTCATACGTCTATTTCCCAAAGACAACCTCTGTATATGATGCTGAGCATGTGCACTCAACTTCTTTGGATGACCATGGCGAGGCCTGTTCTGAGTGGAACCTGTCCTGTTATTCCCCTGTATGGTCTTGGCCACCGTGCTGCAGCTCAGTTTCAGGGTCTTGGCAATATTCTTATAGCCTAGGCCATCTTTATGTAGAGCAAAAATTCTTTTTTTCAGATCCCTCCCCAGAGAGTTCTTTGCCATGAGGTTCCATGTTGAACTTCCAGTGACCAGTATGAGAGAGTGAGAGCGATAACACCAAATTTAACACACCTGCTCCCCATTCACACCTGAGACCTTGTAACACAAACGAGTCACATGACACCGGGGAGGGAAAATGGCTAATTGGGCCCAATTTGGACATTTTCACTTAGGGGTGTACTGACTTTTGTTGCCAGCGGTTTAGACATTAATGGCTGTGTGTTGAGTTATTTTGAGGGGACAGCAAATTTACACTGTTATACAAGCTGTACACTCACTACTTTACATTGTAGCAAAGTGTCATTTCTTCAGTGTTGTCACATGAAAAGGTAGAATAAAATATTTACAAAAATGTGAGGGGTGTACTCACTGTTGTAAGATACTGTATATGGTCAGGAGATGTACACCCCACATTGTCCCAGTATATGGACAGGAGATGTACACCTCACATCATACTGGTGTATGTTTATGAAATGTACACCCCACATCTTACCAGTATATGGTGATGAGATGTGCACCCCACATTGTCCCAGTATATGGTTAGGAGATGTACACCCCATATCATACTGGTATATGGTTAGGAGATGTACACCCCACATTGTCCCACTATATGGTTAGGAGATGTACACCCATATCATACTGGTATATAGTTAGGATATGTACACCCCCATTGTCCCAGTATATGGTTAGGAGCTGTGCCCCCCCCCAGATTGCCCGGTATATGGTTGTGAGACGTACCCCCCACACCATACCAATCTAGTCTGAGGAGAGATGCAGACTCCACATAATATAACTGTATCTTAGCAGAAATCCACAATGGACACAGCCTGCACTGCCTGATATATGACGAGAATTTAAATATCTATACTGTACTTGGAATACTATTATAAATGTATGGTGCAAGTATAAAATAAAAACAAATTTCCAAGTGAGCATGACTTCCTTCTAAACTAAGAAAATGTGGTCTCAGTTATTACAGAGAACAGAATATTTACAGATATAGATAGTTCGCAGAAGTTTATCTCCAAATGTTCAGGGCCGGCTAGAATGACGTTCTCTGATTAATTGGTGTTGCAGAAGAGAGTGGATGGACATGAAAATAAACTTCTAAAGTGTCTGGTAGATGGAATTTTGCAGGCCGAAGAATGTTTTCTGGGTTTAATGTCAAGGAGGAATTCCAATTACTTCTTACTGGGTTGGAAAAGGAAAATTAATGTTTTCCAAACGTTATCATCTCCCAGAAAAGTGCCCAAAACACATTAACATTCCTCGTATTAAATATGAATAAATACTCTCAAATCTGCACTGTACTGTGGGGTCCACTTTAACCTGAGCGTTCCAACGCAGGAACTTTGGTCCCCAACGATAAAAATACCCTGGCCAACGAGAAGGGTTTGGAGAGACCGAAGGACCTTTCTTAGCTTAAAATATTTAGTTAGGACCTCCCTGGTTTCAGGGTTCCGGTGCAGAGACACTTGTTCCTCTTTTTGTTTATGGTGTTGTGCCAATTTATTATCGCGTACACACGAGCGGAATGTCCGACAGAAAAAGTCCGATGGAAGCTTTTCATCGTCTATTCCGATCGTGTGTAGGCCTCATTGGACTTTTTTTTTCAAAAAATTCTGATGGACCTAGAAATAGAACATGTTCTAAATATTTTCGACGGAACCAATTCCTATCGGGAAAACCGCTCTTCTGTATGCTGTTCCGACGGACCAAAAACGACGCATGCTCTGAAGCAAGTACGAGACGGAAGCTATTGGCTACTGGCTATTGAACTTCTTTTTTCTAGTCCCGTCGTACGTGTTGTACGTCACCGCGTTCTGGGCGGTCGGAATTTGGGTTGACCGTGTGTAGGCAAGACCGCTTGAATGGAATTCCGTCGGAGAAACCTTCGGAGTTTATTCCGACGGCAAAACCGGTCGTGTGTACGCGGCTTCATTGTTTATTGCTATTGCTGCTCTGTTTTGTTGCCTTGTTCAAAGTATTTCTCAAATAAATCCTCCTTATTCAGCGTCGGTGTGTCAGAGGGTGTGGCATTAACGGAAAGGTCGTTGTCATCAGGGAACCCAAACATCAGTGTTCCTTCAGGGGTAAATGCTACACTTACATTCCACGTTAACCTGCCCCCAAGGCCACAACCTGGTTGCCACCAGCACCAATCACAGCGCAGGGAGCATTATTGGGGTACTTTAACCGCACTAACCCATATCTCCCAACTGTCCCTGATTTCGAGGGACTGTCCCTGATTTGGAGCAATGGTCCCTCTGTCCCTCATTCATCCTCATTTGTCCCTCATTTTGGTCTAATCTATATAGATGTATATAAAATGCACTTTTTATTTATCAAAAAGTGTTTTCCAGTGCTAAACCTGATTTCTAAATTGCTGCATTTGTAAATTCCAAAAGCCAATATAAAGGAATAGTAGTGGTAAAAAAAAACACTTGTGGGTTTAATCAAACTTGTTTTTTGTACAATTCTCCTTTAAGGGGGCGTGGCCAGGGGTGTGTCCTATGCCTGCATACTTTTGCTGATAGGTGCCCCTCATTCCCATCTCAAAAAGTTGGGAGGTATGCACTATGACCACTGCTTGTATTAGTGACCTGCTTGTATTCCACCTGTCCTGTGCACTGCCTGTATTAGAGATCTTAAGGTTGGGGGCGGGGGGGGGGGGGCGGGGGGGGTAGTAAATAAATGGTTGAGCTGCATATTTACAACCACTTCCCCTTAAGCTGCAACTGCAGCGATTGGGGTGTAAATTATCGCTGCGCAGCATTCTCCAAACACAGTTGTGGCACAGTGGTGCAGGTTTTAGTGAATCCTCACCAACTGTCAAATGCCCTCTGAGAAGTGATCCACTACAGACCGCTCTTCAGAAGATGACGTCAGTATGCACCGGCCCTTAGATTCCTGTTTATTCTCCACCTGTCCTGCCCACTGCCTATATAAACCTGGACATGCACCAGTAGAATTTTGTTCAAAAATGTTCATTTTTGGAATGTTCATTCGATTTTCTAATGGTTAGTGGGTCAAATTGACGACTGTAGTGATGAGAAAAGTCAAAGGAGCGGGATGGAAATTTTTTCTTGAACAAACAATGTTCTTACAGTGAGTGTGATTACAGTTTGAGAAAAATCTTACATATTGTAATGCACAGGAGCTAGGCGGAAAAGAAACCAGGTTTCTGGAATGATGACATCATATGTTCGTGGCCCCACCCAATGCGTTTCGCCTCACAGCGCGTCGTCAGGGGAACAGGAGCATGCTGTGACGACTGTATTGGTGGTTATCATATGTCTATCTATTGCTTCTTATGTGCCCTTGATCTCTGTAATTGGGGATCATGACCATCTGGTAAGAGGCTTTCTTACGGTGGAGGGCACGTGTGTGTGTGGTGTAATTCCCTAACATTTCACATGGCTTGATAGCTAGTGGGATACATTATTACTTTGAGAAAAATTAAAAACACTTTCATTCCGCTATATGCTTCCTTTGCTTTTGGCACATGGACTAACTACATTCATATTGAACTTTATAGATTTTAATTCACTGTTTGATTGTATATTGTTACATTTTCATTACTGTATTTTTTTGAATAGTAAAAAGAAGACATTATTGATGTGTATATATAAGGTGCCACAGCTAGATAATCTCTCTCTTTCCCTTTATAGCTTTATTTATCTATTGTCAGCACGCCAGCTAAAAGTTTGTTACAGTGCTGTGAATGGGAGGAGCAGCAGAAATACAGAAAGAGAAAAAAACTTCAGTTACTGTTGCAGACACCAAAGCACGAGAGAACCACGCTGCACCAGAGACTGTGTATAGTGCCTGAGAACCAGGACCTGCACCAGAGACTGTGTATAGTGCCGGAGAACCAGGACCTGCACCAGAGACTGTGTATAGTGCCGGAGAACCAGAACCTGCACCAGAGACTGTGTATAGTGCCGGAGAACCAGTACCTGCACCAGAGACGGTTATAAAGTGCCGGAATCTGCACCAGAGACTGTACATAGTGAAAGAATTCCATGACATGCACCAAACCTGTATAGTACTGGAGTACCATGATTTGCACCACAGACTGACTGTGTATAGTGCCGGAGAACCAGGATCTACACCAGAGACAGTTATATAGTGCCGGAATACCAGGATCTGCACCAGAGACTGTACGTAGTGAAAGAATACCAGGACTTGCACCTACCCTGTATAGTAGTGGAGTACAATGATCTGCACCAGAGACTGTCTACTGTGCCGAAGTACCAGAACCTCAACCAGAGACTGTGTATAGTGTCAAGGCACCATGAACTTCACAAAAGACTGTGCCTAGTGCCAGAGTACCAAGACCTGTACCAGAGACTGTGTATTGTGCTGTAGCATCAGGACCTGTATCAGAGACTGTGTATGGTACTGGAGTACCAGGACCTACACCAGAGACTTTGTATAGTACTGTAACACCTAGGATCTGCACTAGAGACTTTGTATAGTGTCAGAGTACCAGAATTTGTACCAGAGACTGTGTATGGATCAGGAGTACTAGGATCTACACTAGAGAGTGTGTATAGGGCCAGAGTACTAGGACCTGCGCAGACACGTGTGTATAGTGCCGTACTACAAGGACCTGCAACCAGAAACTGTGTATTTAACCAGAGAAATGGGATTTAACCCAGGATTTAAAAAGAAAGCACTGTATGGCACCAGGGGATGTGTGCCGAGGAGCTAGAGTCCAGAGACTGTATATAATACCAGGGATGTATATCCAGGACCTGGCACCCATAGGTTGTGTAAAGTACCAGGAGGTGTGTGCCCAGAACCTAAGACCTAGAGGCTGTGTACAGTACCAGGTAATATATGCCCAGGACCTAAAGTGAAGGCTGTAAGTAGTCTTTTGGGGATTTAGGCATTGGACCTTCAACAGAGATTGTGTATAGTACCAGGGGACAAGCAGTAGAACCTGAGACCCAGAGGCTGCTTGGACTTGTACTGAGGGTGCATATCCCACTAGGACGAGCATAATACTACACATTTGTGGATCTTGATGCTCTCTGCACACAGGAAATAATGGAAGAGGATTTCTTTGAAACAACTGTAACTGTCTCCAACTTAAACATCAGCACAAAGTGTAAAATTAACAAGAACTTTACTTACCTTTACTTGTCATCGGTCTACATTGTAGTGTTTATCGTTGGCTCATTGGGGAACGTATTTGGCCTGTGGAATCTATGTGTGAACTGGAAGAAATGGACATCCCTGAATGTTTTTGTCTTTAACTTGGGTATTGCCGATCTCCTCTATGTGGTCACTTTGCCATTTTTTGTGTCCTATTATTTCAATGAGGGTGTCTGGATGTTTGGCTATAACTTCTGCCGGCTGGCCCGCATCCTCTTTCACATTAACATGTACGCCAGTATCAGCTTCCTCACCTGCATCAGCATCCAACGCTACTTGGGAATTGTCCACCCCATGAAAATGATGGGGCGACTCCACAACTTACGCTCCTCATTTTATGTCAGCATCTTGGTCTGGATTCTGGTATTCATTCAGATTTTACCTCATCTTTACTTTACTAATGCCGCGAAAAATGGCACCTATTGCTATGACTCTACCAATGATGATCACGTGGAATCGTATGCACCGTACACAGTGACAATCACGGTCACTGGATTCTTGATACCGTTTATCATAATTGTAGCATGTTACACCCGCATCCTCACCGTCCTGACAAGGAACCCCAATGTGGATACAAACATAAAAGGCAGAAGCATCAAATTGGTTTTCATCATCCTGGTCTTGTTTGCGGTCTGCTTTTTCCCATATTACATCTTCCGAAACATCAATCTGCTTTCCAGGGTGTGGCAGCTAAAAGGAAGCTGCACGCAGACCCTGAAGGACCTCTATATCTCCTACCAGGTCACCAGGGGCCTGGCCAGCATGAATTGCGCCATTAACCCTCTGCTGTACCTTGTGACCAATGAAAACTTTGTATCTAGGTTCCGCCAGATGCAGAAAAAAGCCTGGCATGCATTTGTGTATCTGGGCAGACAAAATGCCATGGCCGACATCAATATGCTAAACATAACACATAGCAAAGAACAGGATGACTTCTCTGATGAATTATAAGTAATGCTGGAAGTTCTCTCTCTTGGTAGGTTGTGTCCAACCATTTCTTCTATCACAATCCACAATGACTCTGTCATGTCCTTCCATAGACCATTGTGCTTTGCCATATACCACCTGGAGTGAGAACCACAACACTGGGACATGGAAGACAACTTTTGCAATCTACCACCTACAACGCTGTGGCTATGTCTTCCCATAGATGCAAAGCAATGCCCAATAATAACTCAAGGGAGAAGCACAACACCGAGACATGGCTTCTGTTAATACCTACAACATTGCTGTTATATCTTTCCATAGATGCCCAGCATTGCCATATCCCACCTGGAGAGAGAACTACTACACTGGGACATAAGAGGCATATATAGACATTATAATCTGCAATCTAAAACGCTGCCGCCATGTCTTTCCACAGATGCAGAGCATTGCCCTATACTAACTGGACGGAGAAGCACAACACTGAGACATGGAAAACCTTTGTTACCACCTACAACATTGCTGCTATGTCTTCCCATAAATGCCAAGCATTGCCATATCCCACCTGGAGAGAGAACCACAACACTGGGACATGGGAGGCATATTTTACAATCTGCCACCGACATTGGTGCTGCCATGTCTTTCCACAGAGGCCGAACTTTGCCCTATATTAGCTGGAGGGAGAACCACAACACAGGGACATGGAAAGCTTCTATTACCACCTACCACATTGCCGCTATGTCTTCCCATAGATACTGGGCATTGCCATATACCACCTGGAGGAAGGACCACAGCACCAGGACAAGGCAGCCTTCTATTACCATATACAAACTTCAACACTGCCCCCATATCTTCCCTTAGATGCCGAGCATAGAGGACAAGGCAGACTTCTATTCTCATCTACCAACATGTCTTCCCATAGATGCTGAGCATTGCCATATACCACCTGGAGGAAGAACCACAACACTGGGACATGGCAGACTTCTATTACAATCAAACACTTACAATGCTGCCGCCATGTCCTCCCACAGATGCCGAGTAATGCCATCATCTACTACCTGGAGGGAGAACCACAACACCGGGACAGGACAGTCTTCTATTACGTTATAAAATCTACCACCTAAAATGCTGTCACCATATCCTTCCATAAATGCCAAGCATTGCCATACACCGCCTAGAGCTAAAACCACAACACTGGGACATGGCAGATTGTCGTCTATCTGGTGGCACCCTCAAGATATTCTGCTTGACCCTCACCCAGTGTGGTATAATTGGTGCCAAGGCAGATTGGCCCACCCATAGCTTACATTGAAGTGATGACCAAGTATATCATAATCTACTCATTTTAGGTTGTTTGATTTAGAAAAATGAAAATATCTTTCAATCAAATGCAAGAGATATTGTTTGGAAGACAAAATAGTAGATTATATGGCCAGCTTTACCATCTACTTAGACTTAATGAAAACTTTTGTAACTGACCCATTTATTGTTTCTCACAACCTCATTCAAATTATCTGGATACACCTGAAAAAATGTAAATTTAGGAGATTGTACAATTATATTGCAATATGCAGAGAGCAGTAGACTGAGATCTGTTCATACACAGGCAGATGAATGTCTAGGGAAAAGATACTCCTATCTGTGAAACGTATCTAAAGGGAGTGTATATTGTGTATAGTTTTTGAATGTGATCAGCATGATGCATAGCCCTATCAATGTTTTTTTTTTATGTTTTACAGCCTTCCTTCTATGTATACAGTATATGCACATGGGGAAAGCCTTATTTTCTCATTACATGCTTAGGCTCTGTTTCTTGGTTTGCATTTATACACATTGGTCGTACTTTACTGTACATTTTCACAGTGCAATTCTATGAGCCAGCCAACGCACTGAAAATAATGCCCTCTCTGTGTGGCCAATATTTTATCTCAGCGGTTGTTAAGAGACAGAGAGCATACTTTTTCAAGGGTGCCTTGACTAAAAAAAAAAAGTTTGAGAAGCATTGATCTAGAGACCTGTATAAAAATGTTTTTTCCTTGTTTTATTGCTGCTGTTTCCCTTCATTTCCTGTCCTAGAGACGAGCTTTGAAAAAAGTGAATGTCAAATAAAAATTACCTGATAATGAACACTGCCCTAACAGTGAAATTATTGAAATATTCATTGTACTTTCCTTGTATGGTACACCTGAGATTATATTTTTGGATGCACCGGGTGTCAATGTCCTGTCTGCAGGTCCTCTTTGTTGCTGCCACCAGATGACAATGCCTGTTGGTTCTCACTGGTGCTGTGGCCAAATAACCATTTCTTGTCTGTTGGTTCTCTCTGGTGCTGCCGCCAGGTGACATTGTTCTGTCTGTGGGTTCTCTCTGATGCTAGGGGAAGGGGACAATGTCCTGCCTGCGGGTTCTCTCTGGTGCTGTTACCAAGTAAGAATTTCCTGTCTGCTGGCTTTTTGCTCTTGCTGCCACCAGGTAACAATGTCCTATCTGTGAGTTCTCTATGGTGCCGCCTCCAGGTGATAATGTCCCGTTGGTGGGCTTTCTTTGGTGCTGGTGCTGTTGTTATGTTTCCATGTCCTCTCTGGGGGTTCTCTTTGGTGCTACTGCCAGGTGATAATTATGGCGGCTTATGTGTGGATGTCCTTAGGTCAACCGGCTCCTTCTAAGGGTGCCCAGGATAGAACAGCTCTAATGTGCATCCCCAGCCCAAAAGCCTATGGAAATCCAATATGATAACATGGCAGCCCAGGTCCCAATCACTTCATCCTAAGAAAAAACAGCCTAACTCAAAATAATTATGTGTTCTGTAAAAAACAAAAGCAATGGATACGGGACTTTAAATGAGGTGTGTCTCTATTGGTAAGGGTAGGTATGTAAATTAATCATATAAATAGCAAACATTGATTGTAACCAATCCCCATTGGGTAGTCCCTATAATGAATAAATATACTAAATAATTCTTGTGTACAATATAATGCATGATATAAACATATTCAATGCAAATAGTCACGTATTTATTATTTAAAGCGGGATTCCGCTCAGCAAAATTTTTTTTCTTAAAGTCAGCAGCTGCAAACACTGTAGCTGCTGACTTTAAATAAGTAGACTTACCTGTCCTGGGTGCCCGCGATGTCGGCTGCCCAAGGCCGACCCGTCCCTCGGCTCTCGGGTACCGTCACCGCCATCCTAAGTAAGGGAAACAGGCAGTGGAGCTTTGCGGCTTCACTGCCAGTTTCCTACTGCTCACACGGGAGCGGCGCGGCACTCTGTGAATGGCCCCGTGGTTTTCTGGGAACACACACAGTTCCCAGAAGGCAACGGGGCCGCTCATCGAGGAGCAGGACACGCCGTGGAATAGGAAGAGGCAGATTACGAAGACTGCCTAGCAACAAGGGTTTAGGTAAGTTTAAATATTTTTTTTTCAAATGTTTTTTTTTAAATTCTCTTAGGATTTTTCATGCAATTTTTTTTTTTTTTTTTTTAGGGTGGCCCTCCACTTTAAGCATGAAGAGGACATGATTGATACATAGGACAATAGTAGCAAAAATATAATATAATACATAATTGGCATAGTAATCAGTACATATTGTAAGAGGCATAATGAGAATAAAAAGACACAGAAGATAATAAAATTAGTTCATGATGATACAAGCTATAACGTGGCACCCTTGAGGGTGGACTCAACGCGTTTCATGGTGTTTAAAGCCAATCATCAGGAGTAGGATGCTACGAGATAAATAAAATAAAATGATAAATAAGTAGATAGACCAAGATCTAGTATATTAGGTACATCCAAGTGAGAGACAATGGATATAGTGTATATACTTTACCTATGGGATATCTCATGGGTATAGACCTACAGCTACTATGATGGGACGGACATGCAAAATGTATGTACCCACACCAATGTATGCATCCACATTCCTGCCTGTGTATTCGGGCGGACAGGGTGAAAAGCCACAGGGCCAAACAGCCGGGGGGGGGGGGGGAGTGAACGACAACAACCGGTTGAGATCAGGATGTAGGGCCAGGATGTAATAAAAAAGGCTGCACAATGGGCACATCCATGAGTAGAGTGTCCATCGAATGACCCTGCAAATATATGAGAGGAAACTAAATGAGTACATAGGCGTGCGCACAGGGTGTGCCAGGTGTGCCTGGGCACACCCTAATCACCCTGTGCTGGGCAGATTTCCCTTGCTGCTTGGCTGCAGAGAAAGGGACTGGGGAATGTCTGTCCTTAATCCCTTTCTCTGTTTCAAAAGTGAGACATCAGGGGTCTGTTTAGACCCATGATATTTCACCAAAGCCCCCCCAATGGGGCTCCTAAAAACATTGTAAAAAAAAAGTAATAAAAAATTGTCATTTTTTTTTTTGTAAAAAATAATAACATTTTAAAAAAGAATGAAAAAAAAATATATAAAAAATAAACTACTGACAACAATCTCTGCTACAGTGGGTTGGATAGTGTGTTGTAAAGCTTCCTTCCTATTGGAGGACGAGTTCCATGTTTTGTCCTCTGTTGGCAGTGCAGCAGACACGATACTCATGTACCATCTATGGAAGACACTCCTGTAACCTCCATGTAAAGAGCCCCAGAAAGATGAGGCTGTTTTGTTTTGGGATGGAGGGTCTGGGCTGCCATGGTATCATATTAGATTTCTTAAGGAGTTCAGGCTGGGGATGCACATTAGAGCTGCCTTGTCCTGGAAATCTTTACAATGACCTGGTTGACCTAAGGTCATTAACACAAAGTCCACCAAATTAGTACTGTGTGAATGAAGGTTACTATTACTTATTAAAGGGTAGACTCCAATAAAAAAAAAGGGGCATCCAAGAGAAGCGCTGAGACTTTAATATGAGTTTAAACAAGGTAATGAGAGGGCAAAAAAATTTGAAGAGCCCACTAGCTCAGGTTAGGCTGCTCACAACAGTCAAGGCTACCCTACTGTGGGTACTCCAGCAGGTTACCAGGAAAATACTAGGAGGGAGCACCAGACCAAAATATAAAAGAGTCCATATTCATTTATTGATATTGTGTTAAAAAACAGCCAATGCATTTCGGGGGTCAAAGGAACTCCCCCTTCATCAGAGCTTCAGTTAAAAATTAGAACCTTGAGTGGCCTCAAAGTAAGGCTTTCCTGTTTGAATCTATGCAGGGAGGCTGATTGCTGGATTAGGATTCTTGGCCAGCAGTATCTGCATCAGCAATCAAAATAAAACACTCATGTAACCTCCATGTAAAGAGCCCCAGCAAGATGAGGCTATATTTTGGGGGATGAAGGGTGTGGGCTGCCATGGTAAGGTATTAGATGCCCTTATGAGTTCTGGCTGGAGATGCACTAATGTGCCACTAATGATCTGCCTTGTCCTGTCCTTGGGAATGTTTAGGTCAGGGGTCTCCAAACTTTCTTTGCTGTTCTTAAGACTTTTAGGGGGCTGCACCATGACCATTGGGAGTAGAAAAGGCCCAGATGTCATTAGAAAACAACAATGCATTATCTTTGATATCAGCGTGAAGAATTGTGCCCTATCAGTGTCATTGGGAGGAATTATGCCCCTTCATTGGGGTCATTGGGGGGGAAATTAAAGCGGGGGTTCACCCACACCGCTCAAAAAAAAAATATTAAAAGCCAGCAGCTACAAATACTGCAGCTGCTGACTTTTAATACATGGCCACTTACCTGTCCCAGGGTCCAGCCTTGTCGGCAGGGGACGCTGAGAACCCGCTCGGTTCTCGGCAGCTGCCGCCGCCATCCTAGGTGAGGGAATCAGGAAGTGAAGCGTTGCGGCTTCACTTCCCGGTTCCCTACTGAGCATGCGCGAGTCGCGCTGCGCGTCCCAAGTGGTCCCCGCTCTCTCCTGGGAGCTGTGTGTTCCCAGCAGACAGCGCGGAGGGGGCGGGAAGAGGCGTAGACTCCCATGGGAGTCTATGCCGGAAGTGGGTGCAAATACCTGTCTTAGACAGGTATCTGCACCCCCCTCCCCCCTGAAAGGTGCCAAATGTGACACCGGAGGGGGGGAGGGTTCCGAAAAGCGGAAGTTCCATTTTTGGGTGGAACTCCGCTTTAATGCTCTGTTGTTGGTATCAGTGGATGAAATAGTGCCCCAAGGGCCAGGTAAAAGCAAGCGACTGGCCGCATCTGACCCCGGGGCTGCAATTTGGAGACCATTGGTTTAGAAGGACCTGGTTGACCTAAGCTCATCCACACACAGTCCACCAAATTAGTATTGTGTGAATGAACGTTGCTATTACTTATTAACGGGTAGCTCCACCTAAAATTGATTTTTTACATTTTTTTTGTAGATAGAGAAGAGATAAACCACCTAGCGGTTTCTTCTATATAGTGTTATCTCTGTTCTGAGTTTTCAGATCAAGAAGGTCCCACCATCCCGAATGTCTTTTCAAATTGTCCAGAACGTCCTGGAGAGAGATTGGTCACCCCAATGTAGGATAAGCAAAAGCCAGAAGGATATTCATGTGCTGCAGTTGGGGAAGTGACTTGAACTACCGGACTAAGTCAATAACTGGAATATCACTTGTGTTTGGGCTAATGCTCCCATAATTATAGATGAATTCTGAAGAGGCAGATAAAGTGAATTTCACAATATTGCAGGCAGGGGATGACTGTTTATTTCTGCAATTCCTGAATTTAAAGGAAACCTGTTATTAAATTTAAAATGCTAGGTGCCTAACTGCCATGCTTATCTGATGCCTTCAGTAGGTACTATGTGTATCTACTCTTGAAGAGGTAAGAAGGTAGAATTCCACCCAAGTGTCATTTTCAGGAGAAACTCGGCAATTGCAGTCTGGTATCATGACTGGTTCTCCTTAGTATATCACTGACTGTAATTGAAGTGTTGTTGGCAGATTGCACCTAGAGGAGTATAGCTAATCCTGCCGGGAAGTGTCATCCGGAGATGGTAATGTTCTTCAAGTGGTTTACATTCCCTCTTCTTGTTGAGGACACTTTGCTCCAACTCATGAATTATGGTTTGACCTCAAAATGTAAACGCAGAAAAGAGCGCAGACTCTAGCATTATCCCGCCAACTACATGGTAGTGAAGGGAGAGGAGCAGAGTAAACGTCTGTACAGATGAGGAGGCCGTGTACACGTACTGATCTGTAAGTGTATTTGTATTTAAGATTTATTGATTAGAGGGCGAATTATCAGCCTTGCTTTGTTTGTTTCCTATTTTACTTCTAGTTATATTGTCTATGGATTTGGATGGGGATGGCATGGATGAGCAGCTTGTCCTGGGGGCAGGCAAGCGCGTTACATTTGAAGTTTCTACTGATAAAATAAGAGCTTCTTAGAGCAAAACACATGATAATGACAGGCCTGCAGCTGATTCAGTTTTTTCTTTTTATAGTGACCAGATCAAGTGTAGTATCTGTTCTTATCAGGGATCCAGTAGGGGTGTTGTGCTGTCATTCTGACCAAACCAAGGTTGAAGTGCCTGGCTATGTATCCCTGGAAAGTTAGTACCAGCTGGGACAGAAATCGGGGTGCCAACAGGCAATTGGGGCACGAGAGGATTCCCCCCCCCCCCACCTGGGAAAACTGGAAGAGCCCAGTGCCTCCTGATTTGAGTGGATCTTCCTTTTCTGGCCATTGGCTGGGAAGGCAGAAGGTCCCCTGTGTCTGTGCCCCCTGGGAGTAGGGTGCCCACGTGTCCGGGATTGCCCGGGACATTCCCGCAATTGGCAGGTCTGTCCCGGGTCCCGGGCACCTTCATTCCGGGACAATACAGTGTCCCGGAATGGAATTGACAGAGCGAGCAAACCCCGCCATAGCGCTGGTGCTCGCTCTGCCTCCAGCTCCACCTGAGACTCTGGTCACTGGTTGCTATAGCCAGTGTCCTCACAGACTGCCCAGCATGCAAAGCGGAGGAGAAGTTAACTTTCTCCTCCGCGCCTAATGCTCTCCACCATGCCGGATGAGGCTGTCAGTGGGGGGCAGCCTCAAAGACACTAATCCACTGGGCACTGTTACCTGGATGTCTCCCTGCCTCGTACCGCAGAGCAGACCGAAGCCGCCTCCCCCTCCTCGGCTATTTACAAGTATATGGAGAGGGAAGAGGGACACCGCTGTGCATTCCTGGCGCTGATCTGAGGTCTGTTCTAAGCTTATATTATGTTTATGTAGATGGACAGAGGAGGGACATGGATAGTGATCAGGAAAAGGGTAAAAAAGGGGGGGGGTCAGTACTGAAGGGGGTCTATAATGAGGGAGGGGGGTCTATACTGATGGAGAAGGGGTCTGTATTTATTTAGTGGGGGGTCTATACTGAGGAGGGGAATTTATACTTGATGGAGGGGGGTCTTTACTGAGGGGGTATATACTTAGTGGAGAGGGGGGTCCGTACTGAGGGAGGGGGCCTATAGTTAGTGGAGGGGGGCCCGTACTGAGGGAGGGGGCCTATAGTTAGTGGGGGGGAGGGTCTGTACTGAGGGAGGGGGCTTATACTTAGTGGAGAGGGGGCCGTACTGAGGGAGGGGGTCTATAGTTAGTAGAGGGGGATCTGTACTGAGGGAGGGGGTCTATAGTTAGTGGGGGGGTCTGTACTGAGGGAGTGGGCCTATACTTAGTGGAGAGGTGGGTCCGTATTGAGGGAGGGGGGTCTATAGTTAGCGTGGGGGGTCCGTACTGAGGGAGGGGGCCTATAGTTAGTGGAGAGGGGGCCGAACTGAGGGAGGGGGTCTATAGTTAGTAGAAGGGGGTCCCTACTGAGGGAGGAGGGTCTATACTGAGGGAAGGGGGTCTGTACTAAGGGAGGGGGGTCTATTATTACAATGTAACAATAGAAATACATTTCAAGCATGGTATTGGGATGATATAAGTGCTAAAACCAGCCATTCACCCGACAAATCACTCGTCGCCGAAATCTCGCCAACCCCGAAACTACATTCAACCCCCTTTGTCCAAAATTGTTTCTGAATGGCAGTTTGGAAATGTGGTCACCCTACCTGGAAGTGCTCGCCCTAGGGGTGCTCTTAGTAAAACTTGGGTGTGGGACCCCACTGTGTGAACAGGCACATAGTCACAGCTACCAAATGCTTCTTTTCTGCACTGCACCTTTTGGGGCTGTGCCCTTTGGCTAAGTCCGGGGCAATTTTTGTCTTCCAGGCCTCAGGGCCCGGCCAGTGCACTATTGCACGGCCACTTATTTATTTTTCTCCCACGTTTTGTCTCACTTTTACGTTTGTATGTGTTTTCTCACTGGATGAAGAGTGTAAGTCCTCAAGCTTGCCCTGACGTCTAGAGGAGGATGTGTGGCCCTTAGGTTCCTTCCTCTCCTGCCCATGGTGGTGGTTTCTCTTCAGGAATGCCCCTCGACAAAGTATTCGATGGTCTGCTTCGGCCGACCTAGAAGAACGGGGTCTGCCAGGCCTTCTGGCTTGACAGACCATTGTAAACCCTTGGTCCCTGTCAGGAGCCTTGCGATCCAGGGTATCAGGTATCAGAGTGGAGGTCTTACCCCTTCGGGGGTGGACTAAAGCACACCCTTAAGTGCACTTTTTAGTGTGTGTGTTCACATGCACATTTTTTGTTCGCTCAATGGTTTTTCCGTTTCAGGTTTTTGCACCACCACGGACTTAAAAAAAATAGATAAATTAGTGATCACTTGACAATACACAGAACTCAAACCCTAATGGCAATCGTGACAATACGTGGGCTGCCAACGGGCAATAGTTACAACGCACAAACAAAAAAATGACAATCAACACAATTCAGAGGCAACAAACAAGCAATAGTTACAATATGTGGGCAACAATTGGGCCATAGTTATATTATTTTCAGCTGTAAGCTCTGATGAGCTAGGGCCCTCTGATCCCTCTTCTATTGAATTGTATTGTAACTGTATGATAAATGTGCCGTGCTTAAAGTGGAGTTCCACCCACTTTTACAACTCTTCAGCATCCCTCTCTAAACTGTGCACTGTAAACAAATTGGATATTTTTTAATTTTTTTTCTCAGCACCTACTATATATCTGCTGTATTCATTTTTCACTTCCTCCTCCCTGGCCGCGGCCCATCGCATCATTTCCTGTTTGCAATGCCTTCTGGGAAGGGGCGGCAACTTCCTCTGAAACTGCCGTTGCTATGGAAACCTGACCTGAAACCTATTACACTGCTTGTGCTGCACTGAGCATGTGCGAGATCTGCAAGGATGAGATCCAGGAAGAAATACAGTCTGGCTTCAGATGCCCACACTTAAGATGGCCACAGCCTGCTGTAAGTTTATAAAATAACAAACTACTGCTATAAACGAACAAAACAGACCTTAGTTTACAGACTAACTTTACTAGAATACATTAAGCTTGTGCAGGGGCGTTGCTAGGGGGTGGCTATTGGGGCTATAGCCCCGGATCTGGGGCCCATAGCCCCGAGTCTCTTGCTGCAGGGTCCCTGCCTAACCAGCGGGTTGCGGCTGCTGCGGCGGGTAGGCTGGCTGCATTAGAGAGGCTGGAGGAGAAAGACGCGAGCGGGCGGATGAGCAGAGATGACATCTCTCTCTGCCTGCTCCACATCAGCGCTCTTCCACCTTCACAGCACGGTGGAGTGGAGGTCACATGCTTCCTGTTATCGTGGAGCTCCACTTTGCAGCCAGACCCCCTTGCTTCAATGTTGGAGGTGCAGTGGGTAGCAGCAAGATGACATCATCTCTCACTGCCCGCCCTGCATCACCGCTCTCCTTCTCTCACTAAATGGAAAAGTGCTGTCAGCCTGCCACCAATGCCTCGTCAATGCACATTTGGTAGCACTAGCTGGCATGGCAAGTTACAATCCACATCAGGTGGCAAGTGACAATCTGCAAATGGTGGCAGGAGATGTGGCAATCTGCAAATTGAGCCAGGAGACATGGCAAGTGACAATCTGCAAATGGTGGCAGGTGACGTGGCAAATGACAATCTGCAAATGGTGGCAAGAGATGTGGTAAGTGACAATCTGCAAATGGTGGCAGGAGACCTGGCAAGTGACAATCTGCAAATGGTGGCAGGAGATGTGGCAATCTGCAAATTGAGCCAGGAGACATGGCAAGTGACAATCTGCAAATGGTGGCAAGAGATGTGGCAAGTGACAATCTGCAAATGGTGGCAGGAGACTTGGCAAGTGACAATCTGTAAATGGTGGCAGGAGATGTGGCAATCTGCAAATGGTGGCAGGAGATGTGGTAAGTGACACGCCCAGGGCTCCCACTGATTCTGCAGTATGGTGAGTTAAACCACTTCATTATATATTTGACAATAGAAATAATGCACTTTAATCACCCTAACACCATATCAACCATGGTGCCATGATAATTGAAGCGCCAACACCAGCCATCGCCCGTGAAAAATTGCTTAGGTCTCCCCCCAATCCCCCCCCCGCGGGCATGCAAAAAGGTTGGTGACCACTGCTATGGGCTCTAGCCCCAGATCTTTTGCAGATCTAGCAACGCCCCTGAGCTTGTGTATTATAGGGGTATTTTTATTTAAAAAGTATAATTTCGGCCGGAACACCACTTTAATAACTCAGTGATATAAGATGAAATGAAAAACATTACAGTAAGTCCTGGTACACACTTTCCATAGTATTTGATTTTCAACTTGGAGCCCCACTCATACAATAATGATACTTACACACACACAGGCCAATTTCGGCACGTACCATTTTGAATTTTATCGGCAGAGATGTATTTATTCATTTGTTATTTATTTTACTATCCACGAGCACACATATACAGACCGATTTTGGAGCTTAATTATCTTAGTCGTTCAACACATGTGCAACAACATTACTTCACCAGTATAGTCGCTTCTATTTATAGTTCACATTATTTTTCTTCAACATTTCTGTGGTTCGCCACATCACATGTTCATACTTTTTCACATTTACCGTCATTTGACGGCATATATATATTTTTTGTTTATACCTCATCCTTTTACATTCATTATTGATCTATATATACACTTCATATTATTCATAGAGATGACTTTTCCTTTTGCACAGCTTTAATCATACATATTTTATTTTCATTTTCGCTTTTTCATTTTTTTACACTTTATATATATATGTATATGTTCTGATTGGCAATATATCTATATTTATATATAGGTTGTTTATTTATTGCAACACATCCCATTTCATTTTACTTGATTTTTCTCATCTTTCACTTCACTTCCATTTCATGTCCATTTGGACTGTGAATCTTTTTCAATCAATTATTTGTTTGCACCCATGACGAATATATCTCCTAATACGTTTTTACACACGTTCAATACATCATATTATCATCACCTTTATCTTTACTTTCATTTTTACTTTCATTTTTTTCACATACATATCTCATACACATACACATACATATATATATTTTCTTTATTTATTTAATTTAATTTTCCTTTTTTCTGTTGCTTATACACTCTTTTTCATGGGAGTTTTCAATGTAAAGCATGTTCATTTGACAGCAGGTGCCGAGACCTCATAGAACCAGCGTTCAGCTGTTATCGATCATATACTTAATCATGTGGTCACATGGCACTTTATACAAGCTTTATATACGTTTGTCATTCCCATGTTTGTCAGCAAACATGGGAAGTAAGCACTTGTCATGAGTGCGAAACGCGTCAGAGGAGCCCTGTACATTTCTGCTGTAGTGTCTTGCACACTCTGTGATCCAGTTTTTTACAATAAAGGCACTTGTTATCTTGTCCGGTGTGCGGCATCCAGATCTCTTTGTTCACTTCAGCTCCAATCGGAGCCACTGTACTAATGATCCGACTTTAGTACAGCGATCTCCCCCCGCGGAGCTGTTGTGTTCTGACAGGGGGACAGCCCCCCTGCCAGGACACTCCAATCAGAGCACTCCGCCATTGGCTGAGAGCGTTAATCGGGAGTCGGTCGGCTGGTGGTTTTCCAGCATGCTTTTCCGACAGAAGCCAGCCATGCGACTGCCACACACGGGCCAAATGTCGGCCATTTTTTATTATGCAGGAAAAACGCTTGATGCTGGTAAACGAGTGTGACGCATTTTGGCACGTCAGGCACGTGGGCATTAATTAATTTCATTGGTCAAAATAATTTATTCTGGACATTGAAATTAGTTAATGCTCAAGAAGAGGAGGATCGGGACTGCTCTGAGCACAGAGCAGGTTAGTATAACATGTTTGTTATTAAAAAAAATAAAAATTTGCCTTTAGAATCATTTTAAAGCGGAGCTCCAGCCCCCCCACCAGGTGCGGCCCGTCCATTAAGGGAGCATGGGCGGCCCCCCCCCCCCCATCCATGCATCTGTCCCCTTTCAGGACACCGGAGGCATGCATTCCAATGGAGGGTGGGTGTTTTTTTGAGGCAGCTGATTAGAGCCAGAATCACTTTAAAGCGGAGCTCCAGCCCCCCACCAGGTGCGGCCCGTCCATTAAGGGAGCATGGGCGCCGCCTGCCCCCCCTCCATGCATCTGTCCCCTTTCAGGACACCGGATGCATGCATTCCAATGGAGGGTGGGTGTTTTTTTGAGGCACCTGATTAGAGCCAGAGGCTCTAATAGGCTTCAAAATAGGGTGGGCTCGGGGGGCACAGAGAATGCGAACCGAGCCCACCCAGGTGTGTTACAATAGCACAACACTGATCCTCCTCCCGGCCAATCAGGAAGCGGGTCTTAAGACCCCTCACCTGATTGGCTGAAAGGGCAGGCGATCCTATTGGATGACCAGGAGGAGGGGAGGAGATGCACGACTGCCGTGATGGAGGAAAGAACACAGGAGCCGCTGCCCACTGCTCGATGCCTGATGTTGATGCCCAATGCGGATGCCCGCTGCCCGATACCTGCCACCTAAATGGGGTAAGTGCCGGGCTGACCGGCAGATGGCGAGCTGGCGGGGGGGGGGGGGGGGGTGGTTTGAGGTGCCGCTGGGGAGGGGGGAATTAATTTGTCCCCCCCAAAGAAAACACCAGCCGCCACTGCCCCCCACCAAAAAATTTTAAGTCAGCAGCAACAAATACTGTAACGCGCTGCACTTTTTCAATGGGCCAGCTGCGGCGACCACCAAATGAACACCAATGACCACCAAATGCAGCCCACCTGTGCAATGCCCACCAAATGCAGCCTATCAGTGTAGTGCCCACCAGTACCTGGATCACGATCTCCTGTGTTATGAAGCTTGGAATTAAATTGCCCGACTGGGCAGGCGCTGTAAGAAATACCCGCCAATCCGTCAATCACAGAAGTCGGTTTAGGAGGTCGGACTTCCTTAGAGCTACGCCGAACAGCTCAGACCCAGCTCCATGACACAGCGGGAGTCAGAAGATCGCCGCTGTGTGTGTGTGCCACACACGTAGAGGAGGGAGGAGGACAGCACGGAAGCTTCGGTGCCCAGGCGCAAAGCAGCCACGCAGGATCGGCCCTGCTTGAGCTACAACTCAAAAGCGGTCCCAGGGCAGGCGGCCTACCGGGAAATTTCACAGTCCGGCCCTGTGTTTGCCTGACGATCAGTGGGTGCTGGCGGACATCCAGTGCCCGGCACCCACAGATTGGCTTCTGCTGTTAATAATCACAGCAGAAGTGGCCCACTGGCAGCGTGCTCACACCCCCCTAGGTGGGAGTGCAGAATTACATATGTAGCACCCTCTACTTTCAGGTAGGTGCTAGATTAGTATTTTTCTAGTGGTAGGGTTCAGATACAGGTAAATTTAGCCAGGCCTGTGTTTCATTTAAGGCCTGGTTGGTTTGGTCGGGGAGTGGAAGTGTTGGTGTAGTGGGAGGTGTGGCCACCTGCACCTTGGCTCAAAGATGCCTCCTCTGCTTCTAGAGGAATTGTTCTGGAAGAGAGGCTGGACTTGAGACCTGAATGGCAGGCAGCTCATTTGAGGGGCTCTGACCAATCATTAACTTGCATTAGCAGGGGGCGGGCCTCCTATATGAGCTGGGGTCACATGCTTCCAGGGAGGAGTTGTGGAGCACAGGAAAGACAGCATGGCGTGCTGAGGTGCTATACTGGACATCCCTATGCGGGAGGAGGTATGGAGGAGCCGCGGGGAAGGAGCTGAAGTTGAGGATCTTCATCTCTGCTGAGCGCGTCAGGTTTCTGTGACCGGGGAACACAGTGCTTGACTGTAAAGAGGATCAAGTGAAGGAAGTAGGAGTAAAGCGGCGGAAGTAGACCAGCTTATCGGATGTCTGTGACCGGGGAACACAGGACTTTGATACAAAGGAGAAGGTCAATGTAATGTTGAAGAAGCAGAAGTACTGGAGACAGTAGCGTAGCATGCTGTGTGGCCGGAGAACACAGTATGGACAGAAGTGGACGGGCTGGAGCAATAGTTTGTCGTTTATCAGGTGCCAAGTTCATGTTTGCAGTAACTTTCAGAGGCTGTGGGGCTGTTTAATTCATTGAGCCATGGAAGATAGGCGATATAGGCCTTTGGCTCTCTGATTTGTAGCGGGAATACCACATCATTCTAAAGGCCCATACACACGATAGGACTTTTTGACAACAAACATGCAAATTAGCTGCTTTAAGGCAACATCCTAACGTGTGTACGCTCCATCGGACAAACTTTTTCGGTTTTCATCGGACAAATGTTGGCTGTGCAAACAAAAGTCCAATGGTGCAAAATCCTATCATGTGTACACAAGTCAATAGGACTTTAGTCCAAAGTACAAACACGCATGCTCAGAACCAATGCAAAAGATCAGACAACAATACAGAAGTTGACCAAAGGGTGGCGGTAAAGAGCTGAAAAACCACGTGATTTGGTGAAAGTTGGCTGAAAAAGTCCTGCCGTGCGTATGCTTAATTAGTTTACGGCCAACTCCCTTTGTACAAATATCCACGGGAAAGTTTGTACAAAGTCCTATCGTGTGTATGGGCCTTTATATAGGGGAATTATTCAGAGTGATTCATCTTGTTTAACTTGAAGCTGTGAGTAGTAAATCTTTAGTCATATAGCAGAAGAAGCAATAGCCTGCCCTGAGGACTCTACAGGGGAAATCCATTAACAAGGCCAAGGCCCTGGATGATAACCTATCCGTTTGAAATCTTCATGGGCATCTCATACATCCCTCATATCTCTCCAAGTTTATCACACAAAATAAAAGAAAGCAAGGAAACGGAGCAACTGACTGTTTATTGTCTTTTGGGTGATGGATGAGGGGTTGGCAGCAGGGCGATTGGCGGATTGCTATAACCACATTCGCAGCCCCTACGGGGGTACCGCTGCGCATATATATACGTGATTCTGCGCAAGAGGGTCCCTCTGTAGCAGTATATCTGCTATAAGGCAGTCCTTAAAGTGGTTGTAAACCGGCTGGACGTTTTTTTTTTTTTTTTTTCTTACCTGCAAAGTAATGTCATAATGTGCTAGTATGCATCTCATACTAGCACATTATATGAAACTTACCTAAAAACGAAGCATTCCAGCGATGCAATGTCATCGCTGGAGGCCGCTTCCATCTTCACCCGTCTTGCTTCCGGGTTCGCGAACTCTGGCTCTGTGACTGACCAGAGCTGCGATGATGTCACCAAAAGTATTGGGACGCCCTCCTTTACACGCACATGAACTTTAATGACATCCAAGTCTTATGCCCCCGTACACACGGTCGGAATTTCCGACAGAAAAAGTTCGATGGGAGCCTTTCATCGTATATTCCGACCGTGTGTAGGCCCCATCTGACTTTTTACGTCGAAAATTCAGACGGACTTAGATAGAGAACATGTTCTATATTTTTCCGACGGAACGAATTCCTATCGGGAAAACCGATCGTCTGTATGCTGTTCCGAAGTACCAAAAACGACGCATGCTCTGAAGCAAGTACGAGACATCGTACTTGTTGTCCTGTTGTGTTGTACGTCACCGCATTCTTGACGGTCGGAAATTGGTGTGACCGTGAGCATGACAGCTTGAGCAGAATTCCATCGGAAAAACCTTCAGAGTTTATTCCGAGGGCAAAACCGATCGTGTGTACGTGGCATTAGTCTGTAGGGTTCAATATTGATTTGGCCCACCCTTTGCAGCTATAACAGCTTCAACTCTTCTGGGAAGGCCGTCCACAAGGTTTAGGAGTGTGTCTATGGGAATGTTTGACCATTCTTTTAGAAGCGCATTGGTGAGGTCAGGCACTGATGTTGGGCGAGAAGGCCTGGCTCACAGTCTCCACTCTAATTCATCCCAAAGGTGTTCTATCGGGTTGAGGTCAGGACTCTGTGCAGGGCCAGTCAAGTTCCTCCACCCCAAACTCGTGCACTGGTGCGTAGTCATCTTGGAACAGGAAGGGGCCATCCCCAAATTGTTCCCACAAAGTTGGAAGCATGAAATTGTCCAAAATATCTTGGTATGCTGCCGCCTTAAAGTGGATGTAAACCCGAATTTTTTTTTTTTTTTTTTTTTTTTTTATGTCATACTGTAGAGTATAAGATTTCCTATAATTTGAGCCCAGTCTTGCCACACAGAGTTAATCCATCTCTGAGCAATCCTCTTTTATTGTTCAGTGAGATAAAACTTGACAAACAGAGAAAAACTTTGTCAAATCCTCCCCCTTGCTGTGAGTGACAGGTGATTTACATATCTGGTGCACTAGCCTAATGCTGGCCATACACTATACAGAAAATCGGCCGAACCCATTTTCGAAAAACGAACGTTCGACCGTGACCGCAAACGATCGTGCCATCATGTAATGACCGATAAATTGTTCAGTGGACATGAATAAATAATTTTTTGTTCGTTTTTTTACATATACCTAGTGCAGACAGTTCGGACGGGAAACACATTAACCTTGCAATTTATCGTACGTTCGGCAGAAATTTTCCAAACTTCCCGTTCGTTTTTTTCCCACAAAAACGTCACAAATGATTATCGATTTGTGCCCATTAACTTGCCGAAAAACGAACGAAGTGTCTATACAAACGATTTTTCAGCCGATTTTTCGTATAGTGTATGGCCGGCATAAGACATGCATTATATTTAATTCCCACCCCCACTCCTTTCTTCAGCAGCTCTGCAAGGATTGGCTGTTCCACACCTCAGCATGATTTGGCATGCTGAAGTCATGTGGTTACTTTCACTGGATGTTAGAGATCATAGCAGAAGTTCAGTGTAAGAAATACACAGGAGAAAATGCATATTGACAAGGGGAGTGTAGAGGTGGGCGGGGCGTCTACTGACATCACGACTCCACCCACCGAGCTCCGGACAACAGACCCGCCCACAGAATCTGCTATTTTTCGGGTCTCATAACAGACAGAGGGGAGACATTTGACAGGTAAAGATACATGCAGGAGGCGTGTCTATCCTTATAGATAACCCCCATGGCAGTAGTTTAGAAAGGATGACATTGGGTTTACATCCACTTATGCTCCGTACACACGGTCGGATTTTCCGACGGAAAATGTGTGATAGGACCTTGTTGTCAGAAATTTCGACCGTGTGTGGGCTCCATTACACATTTTCCATCGGATTTTCCGACACACAAAGTTTGAGAGCATGACATGTGAAGGACTTACTTACCAGTCCTGGCATACCCCTTTACCCCTGTTCTCCACCCTCCATACCTTCCACAAACGACTCAACAAGGTATTGGAGTAAAATGGCCTTAACGGCCTTTATTATAATAACCATAACTAAATAAATAACATTTTAATAATTTTAAATAACTTTAAATAACCGTTCGTATTCACTTGGGGTCTTAAAGGGGAACACAACCACTGGTCACTGCGATAAACTTCAATAAACTTTTATAGGCCTCGAGTCGCAACTCCCGGACAGCGAGACAGTACCCAACCTTCGCAGTGACCTAACTTTACCCCTTCCTGTTTACCCACGGGTAACCGGAAGGTACCAGCTAACTCCCATATTACATATGGGTACAAACCATGCTATATCTCAAATATAGCACACAACTCCTCCTCCACACAGACCCAAACCACTGCCTAAGTCCCCCTATTTGGGCCCCCCCATTCTCCTATACCAACCAGGGCGGGTGGGTGGGAATCTTCTTCCCCGCCGCTCGACACTGACGTCACTTCCCCTGTACTCCTGGCTAATTACCACTGAACGCCTCCCCTGTCCGGACCACTCCCCTTTTCTTAAAGAGACCTAACAGCGTGACTGTGCAGTCCGCACATGTCATGCTGTCCCTCCGCTGATCTCTTCGTTCCCCTGCTGCAGGACTCACTTGACATGTGAAGGACTTACTTACCAGTCCTGGCATACCCCTTTACCCCTGTTCTCCACCCTCCATACCTTCCACAAACGACTCAACAAGGTATTGGAGTAAAATGGCCTTAACGGCCTTTATTATAATAACCATAACTAAATAAATAACATTTTAATAATTTTAAATAACTTTAAATAACCGTTCGTATTCACTTGGGGTCTTAAAGGGGAACACAACCACTGGTCACTGCGATAAACTTCAATAAACTTTTATAGGCCTCGAGTCGCAACTCCCGGACAGCGAGACAGTACCCAACCTTCGCAGTGACCTAACTTTACCCCTTCCTGTTTACCCACGGGTAACCGGAAGGTACCAGCTAACTCCCATATTACATATGGGTACAAACCATGCTATATCTCAAATATAGCACACAACTCCTCCTCCACACAGACCCAAACCACTGCCACCGCCCGCAAGGGGTAAAACCTTACCCTTGCGAGCACCTCCACACCTTCAAAGCCCGCTCTATCCCCTCCTGCAGGCCCAGAGCCCAAAGGTCTGTGCCAACTTCGTTAAGGTGCACCCCATCACTCCTAAGGTACCTCCATGTGTCCGCCTCTAGCTCTCTATGCCTTATTGTCACCCCCCCATTACGTATGATGAACCTGCTGACTTCTTTGTTTACTTTTACCCTGGCCCTGTCCACCTTTTTTGCTGACCAAGCCCATCGCCACGATGTCCTGCCAATCATGTCTGACCACACAATCACCATACCTGGGAATGTTGCCTGTAGCCGTAGAACATCGCATTTTATGTCCCGTATCAACTCCCTCATGGACCTGGACCCCATGTCGTTCCCACCAACATGTAGCACCAAGACATTTGGTGCCCTGTCCCAACGGGCGAACCTGTGGACTTCAGACCTTACCCTACTCCAAAGCATGCCCGGTACCCCGATCCATCTGACCTGCGCTTCCTGCCTTGGAATGCCCAATTGCCTCCCGTTAGGCCGCACATCGGCTCGTTTGGCCCCCCAGAAGACGAATGAGTGTCCCAGGATCCGCACCAAGCCCACCTCTCCACCTGTGAAACAAAGTTGACAAACAAAACAGTAAGCGCCCTACCTGCAACCAACACTAAAAACCCCCAAAATCAATCTCCCAACCACCGAAATTAACTCTTTTTTTTTTTTTTTTTTTTATAGTAAATGAGGGCGAATATAAAGCCTGAACCTGTCCGAATCCCATCTACCTATACGCTTCACCGCCTCCGCATTAAGCCCGGCTTTTGCTGCCTCTGTAGCCGCGCCAATGCGGAAAGAATGTGAGGAATAACTATTGGGGTCGTACCCCGCCGCCACTAAACACTTCTTGAACACCGCTATAAATTGGAACTTGGACAAGGCCAACCCATCAGCATGCATCAAAAAAGGGCCCGATAACCTGGGCCGTACGTCCCGGAATGATTGTATCGCTCTAACCGGGCAAACGGTGGATTCCAAAATGCGAAAAACTTCCAACTGAACCCCTTTTCCCAACTGATCCGTTTTTGACCGCGTTATCCAGATCCTAACCGAATCCTTCAAACACTCCAAGTCCGCCCACTGCAGCCCCCCTTGAGCCCGCTTGGACGGGCTAACTAGCTCGCTAACCCTTAACGCTCCGTAGAACGCTAGAGCGAAAGCCGCTCGGAATAAGGCACTTTCGTACTCCGACACACAAATGGACGAAATGTGAGAGAACAAGCCCTGTAGCATAGTAAAAGACACCGGGCGCCGACCATCCCTCTTCCTGTGCTCTTTCCTGTACCCTTTTACCGCTTGCCTCACCCAAAATTCTTTCGTATAATCCCGTTGCCCTTGCAATTTGAAAAGAAAGGCAAGACCTGCCAACTTCTTATCAATGGCCGATGCCGAAACTTCACCCTCAAAACCCAAATTAATGAAATAAAGAACCGCCTGTGTGACCTCCGGGCCTTCAGGATCGATGTCCAACTTGTGCAAACATGTTAACCACTCCTGCCATACCTTAGAGTAGGCGTCCCACGTGGCCTTACTCACAGAGCGCTGAATCCACCCTGCCACGTTCCCAAGGCAACGTTCCACATCCAGTCCGGGCAGGTAACCCCCTGCTGCTCCGCGTCTGGTGCCAATTCCCGAAACCTGTCCCACTGGAAACGAGACAGAGAATCAGCCAAGGTGTTCTCAACCCCCGGTAAGTGCACAGCGTAGATGAAAGCATTCAATTTCAAACAGCGCAACACTAAATATCTCAACAACCTGACCACCGGCTCTGACTTGGCCGATAGCCGGTTGATAACCTGGACCACCCCCAGGTTGTCGCAGTGGAGCCGTACCTTCATGTTACGAAATGCTTCCCCCCATATTTCCATTGCTACCACAATTGGAAACAGTTCCAGGAGGACAAGGTTTTTTAAAAACCCAGCTTCCCCCCAGGCCTGGGGCCATCGCGCGGCACTCCAGTGTCTTTGAAATACCGCACCGTACCCTGTCGAACCTGCCGCGTCCGTGAATAATTCGAGGTCCCAATTACTAATGGGACCCGACATCCACAGGGAACGACCATTAAATGATTGTAGAAAGTCATGCCAAATACACAAATCGTCCTTGTGCTCCTTCTTTAAACTAACGAAGTGAGTGGGGGCGTGCACCCCGGCTGTGGCAGCTGACAACCGTCGGCAAAACACCCTTCCCATGGGAATTATTCTGCAAGCAAAATTTAGCTTCCCCAATAATGATTGTAGCTGCCGCAACTGCACCTTGCGCCTACCGGCAATCTCCCGTACTTCCGCCTTGAGGCTTTCCAATTTGTCTACTGGCAAGCGGCATTCCATTCCCAAAGAATCTACCTCAATTCCCAAGAATACAATGCTGGACTTAGGACCTTCAGTTTTTTCCGGCGCTAGTGGAACCCCGAAACGCTCCGCTATATGCTGCAAAGTTCCCAATAAGACCGCACAAATGTTGGAACCCGGTGGGCCAACGCACAAGAAGTCGTCAAGATAGTGCACCATCGAGTTGATACCCGATACGTCGCGGACCACCCATTCCAAGAATGAGCTGAATGCTTCAAACAATGCACAAGAAATGGAACATCCCATCGGAAGGCACCGATCCACGTAGTACGCCCCATTCCATGCACAGCCCAGCAGTCGAAAGCTGTCCGGGTGAACCGGCAAAAGCCGGAATGCGGACTCAATGTCCGCTTTCGCCATCAGCGACCCCTGTCCGTAACGACGCACCCAAGATATAGCGGCGTCAAAGGAAGTGTACGTCACCGCACACTCCTCTGGCGCAATTGAATCATTGACCGAACCACCCTTCGGGAAGGAAAGGTGGTGAATCAACCTGAACTTGTTCGGCTCTTTCTTGGGAACTACCCCCAATGGTGATACCACTAAACCCTGAAGGGGAACGGAAGTAAAAGGACCGGACATGCGGCCTAAACTTACCTCTTTCTCAATTTTTTCCGAAACCACCGTTGGATGTAACAGGGCTGAACGTAAATTTGTCGCCATAGGAGGGGCAGCCGTTAATGAGCACGGAATTTTAAAACCAAACGCGAATCCTGCCTCTAACAATTGGGCCGCTTTGCGGTCGGGGTATCTACTGAGGAAAGGACGCATCCTTTCCACCCGCACCGGCGTCCTCCCTTTTACTCGCAGGCTCTCCGCCACGCCCCTTCCCTCTTCTAAAGCACTTGGACAATGCGTGCGAACCCCCGCAGCCGGAGCACGTGTGCTTAAATCGGCAGTTTGCCCCATACTTACATGAGCCCTCGTTGAACTGCCAACAGAAGCCCCATTTTTTGTCGGTCGGTTGTCCTGGAGCTGTGTTACCTCCGACCCCTGCCTGAAAAAACTGTGAGGGAGCCCTCGTCGCCGTCATAAGCTTCATCCATAGGCTGATATCCTTATGATCCCAGCGTAGCGACGGTCGAACCGCCATCCGTTGTCTAAACTGTTCATCATACCGTAGCCACGCTATCCCGCCATACGTCCGGTGTGCCTCGCTAATGGCCTCCAGGTATACGAACAACGCCGAGCAGTGTTCCGGGTGCTTTTCCCCAACCACACTAGCCAAAATGGCAAATGCCTGCAGCCAGTTGGAAAAAGTACGCGGGATCAACCTATATCTGCGTTTTTCTTCATCCTCTTTCTTAGCCAACTCCGGCTTCAGTCTATCCAGATTGAACTTTTCTAATGGCAACAATGTGAATATCTCCACATATTCGCCTTTCCAAATTTTGTCCTTTACCTCTGTCTTGAGATGCGCTCCCAGCGGGCCCTCAAAACAGACGTAAACCTCGCTTCTCGCGGAATCCGCCAACCTAACTGAATCCGCCTTTTTCTCCACCGATTTTTCTTGACCGTCCGGGGTAGGCCCGCCCGCCGATGCAGTAGGGGAGTCAACCGCTGCCGGCCCCGTGCCCGCCACGGAAGTAACCGTGGTCCCGGCCAACCCGGTCGCCGTTAGAGTGGCCACAGCCGTACCTGAGGTCCCCTGTGTCGTAGCCCACGCCTGAACCGGGGACGGGCTAACCCCCGCCGCTGGTTCAAAGCGTTGTACCAACGCCCGCAAACCCCCCAGCAAATCCTGTAGTCCTGCTTCCCTGGGCTGCTCTGTAGGGGGCCTAACCCCTCTCGCCCCCGCTGAACCACTCCCCCCTGGGGACCCCCTGCGTTTTTCCTGTTCTAACAACTTTCCTAATAAATCAGAAACAGATAAAGAGGAAACGTACTCACCAGGCTGCCCAGGACTGGGCCTATCAGCCGCCATTCCCGAATCCACCGCTGGGGTCGTCCCCTGTTCTTCGTCCCTCTCCGACCCGGACAGCTCACCCTCCGATCTGTCGCTGACCTCCGCTCGCTGAACAGCCGCTGTCTGCACCCCAGAAGGACCTGCTCTGGGTGCCGTGGGTCTGCGTTGCCTCTCTCTTCCCGACCTCTCAGGTGTACCGCCAGACCCGTGCGATGCCCGCCTTGATGGACTTCTCCGCCTCTGACTGGTCTGGGCTGTTGTCGCGCTTTCTCCACCTCCGCTCACCCGCGTCACTGTGCTTCTCATCCTCCCTCTGGGAATTGCTGGGCTGCTGGCCGCTTCGGATACATGGTCAGCCCCCCGAGTCTCGCTCCTCTCACGCTGGGCCGTCTGGTGGCTTGTACCTTCCATCGCATCTCCTGCAGCCTGCTCTTGGCATCTGCGACGAGCCGGGGGGGGGGCAGAACCGTGTGCTCCGCTGGGCTCCCCCTTTCCTCCACTCCTGCCTCTGCGCTGTGTCTTCTTTTCATTACAAGCCCTGCTGCCTTGTGTCTGTCTCTCACTGGGGGGTGGATGGGCCGCTCTTCTTCCATCAGCCATACGCCTCTGACCACCAGGTGCAGTGTCAGGGCTGAAGCGCTCCGGCGGCCGGGACCGCCGTGCACGTGGAGTCTCAGGGCCCCCCCCGTTCGCCGCCGTTCCGTTCTCCTGGATCACCGCCGCTACCTGAGCCTGCAGCCATTCGCCCCCTCGCTCTGCAGCCGCCTCCCTCAGTCGCAGCATCAGCTCCTCCATCGCTGAGATCTCCATGATGGTAACAAGCTGAGCGGTGGGAGCGTGTGTAATCTTCTTCCCCGCCGCTCGACACTGACGTCACTTCCCCTGTACTCCTGGCTAATTACCACTGAACGCCTCCCCTGTCCGGACCACTCCCCTTTTCTTAAAGAGACCTAACAGCGTGACCGTGCAGTCCGCACATGTCATGCTGTCCCTCCGCTGATCTCTTCGTTCCCCTGCTGCAGGACTCACTGGATATAAAATTTTCCGACAACAAAATCCGTTGTCGGAAATTCCGATCGTGTGTACACAAATCCGACGCACAAAGTGCCACGCATGCTCAGAATAAATAAAGAGATGAAAGCTATTGGCCACTGCCCCGTTTATAGTCCCGACGTACGTGTTTTACGTCACCGCGTTTAGAACGATCGGATTTTCCGACAACTTTGTGTGACCGTGTGTATGCAAGACAAGTTTGAGCCAACATCCGTCGGAAAAAATCCTAGGATTTTGTTGTCGGAATGTCCGATCAATGTCCGACCGTGTGTACGGGGCATAAGAGTTCCCTTTACTGGAACTAAGGTGCCAAGCCCAACCCCTGAAAAACAACTGACCTCAACCCCTGAGTCCTGACCTCAACCCGATAGAACACCTTTGGGATGAATTAGAGCGGAGACTGCGAGCCAGGCCTTCTCTTCCAACATCAGTGCCTGACCTCACAAATGTGCTTCTGGAAGAATGGTCAAACATTCCCATAGACACACTCCTAAACCTTGTGGACGGCCTTCCTAGAAGAGTTGAAGCTGTTATAGCTGCAAAGGGCGGGGCCAACTCAATATTGAACCCTACGGACTAAGACTGGGATGCCATTAAAGTGTATGTGCGTGTAAAGGCAGGTGTCACAATACTTATGGTAATATAGTAACCAGTAACCCTTCTTTCATGCGTCACTCTTTCATGCGAGTTTGTCTATATTTTTCACACCTAAAACCACACCAATGAACCACCTGGGGAGGAAATGATCAACAGGAAACTTTTCTATGCAGAAAAACACACCCAATTATACTGAAGCCCGTAAAACCACCTTTAGAGCGCGCTGGGGAAATCACGTCCTCTTTATGAGCTCTGCAGATCATGGTGGTGACAAACGAATTATATGATGGAATAAAATCATAGTGAGTTCCCGCTCTCATATACCTGAATCTTTTCTTCTTCTACACCAGAAGATCAAACACAAGAACATATTTTTGGGGGAAGTACGGAGACAGATTTCATATTTTTTGAGATCTTGTTACTATCTACCCGACACAAGGCTGCGACTTATTGGTTGGCAGGACAGCAAAGAGTTTACAGGGGATGATTACGTACTCCACGTCTGTTGTATGTTAATCATTATCTAGTGCGAATAAGGCAATCGCTGAGTGTAAACTACAGGAGACATCGCTGTGTCTTGCCAAGTCTTGTGTGTATGGACAATGTCAGACACCAACAGATGTCAGGGGAAAATAATCCCGCATGTCTCTGCCAATAAGCTGATGCTGGTGTGACAACCTTCCATAGGTGACCCAAGGGTTGTTTTTGGGCCGGTTGTAAAAAAAAAATATCTATACAATTTGGGCTGAGAACCCACTTATGGTGGCAGTATCATCTGAGTATGATTGTAGTCAGGGCTTTTTTTTTTCTCAAACAATAGGTGCTGGAAATTAAAGTGGTGTTCCGGCCGAAATGATACTTTTTAAATAAAAATACCCCTATAATACACAAGCTTAAAGTGGAGTTCCACCCACTTTTACAACTCTTCAGCATCCCTCACTAAACTGCGCACTGTAAACAAATTGGATATTTTTTTATTTTTTTTCTCAGCACCTACTGTATATCTGCTGTATTCATTTTTCACTTCCTCCTTCCTGGCCGCGGCCCATCGCATCATTTCCTGTTTGCAATGCCTTCTGGGAAGGGGCGGCAACTTCCTCTGAAACTGCCGTTGCTATGGAAACCTGTCCTGAAACCTATTACACTGCTTGTGCTGCACTGAGCATGTGCGAGATCTGCAAGGATGCGATCCAGGAAGAAATACAGTCTGGCTTCAGATGCCCACACTTAAAGATGGCCACGGCCTGCTGTAAGTTTATAAAATAACAAACTACTGCTATAAACTAACAAAACAGACCTTAGTTTACAGACTAACTTTACTAGAATACATTAAGCTTGTGTATTATAGGGGTATTTTTATTTAAAAAGTATAATTTCGGCCGGAACACCACTTTAATGTATTCTAGTAAAGTTAGTCTGTAAACTAAGGTCTGTTTTGTTGGTTTATAGCAGAAGTTTGTTATTTTATAAACTTACAGCAGGCCGTGGCCATCTTAAGTGTGGGCATCTGAAGCCAGACTGTATTTCTTGCTGGATCTCATCCTTGCAGATCTCGCACATGCTCAGTGCAGCACAAGCGGTGTAATAGGCTTCAGGCCAGGTTTCCATAGCAACGGCAGTGTCAGAGGAAGTTGCCACCCCTTCCCAGAAGGCATTGCAAACAGGAAATGACGCGATGGGCCGCGGCCAGGGAGGAGGAAGTGAAAAATGAATACAGCAGATATACAGTAGGTGCTGAGAAAATTTTTTTTTTTTAAATATCCAATTCGTTTACAGTGCACAGTTTAGTAAGAAGAGTTGTAAAAGTGGAACTCCACTTTAACCACGGCCCCACAAAACCCCTCCCCCCTACACACACCCTCCAAATCACATCAAGTAGTGAGTGTGTTCAGTCAAATTTCACGAAAACAGTGGGAGGGTCTTAACCACTTAAGGATCAGCCTCGTTTTGGATTTTAGGTGTTTACATGTTTAAAACAGGTTTTTTTTTGCTAGAAAATTACTTAGAACCCCCAAACATTATATATGTTTTTTTTTTCTAACACCCTAGAGAATAAAATATATATATCTCCTGGGGCCCTTTACTACAATCCCACAACGGCCCTTTCACACATTCTGCAGTGAGCTCCCTTCCTACTGTATTAGGCCCCCCCAGGGTGGCAGAAAACAAGAGATATATGTCACCAGCATACCAAGAAAGTATAAGGGTCCAAAGCAGTGGGAGAACTATCAGGGTTGCAAAGGTTGTCTTGCCACTGGGCCCTGGTGTTCTGCCACTGTGGGGTTCCCCAGCCTCCTCTTGCTGTCCTGCCCTTGCTATTGACAGCTCTGGTCTGGCATCTCTTGGAATTTACAGGCTGGTTCTCCTGTCCTAAGGATGGGAGAAATCAGTCTGTTTTTTCAGTAACTGAGAGTCCTGGTGGAGTCCTTCCTGCAACTCGCTCTTCTCCCTGCCAATGAGGATGCAGGGGAAGGAGCAAATCGGGCGGCCGTGGTTGTGTGAGCGCTCGCATTATGCAGTGTCAGCGAGAAGAGAGAGGGGGGAGGAATCACCCGCAGGAGCTGACTGGGGACGCTCTCCCTCTTAAACAGTACTGTAAATTATTAGACATTGCCTTTTTGTAAAAAAAATGTAACATTTTTTTTTTTAAATTGGAGGGGCACATGGTGGGGCACAGCATAATGTTGGGGGGGTCAGGGCCCCCTCTGTCCCCCCCCCCTAGTGACGCCATTGAAAAAAGATGTTTATGACCACTTTAACTGAGTTCTCCAGACTAGTTCCTTAGCTCCAGAAGGATTTAGAAATAGGACCCCCAGCTATGTCATAGCTGAGACCTCAATGAACATGCAGCAAGCTCCAGCAATCTGCCTCAGAGGGACAGAGCCCCTGAGGCTGGGAACTCCTCCAGCAGGACTAGACTCTGACTGCTCCGGACTGTTTATGCCCCTCTCTAGTCACCTACTGGGCACACCTCCCAAGGAATTGGCTGAAGCACCAGACATTTTAAGGCCTCTCATTTGACTTTCCAGTCCACTATGTTCTAGAAACCTCTAGAAGGCAGGGGGGAGCAATCAAACCACAGCCTGTGAACTCTAGAACAGCCCAAAGCAATCAGTAGATGCTCAATTGATTACAGAGGAGCCAAAAAGAACTAAATTTCCCTAACATCCGATTCCTAGCAACCTACCTAGGAGGGTGCTACATAAAAAAATGCAGTTGGTTGGTTTGACCCCTCCAGGAACCTGTCACTATAACAACAGATGACATAAAAAACATGCTAACATGCATAAAAACGCAACACAATGCACAATGTAGTATAGTGTGAAGGAACCCTCAACAAGTCCTTAAAGTAGAACTCCAGTATATAGCAATCTATACTTTTATACCCCTTTGCATGCTATGTAGTCTTTTCCCATATTTTAGAATTGATCAGGAATTTTTTTTGCATTAAAGCAGAACTCCAGACAAAATGTTCTTTACATGTCCTTGTTGCTGACTTCCCACCTTCTGGTTCAGTCAGTAGTTGCTCTGAAATAGCCTCATCATTTTCAAATCAAACCGTTAATTCTCTTTGGTTTCCCGTTTTTAAGACCGGTGGCTTCTCTGCCTCCTATCCCCCCAGCCACTGCTCCTGGCACATCCCTTCTGTAGTTCTTTCTCTGGGAAGCAGTAATGTAATTCAGTCCCACTTGCATTGATGGGGGGGGGACCGGGATTCTCAGACACATTGAACATGTACAGGCCAAGTGTAACCACCCCCATTCACTACCATTCCATGGGGTTGATGGGAACTGTACTTTCCTTTTACTGCAGAGAGAGAGGAGAGGATATGATGTAATCCCCGCTGTTATACCTCCTCCTTGGCAGAGCAGATGCCGTTATCTTTTGAATTACAGAGATGAGGTCATAAAAAATTTGATTAGACTTTTCCTGTAAATGGTAAGGATTTTCAAAATTTTATTAACTGTTTAGTGTTTTATGTAGGGGGGGGGTGTACTAATGGGTGATTTTTTTGCCTATCCCAGAGTTCTTCTTTAACCACTTGCTTACTGGGCACTTAAACCGCCCTCCTGCCCAGACCAATTTTCAGCTTTCAGCGCTGATGCACTTTGAATGACAATTGCACGGTCATACAACACTGTACCCAAATAAGATTTTTATCATTTTTTTCACACAAATAGAGCTTTCTTTTGGTGGTATTTGATCACCTCTGCTGTTTTTATTTTTTGTTAAAAAAATTTTAAAGGACCGAATTAAAAAAAAAATTTATATTTTTTTAATATTTTGTTATAAAATTTTGCGAACAGGTAATTTTTCTCCTTCATTGATGTACGCTGATATGGCTGCCCTGATGGGCACTGATAGGCTGCCCTGATGGGCACTGATGGGCTGCCCTGATGGGCACCAATGGGCTACACTGATGGGCACCGATGGGCTGCATTAATGGGCACCGATAAGACGGCACTGTTGGGCACTGATATTCGGCACTGGTGTGCACTGAGAGATGACACTGAGAGGTGGCACTTATGGGTGGCACTGAAGGGCATTGTTAGGTGGCACTGGTGGGCACTGAGAAGTGGCACTAATAGGTGGCACTGATAGGTGGCACTGATAGCTAGCAGTGATGGGCACTAATGGGTGGCAGTGATGAGCTCTGATGGGTGGCAATAATGGGCACTGATCGGCACTGGTAGGTTACACTGATAGGCAGCACTGCTGGGTGGCACTGATAAAGGAACTGATTGGCACAACTGGTGGGAATTGATAGGTGGCACTTGTGGGCATTGATAGGTGGCACTGGTGGGCACTGACAGGTGGCACTGGCAGGCAGTAATTGTGGGTACAGATGAGGCAGATGTGCCTCCTTCCTCTTCGGGACCGATGTCCCCTGCACATATTCCGGTGATTGGCTTTTTTTTCTCCTTACGCTGTCAGCCCGTCAGCGTGAGGAGAAAAAAAAAAGATTACCGCGCTTTTGTTTACATCACGTGATCAGCTGTCATTGGCTGACAGCTGATCACGTGGTAGGGGGCCGGGAGCTCAAAGACATTAAACAGTGTGGGCCGTGTTTCGGTAGATAAAAAATGTGTCAAGCGATTTTCAATTTTCCAGTGGGATGTTGCCAGCGCACTCTTGCAACCACTGCTGCAGCCTGTAGTGAATAGTGGGTGTATACTTTTTATATACAAGAAGAAACTAATCTCAGTAACAATAAATACACATATTAAAGTGGAGTTCCACCCACTTTTACAACTCTTCAGCATCCCTCACTAAACTGTGCACTGCAAACTAATTGGATATTTAAAAAAAAAAATTTCTCAGCACCTATTGTATATCTGCTGTATTCATTTTTCACTTCCTCCTCCCTAGCCGTGGCTCATCGCATCATTTCCTGTTTGCAATGCCTTCTGGGAAGGGGCAGCAACTTCCTCTGACACTGCCGTTGCTATGGAAACCCTGACCTGAAACCAATTACACTGCTTGTGCTGCACTGAGCATGTGCGAGATCTGCAAGGATGAGATTCAGGAAGAAATACAGTCTGGCTTCAGATGCCCACACTTAAGATGGCCACGGCCTGCTGTAAGTTTATAAAATAACAAACTACTGCTATAAACGAACAAAACAGACCTTAGTTTACAGACTAACTTTACTAGAATACATTAAGCTTGTGTATTATAGGGGTATTTTTATTTAAAAAGTATAATTTTGTCCGGAACACCACTTTCAGTTAAAAAAAAAAGACAATTTAACCACTTGCCGCCCGCCATATAGCAGAATGATGGCGGCAAAGTGGTTTCAATATCCTGACTGGGCGTCATATGATGTCAGCAGGATATTGAGCTGCTGCGCGCCCCCCGGGGGCACGCATCGCGGCGATCGTTGTTGCAGGCTGTCAGTCTGACACCCCGCAACACCAATCTAGGTAAAGAGTCTCTGACGGAGACTCTTTACCACATGATCAGCCGTGTCCAATCACGGCTGATCACGATGTAAATAGGAAGAGCCGGTGATCGACTTTTCCTCACTCGCATCTGACAGACGCGAGTAGAGGAGAGCCGATCGGCTACTCTCCTGACAAGGGGGGTCTGTGCTGATTGTTTATCAGCACAGCCCCCCCTCGGATCCTACCCAGGACCACCAGGGAAGCCGCCCAGGACCACCAGGGAAATCAGCCACACTGGACCACCAGGTATGCCCCCTAGACCCCCAGGGAAATACTAATTAGTGCAAAGACAGCTGCCAATCAATGCCCAGGCAGCTGCCAATCAGTGCCCACTCCAATGTCTACCACTGCCAGTGCCACCAGGGATGCCTATCAGTGCCGTGTATCAGTGCCGCGTATCAGTGCCCAGCAGCGCCCATCAGTGCCGCCTATCAGTGCCCAGCAGTGCCGCCTATCAGTGCCCATCAGTGCCACCCATAAGAACCCATCTTTGCAGCCTTTCAGTGCCCATCAGTGTCGCCTATCAGTGCCCACCACTGCCACCCAGTGCCACCCATGAGTGCCCATCAGTGCCGCCTATCAATGCCCATCAGTGCTGCATATCAGTGCCACCCATCAGTGCCGCCTACCAGTGCCCATCAGTGCTGCATATCAGTGCTCGTCAGTGCCCGTCAGTGCCACCTCATCGCTGCCGCCTTATCAGTGCCCATCAGTGAAAGAGAAAACTTACTTATTTACAAAATTTTTAAACAGAAACAAAAGCAAAACTTTTATTTTTTTCTAAATTTTCGGTCTTTTTTTATTTGTTTCGCAAGAAATAAAAACTGCAGAGGTGATCAAATACCACCAAAAGAAAGCTCTATTTGTGGGAACAAAATGATAAAAATTTCATTTGGGTACAGTGATGGATGACCGCGCAATTGTCATTCAAACTGCGACAGCACTGAAAGCTGAAAATTGGTCTGGGCAGGAAGGTGTCTAAGTGGCCGGTATTGAAGTGGTTAAGCATGGATAAAAAAAAATTATATACCAAGTTCAGGAAGGCAAACTCGAAACTCGAAATAATTTCTTCATAGGATATGGATATCAGAAATTTTTTCAGCAAAAAAGGGTCAAACACAGCAGGAGAAGCTGAACCTGAGTCTCAGGAAGAACGGATGAAATTTCAGAATGTGATGACATTATTGTTACTTGCAGAGGAAGGCACTTCTAGTACCACAACAGATACAGAAGTGGGTGATGGACCCATTGATATGACTGCAGTTTGTGATGTTACTGATCTAGGAGATGTGGATAGTGGTTCTATGCAGCCTAAACTAAAGCAATATCCCTATGAAATGTTTGGTTCACAAAAGCGATCATTCCAATTTCACTGGTTTGAAAAATATAATTGGCTAGAATATTCATGTAAAAAAAATCCTGCATTTTGTTTTGCTTGTCGAAATTTTGCCCCAAAAGGCAAGAGGCACAATCTGGACGCATTATTAACCACACAAGGTTTTAAAAATTGGAAATATGCCTTAGATTCCCTTAACCACTTCCCACCCGGTCTATAGCAGATTGATGGCCGGGCGGTGGTTCCGTTATCCTGAGTGGGCGTCATATGACGTCCAGTAGGATAACATGCCGCCACGCACCTGCGGGGGCGCGCATCGCGGCGATCGGTGTAGCGGTGTGTCAGCCTGACGCACTGCTCCACCGATCTTGGTAAAGAGCCTCCGGCGGAGGCTCTTTGCCACGTGATCAGCCGTGTCCAATCACGGCTGATCACGATGTCAATAGGAAGAACCGTTGATCGGCTTTTCCTCACTCGCGTCTGACAGACGCGAGTAGAGGAGAGACAATCGGCGGCTCTCCTGACAGGGGGGGTCTGTGCTGATTGTTTATCAGCGCAGCCCCCCCTCAGATGACCACACTGGACCACCAGGGACGCCACTAGGACCACCAGGGAAGGGGGCAACATGTGGATGGCCAGGTATGTACCCCATGGCCATCCACATGTGCCCAATCTGTGCCAATCAGTGCCCACAAATGGCCACTGGTTGGCACCATTATATTTCAGTTATGCCCAGCAATGCCACCAATCAGTGTAATCAGTGCCACCTGTCAGTGCCCATCGGTGCCACCTGTCAGTGCCCATCGGTGCCACCAGTCAGTGCCCATCGGTGCCACCAGTCAGTGCCCATTGGTGCCACCAGTCAGTGCCCATCGGTGCCACCTGTCAGTGCCCATCGGTGCCACCTGTCAGTGCCCATCAGTGCCCACCTATCAGTGCCCATCTGTGCCACCTATCAGTTCCACCCATAAATACCCATCAGTGCCACCCATAAGTACCAATCAGTTCCGCCTATGAGTGCCCATCAGTTCCGCCTATGAGTGCCCATCGGTGCCACCTATGAGTGCCCATCAGTGCCGCATACCAGTGCCACCTATCAGTGCCACCTATACGTGCCCATCAGTGCCCATCATCAGTGCCCGTCAATGCCACCTCATCGGTGCCTATTAGTGCCGCCGTATCAGTGCCCGTCAGTGCAGCCATATCAGTGCCCGTCATTAAAGAAGAAAATGTACTTATTTACAAAAAAATTTAACAGAAACAAAGAAAAACTTTTTTTTTTTTCAAAATTTTCGGTCTTTTTTTATTTGTTGCGCAAAAAATAAAAACCGAAGAGGTGATCAAATACCACCAAAAGAAAGCTCTATTTGTGGGAACAAAATGATAAAAAAATTGTTTGGGTACAGTGTAGCATGACCGCGCAGTTGTCATTCAAATTGCGACAGCGCTGAAAGCTGAAAATTGGCCTGGGCGGGAAGGTGTCTAAGTGCCTGGTATTGAAGTGGTTAAGGAGCATGAAAGAAGTGCTCTTCACAAGCCTAGTATGTTGGTATGGGCAGCTTGTAAAGATGCTAAACTGCGTGGAAATGTTGTAGAACAAATAGAAAAAGCTACTGAACTCCAAATTCGAGAGTATCTAAAACGAATAGTTGCAACCACAGTGCTTCTTGCCAAGCAGGGCATATCATTTCAAGGTCATTTAGAAGGAGAAGGAAGCCTAAATAGAGGCAATTTTAAAGAGTGCTTAAACTATTTACGTAAATTTGATCCTTTCCTTCAAAAGTACAAGCCTCCAGGCAATGCTACGTATACTTCACCTTCATCCCAAAATGATCTCATACAGTGCTGTTGAGAAGAAGTAACAAGTACAATTGTTAGCCAGTTAACCACTTCAGCCCCGGAAGGATTTACCCCCTTCCTGACCAGAGCACTTTTTACAATTCGGCACTGCGTCGCTTTAACTGCTAATTGCGCGGTCATGCAATGCTCTACCCAAACAAAATTTGCGTCCTTTTCTTCCCACAAATAGAGCTTTCTTTTGATGGTATTTGATCACCTCTGCCGTTTTTATTTTTTGCGCTATAAACGGAAAAAGACTGAAAATTTTGAAAAAAAATGATATTTTCTACTTTTTGTTATAAAAAAAATCCAATAAACTAAATTTTAGTCATACATTTAGGCCAAAATGTATTCGGCCACATGTCTTTGGTAAAAAAAATGTCAATAAGCGTATATTTATTGGTTTGCGCAAAAGTTATAGCGTCTACAAACTAGGGTACATTTTCTGGAATTTACACAGCTTTTAGTTTATGACTGCCTATGTCATTTCTTGAGGTGCTAAAATGGCAGGGCAGTACAAAACCCCCCCAAATGACCCCATTTTGGAAAGTAGACACCCCAAGGAAATTGCTGAGAGGCATGTTGAACCCATTGAATATTTATTTTTTTTGTCCCAAGTGATTGAATAATGACAAAAAAAAAAATTTACAAAAAGTTGTCACTAAATGATATATTGCTCACACAGGCCATGGGCATATGTGGAATTGCACCCCAAAATACATTCAGCTGCTTCTCCTGAGTACGGGGATACCACATGTGTGGCACTTTTTGGGAGCCTAGCCGCGTACGGGGCCCCAAAAACCAATCACCGCCTTCAGGATTTCTAAGGGCATACATTTTTGATTTCACTCCTCACTACCTATCACAGTTTTGAAGGCCATAAAATGCCAAGATGGCACAAACCCCCCCCCAAATGACCCCATTTTGGAAAGTAGACACCCCAAGCTATTTGCTGAGAGGCATGGTGAGTATTTTGCAGCTCTCATTTGTTTTTGAAAATGAAGAAAGACCAGAAAAAAAATTTTTTTTTTTCTTTTTTCAATTTTCAAAACTTTGTGACAAAAAGTGAGGTCTGCAAAATACTCACTATACCTCTCAGCAAATAGCTTGGGGTGTCTACTTTCCAAAATGGGGAAATTTGGGGGGGGGGGTTTGTGCCACCTGGGCATTCCATGGCCTCCGAAACTGTGATAGGCAGTGAAGAGTGAAATCAAAAATTTACGGCCTTAGAAAGCCTGAAGGCGGTGCTTGGTTTTCGGGGTCCCGTGCGCGGCTAGGCTCCCAAAAAGTCCCACACATGTGGTATCCCTGTACTCAGGAGAAGCAACAGAATTTATTTTGGGGTGTAATTTTACATATTCCCATGGCATGTTTGAGCAATATAACATTTAGTGACAACTTTGTGCAAAAAAAAAAAAATTTGTCTCTTTCCCGCTACTTGTGTCACAATATAAAATATTCCATGGACTCGACATGCCTCTCAGCAAATAGCTTGGGGTGTCTACTTTCCAAAATGGGGTCATTTGGGGGGGGTTTGAACTGTCCTGGCATTTTATGCACAACATTTAGAAGCTTATGTCACACATCACCCACTCTTCTAACCACTTGAAGACAAAGCCCTTTCTGACACTTTTTGATTACATGAAAAAATTATTTTTTTATGCAAGAAAATTACTTTGAACCCCCAAACATTATATATTATTTTAAAGCAAATGCCCTACAGATTAAAATGGTGGGTGTTTCATTTTTTTTTTTTCACACAGTATTTGCGCAGCGATTTTCAAACGCATTTTTTGGGGAAAAAACACACTTTTTTAAATTTTAATGCACTAAAACACACTATATTGCCCAAATGTTTGATGAAATAAAAAAGATGATTTTAGGCCGAGTACATGGATACCAAACATGACATGCTTTAAAATTGCGCACAAACGTGCAGTGGCAACAAAATTAATACATTTTTAAAAGCCTTTAAAAGCCTTTACAGGTTACCACTTTAGATTTACAGAGGAGGTCTACTGCTAAAATTACTGCCCTCGATCTGACCTTCGCGGTGATACCTCACATGCATGGTGCAATTGCTGTTTACATTTGACGCCAGACCGCCGCTTGCGTTCGCCTTAGCGCGAGAGCAGGGGGGACAGGGGTGCTTTTTATTTATTTATTTTTTTTCTTTATTATTTTTTTGCTTTTTTATCTTATTTTTAAACTGTTCCTTTCATTTTTATTTTTTTAAATCATTTTTATTGTTATCTCAGGGAATGTAAATATCCCCTATGATAGCAATAGGTAGTGACAGGTACTCTTTTTTGAAAAAATTGGGGTCTATTAGACCCTAGATCTCTCCTCTGCCCTCAAAGCATCTGACCACACCAAGATCGGTGTGATAAAATGCTTCCCCAATTTCCCAATGGCGCTATTTACATCCGGCGAAATCTAAGTCATAAAATGCTCGTAGCTTCCGGTTTCTTAGGCCATAGAGATGTTTGGAGCCACTCTGGTCTCTGATCAGCTCTATGGTCAGCTGGCTGAATCACCGGCTGCATTCTCAGGTTCCCTGTTGAGACAGGAGAGCCCGAGAAAAACACGGAAGACGGTGGGGGGGGGGCATTCCCTCCCACTGCTTGTAAAAGCAGTCTAGAGGCTAATTAGCCGCTAGGATTGCTTTTACATGAAAGCCGACCGCTGGCTAAAAAGAATGATACCAAGATGATACCTAAACCTGCAGGCATCATTCTGGTATAACCACTCAAAGTCGTGAATGGCGTACCTGAAGACAAAAAAATGGTTAACAATAAAGCACAGTAAACGGTAAAGTATAAAAAATTGCATACCTGAAAAGCAAACATGATAAAACATAATAACAATAAAACATTGCAGAATAGAATACAGTAAAAAAAGAGCAGAACAATAGAGAGAGGGAATAGAGAGAGAGAACAATAAAACGACAACTATTTTTTTTTATTTTTGTTTGTGTTTTTTTTTTTTTTTACACTTTTTTTTTGTAACTGTAACTTTTATAACTGTAACCGCTTCCAGGTTCGGGTCTCTCAAAATGCGATGGCATCTTGGGAGACCCTGTGAAAGTGTGCCTAGTCTGTGCAATGCTGTACCCTACGCTAATACTCAACTAGTGAATGGTAGCGTTCAAAACATTCACCAATGCAAAGACCAGGATTGTCAGGACAGGAGGGACAATAATAGTGAGTGTCACGCCTATATCTGCGCTTGCTGCAGACACAACATCTTTTTTGGGGGGGTTCGTTGGGTAGGGGTACTTGGGAGGATATATAAATGCCTCTCATGCAGCCGACTGCATTTGGTTGGGGATGTGAATGGGGGAAGTACGGGCGCTGCAGAAGCGGTGGGTTCCCAATTAGGATTGGCGAATGCAGCAGGAAGGGCACTATGGGCACGACGGGCCTGTGTTTGTCTTTTTGGTGGCAGCGGGACACTACTTGTGCTTGCCACCTCACCAGCTTGAACTGCACTTATGGGACTCGCCACGTCACCAAGTGTTACTGCAGTGCTGGTTTGACTACGACCGGGGTGTACTAGGCCGCTGGCGCTTGCCAGTTCACCAAAACGCTACAAAAAAAAGTGACAGTGATCGATCGATACTGCACTTGGGTGGGCTGGACTGGGCTGGGCCGGGCGGAGGGGCAAAACGCAGGTGCTAGCAGGTATCTGGGCTGATCCCGCTAACACTGCGTTTTTGGGAACCCTAAACTGCTGGGGACGCTAGTATAGATCTGATCGGATCAGATATTGATGCGTTCAGATACTATACCACTAAGGGAGGTGTACGGTGCGTGTACGGTGCGTGCGTGGGTGTTCGCGGTACTGGCGCTAATCTGACGCTGCCTAGGGCGACGCATATCACCGCCGGGCGATCAGGGGGCTAAACCTTTTTTCGGTAATAAACGGCGGGTGCCCTGACACTATAAAAAATAAACGAACTAACCAGCGTCACCCGTAACGGTTATACGGTGATCAGTGGTAAAAGGGTTAACTAGGGGGCCATCAAGGGGTTAAAACATTTATTAGATAGTATATGGGGGTCCCTGTCGCTATAAAACACTGACGGCGAACCTAAATATTTACGTCCCTAACTAGCGTCACCAGCGACACTAATACAGCGATCAGAAAAATGATCGCTTAGCGACACTGGCGACAGGGGGTGATCAAGGGGTTAAAACTTTATTAGGGGGGGTAAGGGGGGTACCCTAGACCTACAGGGGGCTAAACCTTTATTTGGTAATAAACGGCGGGTGCCCTGACACTATAAAAAATAAACGAACTAACCAGCGTCACCCGTAACGGTTATATGGTGATCAGTGGTGAAAGGGTTAACTAGGGGGCAATCAAGGGGTTAAAACATTTATTCGGTAGTATATGGGGGTCCCTGTCACTATAAAACGCTGACGGCGAACCTAAATATTTACGTCCCTAACTAGCGTCACCAGCGACACTAATACAGCGATCAGAAAAATGATCGCTTAGCGACACTGGTGAGGGGGGGTGATCAAGGGGTTAAAACTTTATTAGGGGGGGTACCCTAGACCTACAGGGGGGTAACACTCACTACCCTAACACTGCTAACTGTCACAAACTGACACTATGCAGTAATCAGGAAAAAAATAAATAAAATAAAAATAAACCTGCTTGGTGTCAGTTTGTGACAGGGGGGGGTGATTGGGGGGGGATCGGGGGGGGGATCGGGGTGTAATGTATGCCTGGCATGTTCTACTGTGTGTGTGTGAGTGTTGGTGCACTTACATGTCATCTCCCCTCGGCGCTGGAACGGAAACTCCCGAGCCGAGGAGAGATGACATCACATCCTCTGCCTCTGTGTACTTTACAGAGGCAGGGGATGTTTCTCATTGGCTGGGAGCGATCGCGAGGGGGGGGCCACGATCGGATGGCCTCCCCCTCGTCTCTCATCGCTTCCAACCAAATGCCGACCGCAGCTGGCACCGGGGGGGGGTCCGACCCCCCACCCGCGGGAAGGCAATCACGTTTCAGGTACGTGATTTTGCCTGCCAGTGCCGCTCTGCTCACGTATATAGGCGTGAGGCGGTCGGCAAGTGGTTAAAGAAATTTGGAATGTATGCCATAATGGCAGCCGAAGCCAGGGATAAAAGAAAAGAGCAACTTGCTATCTGTGTACGCTACGATGAACCTGACACAAGTGCTGTAAAAGAACATTTCCTGGGATTTTGAATGATTTAAGTGCAAATTCAAAAACAGAATCTTTGGAAGATTGCCTCACAGTTAATGGTTTAGCCATTGTCCTCTGTGTTGCTCAAACGTATGATGGAGCTGAAGTTATGAGTGGCGTATTTGGTGGTGTACAAGCAAAGTTTCAGAAAAAACATCTGTTTTTTATATTCACTGTAATGCCCTGTACACACGGTCGGATTTTCCGACGGAAAATGTGTGACAGGACCTTGTTGTCGGAAATTCCGACCGTGTGTAGGCTCCATCACACATTTTCCATCGGATTTTCCGACACACAAAGTTTGAGAGCAGGATATAAAATTTTCCAACAACAAAATCCGTTGTCGGAAATTCCGATCGTGTGTACACAAATCCGACGGACAAAGTGCCACGCATGCTCAGAATAAATAAAGAGATGAAAGCTATTGGCCACTGCTCCGTTTATAGTCCCGACGTACGTGTTTTACGTCACCGCGTTTAGAACGATCGGATTTTCCGACAACTTTGTGTGACCGTGTGTATGCAAGACAAGTTTGAGCCAACATCCGTCGGAAAAAATCCATGGATTTTGTTGTCGGAATGTCCGATCAATGTCCGACCGTGTGTACGGGGCATTATGCCCATGAACTAAACCTTGTACTCTGCTATACCTGTAAAGCAATCCCAGAGGCTTTCAGATTTTTTTCAAACACTAGAAAACCTTTATACTTTTTTTAGTGTATCTTTTACACATCACCAAAAGTTCATAGATGTTCAGGCGCAACTTGGACTAAAAGAAACAGAACTAGTGCAGCTCTCAGAGACACGTTGGTCTTGCCAGATACGTTCCATTACTGCCCTAATACGTAACTTTCCAGCTGTTGTGCAGTGTCCTAAAGAGGAGAAATCTGCCATAGCCACTGGCTTGTTGATTAAATTGCGTAAGTTATCAATGCGATACTGCCTCTTTGCGTTTGAATTGTTACTGGGTACTACAGAAGGTTTATATAAGTTGCTTCAGAAGGAAAACCTAGATTTGTCTACTGCATTAGAGTAGAAAAAAGATGCTTGTACTTCATTAAGATTTCTAAGAACCAATGCCAAATCAAGAGATATATTTCAAAAAGCTGTTTCTTTGTTTGACACTGAGAAATTACAAACATCCAGGCAAATTAAAAAAAAACAAAAATGATGGAAGACTTTGTGTACGAAGCCAGACCAACACGACGTGATCATTTGTCAAGTGAAGATGATCTTAGAACAAAAATCTTTTACCCTTGTTTGGACCGAATGCTCTCTGAACTTGACCATCGTTTCTCAAGCATTAAAGAAAATTTGGTCAAGGGCATTGAGGCATGCAACCCACTTTCTTCATCTTTTCTGTCAGAAGACGTAAAGGCACTTGCACAACATTACAAAATTGATCTGCACTATGAAGAAGTACCGTATTTATCGGCGTATAACACGCACCCCAATTTAGGAGAGAATTTTAAGGAAAAAAAAACTTTTAGGAGGGAAGTTGAAGGGAAAAAAACTTACATTTAAATGCCCATCATTGCAGCCTTCTCAGTGCAGCCCTGCCCCAGTGCAGCCTTGTCAGTGCAGCCTTGTCAGTGCAGCCATGTCAGTGCAGCCTTCCCCAGTGTCCATTGCAGCCTTATCCCAGTGCAGCCTTGCCCCAGTGCAGCCTTGCAGCTCGCAGTTTGAAAATGGCGCCGCTCCCCTGCGATCCTGTGGTCCCCTGCGATCCTGAGCTTCAACATCGCCGACCGCGATTTGAAAATGGCGCCGCCGGTGCCGAAATACACAGAGCCGGTCCTCGGCTCTTCTCGGCGGCTCTCGTTCATTTTCGGCTCCACTCGTAGTCCCGCCCGGGATGGGCGTGACTGTGAGCGGAGCTATCCGAACCTAGCCGAGTACACTCGGCTAGGTTCGGGCGGCGCTCGAGTGAAGCCGAAAGTGGCCAAGAAGAGCCGAGGACCGGCTCTGTGTATTTCGGCGCCAGCGGCGCCATTTTCAAATCGCGGTCGGCAATTTTGAAGATCTGTCAGCTCAGGATCGCAGGGGATCGGTGTATAACACGCACCCGCGATTTTCCCCTGATTTTAAAGGGGAAAAAAGTGCGTGTTATACGCCGATAAATACGGTAGTTGTTGCTAAAAACTTCTTTGAATGCAAAAAAACAGGAAGGTGCGTACTAACAGTACAACACATTTGCGAACTTTTGGATTCTTTAATGTTTCCAATGGCTAAAAAAATCATGCAAATTGTCCTAACAATTCCTGTGAGCAGCTGCTCTTGCGAAAGATCATTTAGTGCTTTGAGACGTCTTCATACATGGCTCAGAGGTACAATTAAGCAATCAAGGCTTCATCATCTTGTAGTTCTTTCCATTGAAAAGGGTGTTTTGCAATCGGTGTCTGATGAATGTGTAATTGATCATTTTGGTAACAAACAATCACGAAGGCATACCTTGGTTCTCTCAAAAGATTAACCATTACAAGCACTTCAGCTGCCTCAGTAAATTTAATTCGCTCCTGAAACTAATATTCTAAACGATACCTATAGTAGGGTAGTTCAAGAATAACAGTTAATGGCGGTTGGCTTTTTGAGATGCTATGTACAGTATCTCACAAAATAAGTACCCGTACACCTCACATTTTTGTAAATGTTTTATTATAGTTTTTCATGTGACAACACTGAAGAAATTACACTTTTCTACAATGTAAAGTAAAAGTAGTGAGTGTATGGTTGTATAACAGTGTAAATTTGCTGTCCCCTCAAAATAACTCAACACACAGCCATGTCTAAACCACTGGCAACAAAAATGAGTTTATCCCTAAGTGCAAATGTCAACATTGGGTCCAAAGTCCTAATATTTTGTGTGGTCACCAATTTCTCACACTGCCTTAACCTTCTTGTGCATGGGAGTTCACCGGAGCTTCAAGGTTGCTCCTCTTCCACTCCTCCATGACGACATCACGGAGCTGGTGGATGTTAGACACCTTGCGCTCCTCCACTTGCAGTTTGAGGAGGCCCCACCGATGCTCAATAGGGTTTAGGTCTGGAGATATGCTTGGCCAGTCCATCACCTTTAAACTCATAAGTCTATTTCCCAAAGACAACCCTTGGATATGACGCTGAGAACGTGCACTCAACTTCTTTGGTCGACCATTGGCGAGGCCTGATCTGTGTGTAAACTGTCCTGCTAAGCCGCTGTATGGTCTTGGCCACCGTGCTTCGGCTCAGTTTCAGGTTATTGGCAATCTTGGAGCCAAGGCCATCTTTATAGAGATCCTCAGTTCTTTCCCATGAGGTGCCACCGTGGCATGTATTTAGATCTTCCAGTATGAGAGCGATAACACCAAGTTTCACACCTGAGACCTTGGGAGTTCACCGGAGCTTCAAGGTTGCTACTGGAGTCCTCTTCCACTCCTCCATGACAACATCACGGAGCTGGTGGATGTTAGAGACCTTGCGCTCCTCCACTTGCAGTTTGAGGAGGCCCCACCGATGCTCAATAGGGTTTAGGTCTGGAGATATGCTTGGCCAGTCCATCACCTTTAAACTCATAAGTCTAATTCCCAAAGACAACCCTTGGATATGACGCTGAGAACGTGCACTCAACTTCTTTGGTCGACCATTGGCGAGGCCTGATCTGAGTGTAAACTGTCCTGCTAAGCCGCTGTATGGTCTTGGCCACCGTGCTTCGGCTCAGTTTCAGATTATTGGCAATCTTGGAGCCAAGGCCATCTTTATAGAGATCCTCAGTTCTTTCACATGAGGTGCCACCATGGCATGTATTTAGATCTTCCAGTATGAGAGCGATAACACCAAGTTTCACACCTGAGACCTTGTTTTAACACTAACGACTAACGAATCACATGAAACTGGGAGGGAAAATGGCTAATTGGGCCCAATTTGGACATTTTCACTTGGGGGTATACTCTTGCCAGCGGTTTAGACATTAATGGCTGTGTGTTAAGTTATTTTGAGGGGACAGCAAATTTACACTGTTATACAAGCTGTACCCTCACAAATTGTAGCAAAGTGTAATTTCTTCAGTGTTGTCAGATTAAAAGATAGAATAAAATATTTACAAAAATGTGAGGGGAGTACTCACTTTTGTGAGATGCTATATGTACCCCTTTATTTCAAAATAATTTCCTACAGTAAGACAATGTCTGAACAAGTACAATTGTTAGTGAATTTAATCGAGAATGTATGCCATAGTAGCAGACAAAGCAAGGAAGGGATAAAAGAAGGCAGCAACTTCGTATCTGTGCAAGCAATGTTCAACCTGACACAAGTGCTGTCAAATCTTTCAGTTCATAAAATCCCAGGAAATGTTTTAAGTGCAGATCCAATAACAGAATCTTCAAAAAAGATTCTCTAGCGTGTCACTTGTGTAGACAATAGGGGTGCAACGGATCGTCACCAATCCGTGATCCGAACGGTTCACCCTTTTTCGGATCGGCACACATGCGCTCCGCGGAGCGCGCCGCTGCCTTGGCCTTAGGAAAGGCCGCGGCTTCTGCCTAGCTCAGGAGCGGCGGCCAACTTGGTACACCCGGCGGCCGTTTACCACGTGATCGCTCCGTCAAATGACGGAGCGATCACTTGTAAACAAACCGGCATCATGTCATGACGCCGGTTCCTCTCTCCCCTCTGTGTACTGATCTGTACAGTGGAGGGAGAGATCGGATGGTAGCAGTGCCAATACTCTGCAATACCCTGCCAATACTCTGCCATACCCTGCCAATACTCTGCCATACCCTGCCAATACTCTGCAATACCCTGCCAATACTCTGCCATACCCTGCTATACTCTGCCAATACTCTGCCAATACCCTGCCAATACTCTGCAATACCCGCCAATACCCTGCCAATACCCTGCCATACTCTGCCAATACTCTGCAATACTCTGCAATACTCTGCTAATACTCTGCCATACCCTGCCATACCCTGCCATACTCTGCCATACTCTACCAATACCCTGCCAATACCCTGCCAATACTCTGCCATACCCTGCCATACTCTGCCAATACTCTGCCAATACTCTGCCAATACTCTGCCAATACTCTGCCATACCCTGCCATACTCTGCCATACTCTGCCATACCCTGCCAATACCCTGCCAATACTCTGCCAATACCCTGCCAATACCCTGCCATACCCTGCCATACTCTGCATTACTCTGCCAATACTCTGCCAATACTCTGCCATACCTGCCAATACTCTGCCAATACCCTGCCATACCCTGCTAATATATTATTACAGTGGGGGAGATTGTGGATATTATTACAGTGGGGGAGATTGTGGATATTATTACAGTGGGGGAGATTTTTTTTTTTGTTGATCCGAACCGTGACTCCTGATCCGAGGAACGATCCGAACCGTGAGTTTTTTTGATCCGTTGCACCCCTAGTAGACAATCTCTTCTCTGTCTTGCTCCGACATCAAAAATTAGTTACTGAAAATGGAATATTGTAATACTATACTACAGTTTAAAAATGATGGCACTTTACAGTACAGATTGTTTACTATATGGTTAATGAGTTGTAATATTTGTAGTTTTACTACAACAAATTGTTTGCACTTTTTTTTTTTTTTTTACTTTTTCAAGAAACTCCAAATTGTAGTGAACCGAAATACAAATGGCAAAGATCAAGCTATGGCTACTACCCTGTTTCCCCGTAAATAAGACCTAGTGTGATTGTCTGTGATGGCTGCAATATAAGCCCTACCCCCCAAATAAGCCCTACCCTGTTTCCCCGAAAATAAGCCCTACCCTGAAAATAAGACCTACAAGGAATATAATTAGGGCTTATATTGCAGCCATCACAGACAATCACGCTAGGTCTTATTTTCAGGGAAACAGGGTAGTACTACAGTCGAGTTGGAGAATTTCTCCATATTGGTTATTTTTACCTACATTTTGCATTTTGATCTTTGCTATCGTTTGGAGTTTATTGAATAAACCACTGTTATGTGTTCAATGAGTGTTTATAACAAGTGTCCTAAATATCGACTAAGAAACCCATGCCATGTTTAGGGTATTCTCTCCTTCCAGTATACCTCTATGAGTCTGACCCTAAAAGTGGGATAGTTCTATCTACACTCTTTAACCGGTTCAATACAGGGCAATTTCACCCCCTTCCTTCCCAGGCCAATTTTTAGTTTTCAGCGCTGTCGCACTTCAAACGTCAATTGCGCGGTCATGCGATGTTGTACCCAAAAAAAATTGACGTCCTTTTTTCCCCACAAATAGAGCTTTCTTTTGGTGGTATGTGATCGCCTCTGCGGTTTTTATTTTTTGCGCTATAAACAAAAGAAGAGCGACAATTTTGAAAAAAAACACAATATTTTTTACTTTTTGCTATAATAAATATCCCAATTTTTTTTTAAAAAACTAATTTTTTCCTCAGTTTCGGCCGATAAGTATTCTTCTACATATTTTTGGTAAAAAAAATCGCAATAAGCGTATATTGATTGGTTTGCGCAAAAGTTATAGCGTCTACAAAATACGGGATAGATTTATGGCGTTTTTAAAAAAAAAATTTTATTTATTTTTTTAGCGCCGATCGCGATTTTTTTTCATGACTGCGACATTATGGCGGACACATCGGACACTTTTGACACATTTTTGGGACCATTCACATTTATACAGCGATCAATGCTATAAAATTGCATTGATTACTGTGTAAATGTGACAGGCAGTGAAGGGGTTAACCACTAGGGGGCGGGGAGGGGTTAATATGTTTCCTAGGGAGTGATTACTAACTGTAGGGGGAGGGGACGTACAAGGGGAGGAGACCGATCAGTGTTCCTCCGTTCTAGGAACACAGATCGCTCTCCTCAGAGCTGACAGGCTGTGGATCTGTGTGTTTACACACACAGATCCACATGCCGGTCCGGTTAACCGGCAATCGCGGGTGCCCGGCGGACATCGCGGCCGCCGGGCACACGCACCGGGTCCCGAGGAACGCGGCGGCGCGCGCGCGCCCCCTAGGCGGCCGGGAATCCCAGGGCATCATATGACGCCCACCCAGGATGGGAGATCCCATCTGTGGACGTCATATGACTATGGGCGGGTAGGGAAGTGGTTAAAGGTATACTATACAGTAGGCACCAAAATAACTTTAGCTTAAAGTGGTTGTATACCTTTTTTTTTTTTTTTACTTTTACCTACAGGTAAGCCTATAATAAGGCTTACCTGTAGGTAAAAAAAATATCTCCTAAACCTGTATGGTTTAGGAGATATTCCCCTCGCAATGAGCCGCTGACTACAGCGGCGCATTCGCACAGGGGATTCTCGGCTGACAGCCCGGCAAACTCCGGAGCTAGCAGGACAGAAGTCTCCCGCGCGCATGCGCGGGAGTGACGACATCGCGGCTCCGGCCACTCACAGCGCCGGAGCCGCGATACCCGGAAGACACGCCAAGGGGAAATGTCAGCTCCCTCGGCGTGGACAGGGTGAGATGCCGGCGCCTCGTTCTAAAGTAAGTATCTCATAATGAGCTAGTATGCGGTGCATACTAGCTCATTATGCGTTTTCCCTTGCAGGTGTAGGAAAAAAACAAAAAACAGCGGGTATACAACCGCTTTAATTAACCATTTTTAGTGTATTAATCATGCCCCTGCAATCCTGCATTCTGTCTCACTGCTCAATTCTCTGCCATTTAGCAGTTAAATCACTGATTTTTTTTTTTAATGTTTTTGTTTTTCAGCCTAGTCATAAATCTGCCTTGTGTGACTAACATAGCCTCCTTAAAGTTTTGCTGTCAAGAGACATCCAATGTTTAGACTTCCTTTATTGTACATTGGGGTCGATTTTCTAAAAAATGGAAAGTGAAAAATGTGGTGCATGATCATCTGTGCATAGTAGAACCAATCGGCTTCCAGGTGGTATTGTGAAAGCTAAACTGAACAAGCTGAAGTTAGAAGCTGATTGGCTACCGTGCACAGCTGCACCAGATTTTTTCACTCTACCATTCTGTGTTTACAATTTATTATATCCTGCACTGTAATTTGCCTCCTGTATGTGCTTAACCACTTCAATACCGGGCACTTATACACCTTCCTGCCCAGACCAATTTTCAGCTTTCAGCGCTGTCGCAGTTTGAATGACAATTGCGCGGTCATACAACACTGTACCCAAACTAAATTTTTTATCATTTTGTTCCCACAAATGGAGTTTTCTTTTGGCGGTATTTGATCATCTCTGCGGTTTTTAGTTTTTGCTAAACAAATAAAAAAAGACCGAAAATTTCGAAAAAAATAAAAGTTTTGCTTTTGTTTCTGTTATAAAATTTTGTAAATAAGAAAGTTTTCTCTTTCACTGATGGGCACTGATAAGCCGGCTCTGACAGGCACTAATAAGAAGGCACTGATGAGTGGGCACTGATATGCGGCACTGATGGGCACTGGTAGGCGGCACTGATGGGTGGCACTGATATGCAGCACTGATGGGCATTGATAGGCGGCACTGATGGGCACTCATGGGTGGCACTGATAGGCGACACTCATGGGCACTGCAAGGCTGCAAAATGGGTTCTTATGGTTGTCACTGATAGGCAGCACTGATGGACACTGATAGGCAGGACTGCTGGGCACTGATGGGCATTGATATGTGGCACTGATGGGCACTGATACCCGGCACTGATACGAGGCACTGATAGGCATCCCTGGTGGCACTGGCAGTGGTAGGCATTGTGAGTGGGCACTGATTGGCAGCTGCCTGGGCACAAATTAGTATTTCCCTGGGGGTCTAGGGGGGGCATACCTGGTGGTCCAGTGTGGATGGCCATCCTGGTGGTCCTGGGCGGCATGATGGTGGTCCTGGGTGGGATCCGAGGGGGGGCTGTGCTGATAAACAATCAGCACAGACCCCCCCTGTCAGGAGAGCAGCCGATGGGCTTTCCTCTACTCGCGTCTGTCACCGGCTCTTCCTGTTTACATCACGATCAGCCGTGATTGGACACGGCTGAATACGTGGTAAAGAGTCTCCGTAAGAGACTCTTTACCTAGATCGGAGTTGCGGTGTGTCAGACTGACACACCGCAACAACGATCACCGCGATGCACGCCCCTGGGGGTGCGCAGCGGCTTAATATCCCGATCATGTCACATGACGTCCGGTCAGGATATTGAAACCACTTTGCCGCCATCATTCTGCTATATGGTGGGCGGCAAGTGGTTAAGGTTCAATTTACAGAGGAGATTAAAAACCTCTACAGTGAGCAAATTCTGATGGGAAAATTAAACCCTTTTTTTCATGGCTGTGTCAGTCACATCCAGGGGAGGTGTAACCAGGGCTGCCTGCATCCATTCCATGGACAGAAACAAAAGTGATTCAACGCCTAAATGGCAGAGAAACTGAAGGTGTATGGTCTATACACAAACCGATTGAGCTAGTTTTGTTGTTGATTACCTGTAGTATCCCTTCTAGTAGTGAATTGACGTGTGTAAGCTGCATTTTATGGGTAGTTTAGGAATTTTATATTTAAACAGATGTGTATTTCACATCAGTGAGTACCTTGCACTTTTAAGTAGTGAATTGATGTGTGTAACCTGCATCTGTTTGTATTGGATGCTGATAACTTTGTTTTAAGTATAATAAAAATACAACTTATTAAGAAAATTTGTATGCATATTTTTTTACTTGAGAGTCTGACTTTACTCTTCTGCCAATGTGTTTTGGTGTGTGCATTGCACAAAGGGGGGGTGTGCGCAATGCCCATGCATATATTCTATTTTGCTCCCTGCATACGATTACTACTGACTTAAAAATAGGTTTATATAATACTCGTCGTAGGTAAGGTCAGTGTATGTCAGTTAGCCAGGTCAGTGTAGTGTATGTATGTCAGGTAGGTAAGGTGAGGTCTGTATATGTATGTCAGGTAGGTGAGGTCAGTGTAATGGTCAGTGTGTCAGGTAGGTGAGTTTAGTGCCCATCATTGATGGGCAGCACTGGTAAGCCAGGCAGCAACCAGCAAGTTAGCTACACAACCCCACCGTCCAGCCAAAAACACCCACCACACGACCACCCCGGATCCCCCCACGGTGCCACCATCGGCCTTCGGGCTGAAGCCCCTGGTCTTTTTGACACCTAGCAACGCCCCTGCGGAAAACTAACACTGCACATCACCCTGAACACACCATCCCCACTGTGAAACATGGTGGTGGCAGCATCATGTTGTGGGGATGCTTTTCTTCAGCAGGGACAGGGAAGCTGGTCAGAGTTGATGTGAAGATGGATGGAGCCAAATACAGGGCAATCCTAGAAGAAAACCTGTTAGAGTCTGCAAAAGACTTGAGACTGGGGCGGAGGTTCACCTTCCAGCAGGACAACGACCCTAAACATACAGCCAGAGCTACAATGGAATGGTTTAGATCAAAGCATATTCATGTGTTAGAATGGCCCAGTCAAAGTCCAGACCTAAATCCAATTGAGAATCTGTAGCAAGACTTGAAAATTGCTGTTCAGACGCTCTCAATCCAATCTGACAGAGCTTGAGATATTTTGCAAAGAAGAATGGACAGAAATGTCCCTCTCTAGATGTGCAAAGCTGGTAGAGGCATCCCCAAAAAGACTTGCAGCTGTAATTGCAGTAAAAGGCGGTTCTACAAAGTATTGACTCAGGGGGGCGCCATACAAATGCCCCCCACACTTTTCACATATTTATTTGTAAAAAAATGTTGAAAACCATTTATCATTTTCCTTCCACTTCACAATTATGAGCCACTTTGTGTTGGTCTATTACATAAAATCCCAATAAAATACATTTACGTTTTTGGTTGTAACATATAGTAGGTGAGGTTGAAAAAAGACACAAGTCCAACCTATGTGTGTGATTATATGTCAGTATTACACTGTATATCCCTGTATGTTGTGGTCGTTCAGGTATTTATCTAATAGTTTTTTGAAACTATCGATGCTCCCCGCTGAGACCACCGCCTGTGGAAGGGAATTCCACATCCTTGCCGCTCTTGCAGTAAAGAACCCTCTACATAATTTAAGGTTAAACCTCTTTTCTTCTGTAGCGCCCACCAGTGGTGTATTTAGGTTTTGTGCTGCCCTAGGCCTGACTAAACCCATGCACCCCTAATTTAAATATGACCCACCCCTTCTTGTCAAGGCCACACCCCTTTGAGTTTAAGTCCCGCCCTGTAATCTTTAAACCACACCCCTTCCCTTTTAAGCTCCACCTTTTCATCTTAGAGCTCCACCTCTTCCTCTCTCTACATTAAAAGTGGGTACCAAGTGTAGCCTCTTCACTGCCCTTCAATGCAGCCTCATCAGTACCCATCAATGCAGCCTCATGGGTGCCCATCAATGCAGCCTCATGGGTGCCCATCGATTTAGCCTCACCGGTGCCCATCGATTTAGCCTCACCGGTGCCCATCGATGCAGCCTCACCGGTGCCCATCGATGCCGCCTCACCGGTGCCCATCAGTGCAGCCTCAACAGTGCCCATCAGGGCAGTCTCGCCATTACCCATCAGCACAGCCTCACGAGTGCCCATCAGGGCAGTCTCGCCATTACCCATCAGCACAGTCTCACCAGTGCTCATCATCTCAGCTTCACCAGTGCCCGTCAATGCAGCCTCATCAGTGCCCGTCAATGCAGCCTCACCAGTGCCCATCAGCACAGCCCCACCAGTGCCCATCAATGCAGCCTCACCAGTGCCCATCAATGCAGCCTCACCAGTGCCCATCAGGGCAGTCTCGCCAGTACCCATCAGCCCAGCCTCACCAGTGCCCATCATCGCAGCTTCACCAGTGCCCATCAGCACAGCCTCACCAGTGCCCATCAGCACAGCCTCATCAGTGCCCGTCAATGCAGCCTCATCAGTGCCCGTCAATGCAGCCTCATCAGTGCCCATCAATGCCTCCTCATCAGTGCCCATCAATGCAGCCTCATCAATGCCCATCAATGCAGCCTCATCAGTGCAGGTTATCAGGGGCCATCAGTGCGGCCTCATCAATGCCCATCACTGTAGCAAATCAGTGCTACCTACACCTAAGTACAGCTGAAGAGTGCTGCCTAATCAGTGGCAATCAGTGCTTTAACATCTTTAGAGCCTTTTCACACTGAAAGCGCCCCTGCGGGAAAGCGGCGCTATTTTTAGCGCCGCTTTACCGTCGTTTTAGCAGCGCTATTCGGCCGATAGTGGAGCGGTTTTAAAAGGGTTAAACCTGCCTGCAAAACACTGCTGCAGCGCTGCTTTACAGGTTGTTTTAACCCTTTTTTGACCGCTAGCAAGGGTTAAAACCGCCCCGCTAGCGGCCGAAAACCCCCTGCAAAAACGACGGTAAAGCGTCGGTAAAAATAGCGGCGCTTTACCGCCAACAGCCGCGACGCACAGTGTGAAAGGGCTCTTAGTGAAAGTTCATGTACTGCAAAGTTTGCATGACTATTGGATAACAGATGTCAATTTCCTATACTCCAAACCCTTATACTTCTATTCAAATAAATAAGACCACACCAGCTCTTTTGGAGTATAAAAAAGGCCGTAGCAGCCTACTTTATTTTAAACATATCTGTTCTATAAAAAATATAAAATTCTGTCATCATAAAAAACCATAACCAAAAAACATCTGTTATACAACCTATTAGTTCCAAAGAGCGTTGGTCTGAGCAACCGGTTAGCAAAAACAAAAACTGATGGCCATAACAAATATAGCACTGCAGCCCTCGTCCAAAAACTCCAATAGGCCTCAAGCCGACAAGCTGGCTCAGAGACTGCCGTGACCGCAGTGCCCCATTATCACTTCCCGGCTAACCTCCGTTAACCGGGAACCAAAAAACCTCCGGACCCATATCAACGTTGGATCCCCACTCTTACTTTTTCCGCCATCTTCCTTCCCTTGCCCAGACCAACGCCCGCCACAGCAACCCAATAGTAACACCTTACTCTTGGGTGCCCCTCCACACCCGAAGCGCTCGCTGTATACCATCTTGCAGGCCTAAAGCCCATAAATCTGTACCCACGTCATTGAGATGTACCCCATCACGTCTCAAATACCTCCATGTCTCAAATTCTAATTCTTTATGCCGAATTGCCAATCCCCCAATACTGACCACAAATTTACTAATTTCCCTGTTGATCTTCTTCCTTGCTCTGTTCACACCCTCCACAGACCTGGCCATTCTCCAAGACAGCCTGGCAACCATGTCCGACCAGATAATGATCATCTGCGGAAATTCCTTGGACAAACGCCAAATGTCAAATTTAATATCTCGCGTGATGTCTACCATCGAGCGAATGCCCAAATCGTTTCCGCCTACATGTATCACCAGGACGTCCGGAGGTCCCTCCCTATTCGCATACCTCTGTACCTCCTGAACCAGCCTACCCCACAACATCCCTGGTATACCAAACCACTTTATGCATACTTCCCTTCTATTAAAACTTAGCTGCCTACCCTCAGGCCGAGCGTCTCCCCTCCGAGCCCCCCAACATACATAAGAATGGCCCATAATCCAGACCATTTTTGTCTCTGCACCTGAAAATAGAAGAAAACAAAACACTATCCTCAACATTGACTATGCAACAATCGTACTTGCCGTAACATCCACCCCTAATACCTCCCCCATAGCAACCACATAATCTCCCCGTCATCTACAACTTTAATGTCAGTTGAGGCCGCACATAAGACTGGAACCTGTTAGATTCCCACCTCCCAATCCTTTTTATTACCTCAACATCCATTCCCAACCTGGCCGCCTCAGTCGCAGCTCCAATCCTAAATGAGTGGGATGAAAAATCTTTCTCCACCAGTCCCAGCCCCTGTAAACATTTTCTAAACACAGCCCCAAACTGAAAACGTGACAACATACTACCATTTAAATGTACTATAAATGGGCCCTGAACATTTGGCCTAACCTTCAAGAATTCCCTGACCGTGCTCACTGGGCACTGGGGGGAACCGTGAATTGGATAAACCCGCACCATCCTGCCTCTTCCCCCTTGATCCGTCTTAGATTTCCTCAAAAAGATCGCTACCCCTTCCTCTTCCCATTGTACCTCCTGAAACCCAATTCCCCCTTGCACCTTTTTGGAAGGACTAACAAGCTCACCTATCCGAAATGCGCCAAAAAATGCTAACACGAAAGCTACCTTAAACAAGGTGACTTTGTACGCAGACGCACAAACCTCCCCTAGTTGCTCCACAATCCCCCCCAATATTTCAAAAGTTACCGGTCTCCTTGAATCACGCTTGACTACTGCCCTCCTATAACCCTTTAAGGCTTGTTTTACCCAAAAATCCTTGGTGACGTCAGGCTGCCCTTGTAGCTTGAAAAGGAAAGCCAAACCAGCCAACTGTGCATTCATCACTGACACCGACACCCCCTCGTCCAATTTTTTTGCCACTTAGTACAGCAACAAAGAACGTAGCCCATGCCCTATAGGCTCCTCCCCCAAAGCTTGTCCAAACGCCAACCACTCCTGCCATACCTTGTTGTATGCTGCCCATGTATTCCCACTTACCGACCGCTTAATCCATCCCTCGATTATGCCAGCGCAGTCTCCCACAGCCAGTCTGGACAAGGTATCCCCTGTTGTTCCGCTTCCGGCGCCAACACTCGGAACCTGTCCCACTGGAAGCGAGATAGTGCATCAGCAATGACGTTTTCTACCCCCGGTAAGTGCACAGCATGAATGAAAACATTCAGTTGTAGACATCGCAAGACTAAGTGCTGCAGCAGCCTGATCACTGGCGGGGACGACGCCGTGACCCTATTTATCACTTGCACCACCCCCATGTTGTCCCCATGAAAGCGCACCTTCAGATCCCTGAATGATGCACCCCATAGTTCCACTGCCAGAACTACTGGAAACAATTCCAGCAGAACCAAGTTCTTCGTGAAGCCCTCTTTTACCCAAGATTGTGGCCATGGACCCGCGCTCCATTGTCCTTGGAAAAAAGCACCAAAACCCGTTGATCCTGCGGCATCAGTAAACAATTCCAAGTCAAAATTGCTGACTGGTCCCGACATCCACATTGCCCTGCCATTAAAGGATTCCAGAAAGGTGTGCCATACCTTCAGGTCCTCCCTATGCGTTTTCCCCAAGCGCACAAAATGTTTTGGTGACTTTATTCCACTCGTGCTGGCCGCCAGCCGGCGACTAAACACTCTCCCCATTGGCAGTATGCGACAAGCAAAATTCAGCTTGCCCAACACCGATTGTAGCTTACGCAGCTGTACCTTTTTTAGTCCTATCAACCCTGCCACCTCTTTTTTCAAGTCCTCCAATTTCTCATCAGGTAGTCTACATTCCATCGCCTCCGAATCTAGCACAATGCCCAAAAACGTGATGACCGCGCAGGGTCCCTCCGTTTTTTCGTCCGCCAATGGAATGCCAAACCTTCCTGCTATATGTTGCAAAGAAGCCAGCAACACAGCGCAGACTCTAGAAGCAGCCGGGCCTATGCATAAGAAATCATCCAAGTAGTGAATTATCGAATTCACCCCGGATACATCCCTTACCACCCATTCCACAAAGGAGCTGAATTGTTCGTATATCGCACATGACACTGAACAACCCATGGGTAGGCATTGATCGACATAAAAACCACCATTCCAATGGCACCCGAGCAACCGGAAAATATCCGGGTGTACTGGCAACAATCGAAAAGCTGATTCTATATCTGCCTTAGCCATCAAGGCACCTTTCCCATAATGTCTCACCCACCGCACCACAGCATCAAATGACGTATAAGTCACCGAGCATGCTTCCTGTTCTATGGCATCGTTCACTGACCCCCCTTTGGGGAAGGATAAGTGGTGAATGAGCCTGAATTTGTTGGGCTCCTTTTTGGGCACCACCCCCAGCGGAGACACCACCAACTCTGCTATTGGTGCTACTGGGAAAGGACCACTCATTCTACCCAAAGCCACTTCCTTCTGTAGTTTCTCTGAAACCACTTCCGGATGTTGCAGGGCTGACTTTAAATTTTTGGGCACTGGGGGAGTCGCCGATAAATTACATGGAATCCGAAAACCCATCGCAAAGCCTTCTTCTAATAGCAACGCCGCCTTCCTGTCCGGGTACTTACCGAGAAACGGCCGCATCCTTTCCACTATCACCGGCGTCCTCCCTTTTGTTCCCCGCCTCTCCTTGTCGACCCTTTCCTTGTTTAAAACATCTGGATGATGGATGTGTACCCCCACAGCCTGAGCACTCATGTTTATACTTACATGTTCCTCCGAACTTACAGGACCCTGAGTTGTACTGCCAACACACCCCTTTTTTGTTTCCAGCCGAATGTCCCTGGGCTGACGGTCCACCGGCTCCCCCCTGAAAAAACTGGTTCGTTGTCCGCGCCGTCGTCATCAAACGCATCCACAGGCTGATGTCCTTGTGGTCCCAACGTATCTCCGGGCGAACTGCTCTCCTTTGCCTAAACTGTTCATCGTATCGCAACCATGCAGTACCTCCATACACTCTATACGCTTCCCCTATCGCGTCCTGATAGCAGAAAAGCGCCGAACAGTGTTCCGGGTGCTTCTCCCCTATCACGCTTGCCATGATCGCAAATGCTTGCAACCAATTCGTGAATGTCCTGGGTATCAGCCTATACCTCCTCTTTTCCTCATCCTCTTTTTTGGAATCGTCCGGCTTGACTCTGTCAAGATTGAACTTCTCCAAGGGCAACAATGAAAATATTTCCACATACTCACCCTTCCATAATTTTTTCCGCACTTCCTGTTTCAAGTGGGCTCCTAACGGTCCTTCGTAGCACACATACACCTCACAGCGAGCCGCGTCCGCCAGCCTAATGATGTCCTTCCTCGGAACCGCCTCCCCCGACGGCGCTGCCTTATCCTTCCCCTGCGCAGCTCCATTCTCTGTGGTTCCTTGCGTCGGCAACGCTACCCCCGCTGTAACTTCCCCCGCAACCACCGTTGGCAGGGCCCCCCCTGCACTTCCCACCTCTGTCCTTGACTGCTGAACCCAAGCTGCTCCCGGGCCCCCCACCGGCCTCTCCTCCGCCTCTAACCTCTGCACCAGTTCTTTGATTCCCATTAAAAACCCCAAGAAACCTGGAGCCCCCACCCCCGCACCGGTCCCCACCATGCTGTGTTCTGACCCCCCAGACCCCGTAGCTACACTTGCTGCAGTATTTACATCAGACATTGCAATAACATGTGCTGGCTCACCTGGCTGCATAGGTGTTGCCCCATCAGCAGACCGTCTGCTCTCTTCTGGCCCCATCCTCCTGGACAAGGGGGCCGCATCCTCCTCCGATCCGGACTCCTCATCTCGTCCGCTCCGACCCGAGTCTTCTCCTCCGTCCGCTGCAGGCCCGCCCGGGATGAGGGCCGCGGCTGTCGCATTGTTCGCCATCCTCCCCCTCCTCCGAGCAGCGAAACCACCCGTGGACTTCCGGACAGCCTTCCCAGGACCGGTGTGGGCTACCGCAGTCCTGTAGGCCTCCGCTCCTGTAGATGATAGGCCAGCCCTGCAGCTCTCCCCAGTCTGCCTGTCCCCTGCCGAGGAAGCAGAACGCCCAGGGATCCCTACAGGCATTGCTGTGCTAGCGATGGCGGACCGCACCGCCGTCATCCTGGGGGCGGGGCTTGCGCTCTCCGCGTGTCTCCGTCCCGTAGGCCGCACTCGCGCCGGTTCACTTGCCTGCCTCTGCTCTTGTCCCGCCGGGGCCGTCCTCCCGCTGACCCGCTCTCCTCCCGCCGCTCGTTTGGCCGGTGGGCCCCCCCGGGAGTCTGGAAGACAGACCACCCGAGTGCCGCTGTGCTGACGTCACGCGGTCCGGCGAGAACCGCTCGGGCGGACGAGAGCGGCGCGCTCTGTTGCCGCTTCTCTCTCCCCCACTTGCTGGTACAGTGGAGGCTTGTAGCGCGGCTGCGATGGTCTCCTGCAGCCACTCAGCACCCCGAACCGCCGCTTCCGCCCGCAACTGGGCCATAAGCCCCTCAAGTTCCGCCATGATGCACACTAACCTCTAGGTGACTCTCCTAACAACTTTCCTGCTCCTTCTGTTGTCCCTCCCAGAGCGGGAACCCCTTTTAAATAGCCCCTCCCCTGATCCTCCCTCACCCTCGGCTCCACATTACAACTTTCTTTAACACTTTCACTGCTACCACTGTCATGGGCGCCCTTTGCATACATCATTGCATTCTGTTGCTCCAGGCTTTTCTGTACATGAACTTTCACTGAAGGTGGACTGTGCAATCAGTTTGTAGCATGGATCACTTTATTGCAATATCATGATCTGTATATTCATTTCCACAGATTGGCTGCTTGGCACATGCACCCAAGCAGCCAATCTGTGCTCATGATATTGCAATAAAGTGATCCCATTACTGTACAAGAGTAATAGTAATTGAATCTACAGTATTTTACCTCCTGTCCTGGCTATGGGGTAGGGGATTCCCCTCGTGCTTCTCTCTCTCTCTCTCTCTCTCTCTCTCCTCCTGTCAACAGACCCTGCCCGAGACGAGGAAAGACGAGATGCAGGAAAGCCGAACGGAGGAGGGTAGAGGGCGGAGCTTTAGGCTCCGCCTCCGCCCGTCCAAATTACATGCAGCAAGTCACCGCGGCCACCCATGGGGGCGCGAGTCGCCCCCCCCGCCAAGCACGCCATCACACCACAGACCGCCGGAGCCTGCATCTGTGCGGGAAAAGGCAGCGGGACTCGGGAAGGCAGGTGGGGGGGCGGCTTTTTCGCCGCCCCCCGCAGTGTGCCGCCCTAGGCCTGGGCCTTGTCGGCCTAGGCCTAAATACAGCACTGGCGCCCACCACCTTTAGGTGGGTGCTATTAGGTTAAAAGACAGGTTAAATTACCAGTGCCTTACTGTTTGTACAGGTCTGGAGGTTTGATTTGGGTTAGGGTGAAGTTGTAGGTTAGAGGGGGGTGTGACCACCTGTTCATCATCACCCTGGAAAACCCTCCCTTGCTTCTCCAGAGTAATGATCTGGAAAGGAGGCGGGTCAGGGCTTGAAGGACAGGCAGTGTGTATGGCCCTGGTCCAATGGTTAATTTGTTTGGGCAGGGGCGGGTTCATACATATACACTGGGGGTAACATGTTCCTTGGGTTGCTGTGGTAGCAGTGGAAAGGCAGCAAGATGTGACGTTGAGGATCAGGGCTGGAAGGCCTGGGGTTCAGAGGCCCAGAGCTGGAAAGCCACGGAGCTTTGCCGGAAGGCATGGAGGTTCAGAGACTCCATAGCTGGAAGGTTTCATCAACCGAGAATGAAAGAAGTGGCTGCAGACTGACCTGAGTAGACCGGGGGTTCCTGGACTTCCTTGAGCTGGCCAGGGAAGAAATGACCGGAGGAGAGAAGGCAGGTGAGGCCTGGGACACCCAGCATTTCAGTAGTACCGCATGCTTTTCAGAGGGGCATGAGCCAGTTCATTAAGGGAAGATTCTAACTACTCGAGCAGCTTAGACAAGAGGCAACTTATATCCGTTTGCATCATTCAAGTAACACTACTGCCGAATCAGGAATAAAAGTTATTGTTTGAACTGTTCAACTGTGTCTGTGATTACTACAGCGGGGTGGAAGAAGCGGGGGTTAAACCAGCTTGTACTGTAATGGACTAACCAGCAGCTCCTATAGGGGTAGTGCGCTACACTTCTAAATTTAATGAGTGGCCACGAGTCTTGTTAAACTACCTTTCGCAAAAAAAGTTTTATCCCTATTGTGGGGTCACCAGTACGGTATTCATAAATTGAAATCATATCCCCTCTCAAGCGTCTCTTCTTTAGAGAGAATAAGTTCAGTGCTCGCAACCTTTCCTCATAACTAAGATCCTCCAGACCCTTTATTAGCTTTGTTGCCCTTCTTTGTACTCGCTCCATTTCCAGTACATCCTTCCTGAGGACTGGTGCCCAGAACTGGACAGCATACTCCAGGTGCGGCCGGACCAGAGTCTAGTAGAGTGGGAGAATTATAGCTTTATCCCTGGAGTTAATCTCTTTTTTAATGCCAATATTCTGTTTGCTTTGTTAGCAGCAGCTTGGCATTGCTGAGCCTATCATCTACTAGGGCCCCTAGTTCATATTCATATTGGCACGACTTTAAGTGCCAACTTCAAAGTAGTCCCTGCACTACTTTGGTCCAACTTCCATGCGAGTTGATGTCCATAGACCTCAATGTTAAACCCTCAAGTAGCATGCAAATCGTACCTGAATAATATAGACACGATTTCAGTACGACTTTGTAAGCACAAGCTGAGAATGGTTAATGCTAAAGTTGTGGCAAAGTCGTACAAAGCAGTACTGCTCCCAAATTGCGGCCGCGAAATCACAGTAAAATCGCGCGACTTTGAAGTCGCACAAGTGTGAAAGGGGCCTTAAGCGGAGGTCCGCCAAATTTTTTTTTTAAAGTCAGCAGCTACAAATACTGCAGCTGCTGACTGTTAAAATAAGGACACTTACCTGTCCAGGGCGCCCGCGATGTCGGCACCCGAGGCCGAACCGTCCCTCAGCCCTCGAATGCTGCCGCCGCCATCTTCGGTAGGGGAATCAGGAAGTGAAGCCTTGCGGCTTCACTTCCTGGTTCCCTACTGCGCATGCACGAGTCACGCTGAGGAATCCGAATGGGCCCCTCTGAAAATGCTGTCTCTGGGACCCATCTGTCCCCCTGTATTATACAGGTATCTGCACCCCCCTCCCCCCTGAAAGGTGCTAAATGTGACACCGGAGGGGGGGAGGGTTCTGAAAAGCGGAAGTTCCATTTTTGTGAGGAACTCCGCTTTAATTTGTTCAGACAAATTGTGGAAAATTTCAAGGGGTATGAATACAGACATGTCAAGTCTCCCGGGAGCCGCGGAAGATTCCCGCATTTGGCTGCGGGCTCCTGCGAGTGCAGGGCGATCTCCCGGCTGTGCCTGTCACTCAGCCACAGACAGACAGAGCAGCCCGAATGCCCGAATGGAGTACGGCCGCTCTGTCTGTGGCTGAGTGACAGGCAGGTGTAAGGTGCTGCGAGCTGAGGCAGAGGGGGGGACAGCACATACTGCTGTCCCCGGTCTGCTTTGGCTGCTGCATGGGCACGGGTACTTTTTTCAGCAGGGAAGGAGGGGGGTGGGCGGAGGCAGTGAGTGGCGTGCGTGTTTGAAGGGGCGGGGGGTGCGGGTCGCATCCGGGTGACACCTGTGGGCAGCGGCATCGCACGATCCGCACACCCTACTGATCCGTGTCTCTCCCTGGCTCTCTGCTCAGATTGATGCCCCGCCCCTCCAGCCCTCTTCACTGCAGCTCCTCCCACACTACTGTACACAGGATGGATGAGGGAGTCCATGGAGGGACACGCCACTGTGCATATCCCACGCTGTTCTGAGGTCTGAACAGTCTACTGTATTTGTACATGGACAAATGCTGAGGGCGCTATGGGACGGGGGACTACTAGCACAAGTGGAAAGGGGAGTCTGCACTGAGGGGGTTTATGCTGATGGAGGGGGATCTGCACTGGGGGGTTTATACTGATGGAGGGGGGTGTATATGCTGAGGGGGTCTATGCTGATGGAGGGGGGGTCTGCACTGGGGGGGTCTATACTGATGGAGGCGGATGTCTTTACTGAGAGGGGTTTGTACTGAGGGGGAGGTGTCTATACTGAGGGAGGGGGGTCTGTACTGCGGGAGAGGGGTCTGTACTGCGGGAGAGGGGTCTGTACTGCGGGAGGGGGGTCTGTACTGCGGGAGGGGGGTCTGTACTGCGGGGGGGGGGGGGGTCTGCACTGCGGGAGGGGGGGTCTGCACTGCGGGAGGGGGGGTCTGCACTGCGGGAGAGGGTTCTGCACTGCGGGAGAGAGTTCTGCACTGTGGGAGTGCGGGAAAGGAGTCTGCACTGTGGGAGGGGGGTCTGTAGTGAGGGAGAAGGGTCTGTACTGCGGGAGGGAGGTCTGTACTGAGGGAGGGGGGTCTGTACTGAGGGGGGGGGGTCTGTACTGCGGGAGGGGTGTCTGCACTGCAGGAGAGGAGTCTGTACTGCGGGAGAGGGGTCTGTACTGCGGGAGAGGGGTCTGCACTGCGGGAGAGGGGTCTGCACTGCGGGAGTGCAGGAGAGAAGTCTGCACTGCAGGAGAGGGAACTGTACTGCGGGAGGGGGGTCTGTACTGAATTCGCTGACTGGGATGCCTTACCAGCCCTGATGCAGCCAGACCCCAGGCTCCAGGACCAGCAGCCAGACCCTTGACCCCAGCAGCCAGATCCCAGGACCAGCAGCCCAGCTCCAGCAGCCAGACCCTTGGCCCCAGCAGCCGGACCCCAGGCCCCAGCAGCCAGACCCCAGGACCAGCAGCCCAGCTCCAGCAGCCAGACCCTAGCAGCCAGACCCTTGGCCCCAGCAGCCAGACCCCAGGACCAGCAGCCCAGCTCCAGCAGCCAGACTCTTGGCCCCAGCAGCCGAACCCTTGGCCCCAGCAGCCGAACCCTTGGCCCCAGCAGCCGAACCCTTGGCCCCAGCAGCCAGACCCCAGGCTCCAGCAGCCAGACCGCAGGACCAGCAGCCCAGCTCCAGCAGCCAGACCCTTGGCCCCAGCAGCCGGATCCTTGGCCCCAGCAGCCAGACCCCAGGCTCCAGCAGCCAGACCCCAGGACCAGCAGCCAGACCCCAGGACCAGCAGCCAGACCCCAGGCCCCAGCAGCCAGACCCCAGGACCAGCAGCCCAGCTCCAGCAGCCAGACCCTTGGCCCCAGCAGCCGAACCCTTGGCCCCAGCAGCCGAACCCTTGGCCCCAGCAGCCAGACCCCAGGCTCCAGCAGCCAGACCGCAGGACCAGCAGCCCAGCTCCAGCAGCCAGACCCTTGGCCCCAGCAGCCGGATCCTTGGCCCCAGCAGCCAGACCCCAGGACCAGCAGCCAGACCCCAGGCCCCAGCAGCCAGACCCCAGGACCAGCAGCCCAGCTCCAGCAGCCAGACCCTAGGCCCCAGCAGCCAGACTCCAGGACCAGCAGCCCAGCTCCAGCAGCCAGACCCCAGGACCACCAGTCCAGCCCCTGTGTGATCAGGCTGCATTTCATGGGCACTGGTAAGGCTGCATTTAATTGGCACTGGTAAGGCTGCATTTTATTGGAGGGGGGGGGGGTCGGCACCGGCGCGAAGCGTCACCTCCCTGAAATGAGTTTGAAACCTCCCTGAAATTAGTTTTTGCAGGTTGGGATGTCTGTGAATACGTGTTTGAGGCACTGTATAAGTTACTATACAGGGCTATGTCTAAATTTGAGAAGTACAAGACAGTAAACCAGATGTTGCGTGCTACATGTGTTTGCAGTCCCGACCATACTACTTTATTATGAAGTGAAATTCTAGCTGAAAAAGTGAACTTGGCCCCTTAAAGATGTGGTTTTTCCGCTTTGTGCCCCTGCTCGGTACATTTGCATTTCAGGTCAAATCTTCCAACACCCGATACATTTGCAGCTCGTGACACATAACCACTTCTGCAAAACCATGTACCCCACAGTAATAATGAAAGGAATCATAATGAATAGATGTAATGTCGTTTTCGCTTTCTTTCTTCTTTCTTTCTCACCTTTTACCCATCCTGGTTCTCCGTACATTTGCATTGCAAGTCAAATAGTCTCAACACCTGATACTATGCAGCTCTTGGTACATTACTTCTGCGGAATTATGTATTCCACCTTTAATATGGCTCCAATCTAGGAGGTAGGTGTGAATGGACAGTGGAAACAATCTAGAACCCAAAGGTTTTGGGACGCCTGCCTTTACACGCACATGAACTTTAATGGCCTCCCAGTCTTAGTCCATACGGTTTAATATTGAGTTGGCCCACCCTTTGCAGCTATAACAGCTTCAACTCTTCTGGGACGGCTGTCTACAAGGTTTAGGAGTGTGTCTATGAGAATGTTTGACCATCCTTTCAGAAGCGCATTTGTGAGGTCAGACACTGATGTTGGATGAGAAGGCCTGGCTCGCAGTCTCCACTCTAATTCATCCTGAAGGTGTTCTATCAGGTTGAGGTCAGGACTCTCTGCAGGCCAGTCATGTTCCTCCAGCCTAAATTTGCTCATCCATGTCTTTATGGACCTTGCTTCGTGCACTGGTCCAAATCATTTGGTGGAGGGGGGATTATGGTGTGGGGTTGTTTTTCAGGGGTTGGGTTGGCCCCTTAGTTCCAGTGAAGGGAGCCCTTAAGGCATCAGCATACCAAGACATTTTGGACAATTTCATGCTCCCAACTTTGTGGGAACAGTTTGGGGATGGCCCCTTCCTGTTCCAACATGACTGCGCACCAGTGCACAAAGCAAAGTCCATAAAGACATGGACAGGGCTTTTTTTCAGCAGGAACGCGGGGGAACGCAGTTCCGGCACCTCCAGCAATGAATGTATGTAATGGAAAGGAGTGCTGGGGTGTGCTGGAGGGTCTATTGATGCTGGCTGCTTGGGGAATCTATTGTCGCTAGTACGGATCTATTTTTGCATGGGGGTCTATTCTTGCTGGGTAGCTCTATTGTTGCTGGTGGGGGGTCAATTGTTGCTGGAAGGGATCTACTGTTGAGGGAGAGGTCTATTGATGTTGGCTGCTAGGAGATCTGTTGTTGCTGCTGGGGGTCTATTGTTGCTGGGGTGTCTTTTTGGTGTGGGGGAGCATTGTTGCTGGGGGGGGGGGAGACAGTCTATTGCTGTGTATGGGATCTATTTTTGCTGAGGGATGCCTATTGTTTCTGGGGGGAGGTCTATTGTTTCGGGGGGGGGGGGTCTACTGTTGCTGGGGTGGGGTCTATTGTTGCTCACAGCAGGGATTCTATTTTACTGTCTTGTTATCATTAACAAATCACTTAGTAGTACAAAATGATACTTGGTTCTGTATTCTCTAAAAGGGGCGGTACTGGGAGGTATGTAGAAGGTGGAACCAAGGGACATTGCTCAGAGGTGGGTAGGGGGCAGAAACGATGGCTGACTCAGAAGGCAGGAGTTCCTGCACCAATTCTCTGAGAAAAAAAGCCCTGGACATGGATGAGCGAGTTTGGGGTGGAGGAACTTGACTGTGTCCTGACTTCAACTCGATAGAACACGTTTGGGATGAATTAGAGCAGGGACTGCGAGCCAGGCCTCCTAGTCCGCCTGACCTCACAAATGCACTTCTGGAAGAATGGTCTAATATTCCCATAGACACACTCCTAAACCTTGTTTACAGCCTTCCTAGAAGAGTTGAAGCTGTTATAGCTGCAAAGGGTGAGCAAACTCAATATTGAACCCTACAGTCTTATGCCCCGTACACACGGTCGGATTCTCCGACGGAAAATGAGTGATAGGACCTTGTTGTCGGAAATTCCGACCGTGTGTGGGCTCCATCACACATTTTCCATCGGGTTTTCCGACACACAAAGTTTGAGAGCAGGCTATAAAATTTTCCGACAACAAAATCCGTTGTCGGAATTTCCGATCGTGTGTACACAAATCCAATGCACAAAGAGCCACGCATGCTCAGAATAAATAAAGAGATGAAAGCTATTGGCCACTGCCCCGTTTATAGTCCCGATGTACGTGTTTTACGTCACCGCGTTCAGAATGAACGGATTTTCCGACAACTTTGTGTGACCGCGTGTATGCAAGACAAGTTTGAGCCAACATCCGTCGGAAAAAATCCTAGGATTTTGTTGTCGGAATGTCCGACCGTGTGTACGGGGCATTAGACTGGGATGTCATTAAAGTTCATGTGCGTGTAAAGGCAGGTGTCCCAATACTTTTGGTAATATAGTGTATATACCACAACATGAGGCAGTTTTTGTTCTGATTTTGACACACATGTATGGTGATCTGACCTTTGGAGAGATGATTCTAGTAGAGATATCAAGACTGAACTATAATTTTTGTGCAGTCCATTGGGAACCAGACCATGCCAGATGGAGGATTGAGCGCTCTTTGGGCGATCTCCTTGGATTCATATGGATCACTTTGAAGGACTTTTGTATATTTAAAAGCTCTGAATTGTATTTCTATTTTTTGCTAATTGTCACCAACGGTTTATGCTAGCTGCTTTTTTAGTAGAATTGTGTTACCCTAAGCGCATGTAGATTTTGTATACATTCACAGTTATGTCTGTATGTTTACATTTGTATAGGTTGGATTTCGGAAAAGGCGCCAGGGCTTGTAAATCATTTCAGCCTGATGACAATTTTCCCTTCCTCAGAGTTGGTCTTCTTCTCCGTGATTTATATACAGAAATTTCCTCTGAGGTGTATTTTAGGGTCGAACGAAATCCCAAGAGGGACAGTTTAGATAAGTATATATAGAACTGCATTGGACAAGATCCAGCTGTCCACAAAGTGAACATTGTAATTCATATATATGACAGCCTCGCATATCAATGATCTTGGTTGGCATGGACACACAAATTCATTTTCCTGTGTATTATCAAACTCACACATCACCAGACATTTCATGAAGCCTTCTGGAGCCTTTAGTGTTAAGTTGATGCATAATGCTATGGTTGGTCCCTTATGCAAGGGGAAATAAATATGTTCTTCTAGCATAAAAGAGTACCTGTGCTTTTATAAAACAAGAGGTTCAATTAATTGCTACCCCCTTGCCCCCACTGCTTACAGTCAACCCATTGACCATCATCGTGAAGAGAAAAACCCTTTGTAACCTCCAAATCCTGTTGGCTAAGGATTCTTGACTGCTGAGGCGCAATGGGCTTAGGTCCCACTTAACGTAACACCAAGGGATAAAATCCCCCACCACCCTTGCCCTTCACTCCATTAAATAATACACATACAACCATTAGGTTGGAAAGGGCAAGGCCACAGCTTTATTAAATTCCAACACATAACATGTGAACATATTTAACCAGTGCCAGTCACAGTTGTACTGTGAGCACCTAACCAAAAGAGGGAAGTGGGGCCTGTCCTTACCATAAGTGCTGGACAGACAGCCTATTTCAAATTTTCCATCAAGGGCATAGCTCATTACAGCAACTTTAACTGCTGGCAAGGTCAAGAAAACCGCAGCAAGCTGTGACATACCAAACATAGGAAAAAAGGGGGCGGGAGGGTTGGCAGCTCTTCCAACGACTCTTCCGAAAGACCCAGAATTCCCTGGGGCACACGATTTCCTGAGCTCAGGCCCATCCCATTCCCATGTCCCAACCAATCGTTCCCCTTGTCACACACCTAGCCATGCCCCCATCAGTCAAGGCTCTCTTTCCCTAGGGGGTTCAAGAGGCCTTCATGACTGCTGAGGCGCAATGGGCTTAGGTCCCACTTAACGTAACACCAAGGGATATAATCCCCCACCACCCTTGCCCTTCACTCCATTAAATAAGACACATACAACCATTAGGTTGGAAAGGGCAAGGACACAGCTTTATTAAATTCCAACACATAATATGTGAACATATTTAACCAGTGCCAGTCACAGTCGTACTGTGAGCACTTAACCAAAAGAGGGAAGTGGGGCCTGTCCTTACCATAAGTGCTGGACAGACAGCCTATTTCCAATTTTCCATCAAGGGCATAGCCCATTACAGCAACTTTAACTGCTGGCAAGGTCAAGAAAACCGCCAAACGCCCGTCAGTTAACAACTGACGAGCGCCCCACCGCAGCCAGCACCTGTTCCACACCTCGCTGCAGGCCAACGTTGAATATATCCAACCCAATGTCATTAAGGTGATCGCCATCCGGTCTCAACAGATCATTATTACCCTCCAAATCCTTGTGACTGATGAGGAACCCCCCCCCCCCTATTTGCCGAACAAACTTGGTGACCTGAGCGTTCACTTTCTGACGGAAGCGTTCTACCCGGGAGGGGGGGGGGGGGGGCAGGTAATTCCCTTGCCCACAGCAGGCGAGTTTCCAACCAGATGGGCACCAAATTGGTGTAAACTGCATAGCATTGAGCAATGTCCTACTTGATGGCAGAGATCAAGTCACAGAACGTCTATAACCCACATAATTCCCCCCAGCGTAAAGAATCAAGATGATGGGACCAGACACGTGGGACCGAATGCGTAAACACTCTGGAAGGACCCGAGGCCAGCGTAAACCGTGAAGCCCAAGCCAGCGGATCCGGTCGAGATCATAGGTAAAACCCCAATTCTTCCCGTAGCTCCGAACCTCCACCTGACGCGCGGCCCAGTAAATGAAGGAATCTCCCACGATCCAGAAGAGAAGGGTCTCAAACGGGGAAACAAACGGATGGGAACAGGGAAAGGATACCGGAGAGAATAGGGAGGGAAACCGGACGCCAGGAATCGGGGGAATGAGTCGCACACCTCCAACCCCGCAGGACCCGATGGGTCGGACACGCTTCTGTGATGTCCTCCCACTCAAGGAGCTGAAACCAAGAAGGACAAAGAAGGCATGGCCGACGAAACCGTGGCAACCCGAAGAACCTCTTGTAGTAAATAAACAAGGTAAGAAATAAAGCCACGCGTATTACCTGTGAAGACGAGATGGAAAACTGACTGCCCGACGCCTGGACCCATTTGTCCAACACGCGGCAGTACGACGCCCACGTCCAAAGGGAAGGCAACACCCAGGGGACTGACAAACCTCGAAAATGAGGTTCCACAAGTAGGCCGGACAGGGGAGGCCCTCCGGGGAAGCCGACGGGGCAAGGGCGTGGAAATGATGGAGCTGTGAACGAGAAGGAGCATCGGCAATATCATTAGCAGTTCCAGGGACATGCCTAGCTCTAAAGCAAACGTTAAACTGCAGGCACTTTGAAACCAAAAAAACGCAGCAACGACATGACCAGAGGGGATCTGGCAGACTGTTGATTGACCATCTGCACCACGCTCATGTTATCGGACCAGAAAAAACCCACCTATCAATTGCGCAACCGCTCGCCCCACCGCTCACAATAATCGGAAAGCGCTCCAGCCGTGTGAGGTTGCGCAAAAGATCCATGCGGGCCCATGAGGCCGGCCAACAGTCAGCAGACCACTCCCCTTGTAAAAAACACCGAAACCACAGAATCCAGCCACATCAGTGTATAGCTCCAGCTGTGAGTTCATTACCTCCTCCAGCAACCAACATGACTGGCCTTTGTAGGACTGGAGGAAGGACAACCACATCCCCAAGTCATGGGCTTGGTGATACGGATATAATGGTGGGGGGCAGCCACCCCCTTTGTGGCCTATGCCAGAGGTGTACAGAAAGCCCGTCCCATGCGGGAGACGCGGCAGGTAAAAACCAATTGACCCAGCAAAGACTGAAGTTGTTTCAACTGCAGAATTTTTTTTTTTTCTTTTTCTCCCCTTTTGCCAAGCGAACCAGGGAGAGTAGCCTGGCCAGCTGGAAAACCATCTCCACGGTGTAGAATTCAATACCCAAGAAGGCCAGAACCGTCACAGGGCCCTCGGTCTTGTCGGCTGACAGCGGGATGGCACTCACAGCTGTCAGTTATCCAAATAGTGTAACACGGACTGCAAACCAGTCGCCTGTACAACTACCCGTTCAAGAAAACTACTGGAAAGTTCAAAGAAATACCAAGAAATGGCACAGCCAATGGGAAGGCACATGTCAAAAAGTAGCTTCCCTGAAAGTAGCATCCCAGCAGATGAAAGCATTTTGGGTGGACCGGGAGGAGGCGGAAAGCGGACGCAATGACCGCCTTGTCCAGCAAGGCCGAAGGACAAGCCGTCCTGATCAAGTGGAGCGCCTTGTGAAATGAGGTGTAGTGGACCCTGGATTCCTCCTTGTCAATGCCGTCATAGACCAAGGAGCCAGAAGGATAGGACAAGTGGTGGATAAGGCAAATTTTTTTTTTTAAATTATTATTATCCCTCTTGGGGATCACACCGAGGGAGGGGGGGGGCCCTCAGGTTGTGGACGAGGGGGGAGACCAAATGGGCCCGCCATGCGCCCCAAGTCCAATTCCTTCTGGAGTTCTTCGGCCACCACGGACTCGAATAAAACAGCCGATTTTTTTTTTTTTTTTTTTAAATTAGGTGCCATGGTTGGCACACCCGAAGGAGTAAATGGGGGGGGGGGGGGGGTGTCCAAAAACCATGATCGAAACCATCCCTCAAGGTCAAGACTTCTCTATGAAAGGGGGGGGGAGTACCGGTCTAATCAGGGAAGCATCTCTGAGACGATCACTGGGGTCTTCCGGTTTAGAAATGTCAAGCTTGGCCCCCGGCCGGGAAAGAGCATAAGCAATAACCACAGGCTACCATCCTGGCAATCAAAGTAGAACTCCTTCCTTGATGCCTCTTTTTGGCGAAACTGCGTGTCATAGTGGAACACTGGTACCCGTACGCCTTGTCGGCACCCCAAATGAGATCAAGATAACAAAAATGATGTACCAACTCTGGAAAACGCTCGCAAAGCACTCCGGCGTAAGCACAGAACCCCGGCAGCCAGTTCCTGAATGTCCGAGGAAGCTGCTTCGATTTTTCGCACCGCCATGTCAACCCGACTGGATTTTTTGATTGCTTCACGGGGAGGGACTAAGGCGAGGAAATCCATAAATTTGCGTCACCAGATTTTATCCTTGACGTCTTCCGACAGGTGTGTGCCGCTAGGCTAAACCGCCCACAAATTGCCACCCGCGAAAGAGGCCGGACTACATGCCGAACCCGACACACCCATGCGAGACAGGACTGATATTACGACCGTGACAATGCGGTCATCCAGTCGACCCGATACGGCAGCGTCACCGGACCTACCCCAAATCAAAATCATACTCACTGAGTCACAGGTGAGCAGCCGAGCCAGCCGGGTGCAGGGGGATGCGGGACGGTAGGGGGTGAGTGGCATGTGCCGCCCTGCCATCCCCCACCCAGCTGGGTGCAGGGGGATGCGGGAGGGTGGGTGGTGAGTGACATATGCCGCCCTGCCATCCCCCACCCAGCTGGGTGCAGGGGGATGCGGTAATGCATGGGTTAATTGCAGGGGATGAGTGACAGGTGCACCATCATCCCCCACCCAGCTGGGTGCAGGGGGATGCGGTAATGCATGGGTTAATTGCAGGGGATGAGTGACAGGTGCACCATCACCCCCCACCCAGCTGGGTGCAGGGGGATGTGGATGCACAGTGGCCAGGAGAGAGGCAGTATGGACTGTGCTGACATTTGAATTTCCCACCCAGCTGGGCGCAGGGAGAGATGCTGGCTGTGACACACCAGCAGTGAGACAGCATGAAGGAAGGAGCAGGAGGAGGGGCGGCACGTGCGGAAGCTCCGGGCTGATGTGCCCGGCGTCTGGCACCGCGGGACGCCCCCCGAGTGCCCCCCACCCCCCCCGCTTCACCGGCAACCGCGGGCGGTGATCGGCGGCGGGAAGCGCCGTGGCTCCCGCCCGCACCGCCGAACGGGCGCCCGCGGGGGGGATGGCGGGGGGACCTGCCGGGGAGGAGACTGGCGACGGATGGCAGCATGAGGGGACAGAGAGGGGGGGGAGCCGGGACCAGTGGCCTCAGGGGCTACGGAGGGACGTGGGGGAGTGGAGGGAATGTGTGAAGGCCTGGAAGGAGGGGCAGGTACATCTCCTGAGCCTGGAGGCAGAGGGGCACGAAGGCAACAGCGGAGAAGGGGGGGGACATCTAGGGGGTGAGGAGGGAGAATAGCCTGTCCCTGGAGAGCCAGCTCGTGGACCCTGGCCAACAGGAGGTCAGTGTCCATGGTAGAGGGTGCAGGGTCCACAGCAGCTCTTCCAACGACTCTTCTGAAAGACCCAGAATTCCCTGGGGCACACGGTTTCCGGAGCTCAGGCCCATCCCATCCCCATGTCCCAACCAATCGTTCCCCTTGTCACACACCTAGCCATGCCCCCATCAGTCAAGGCTCTCTTTCCCTAGGGGGTTCAAGAGGCCTTCATCCTCTGCCCCGTATGGCCTGCCGGTTGTCCACATAAGCCTTTTATTATGGGAAAAGTGGAGGGAGTCATTCACTACCAAAGTTGGCTAAAATATGTTCTCTAAGTGGGCAGACCAGGGAGAGAAGAAACGTGAGTATCAGCAGTGGGGGGAAATGTAAATTCATTTATTGCCCTACACTTCTTGAAGGTCCACCTAACAGGGCAGTCATTCTGATCCTTTCTCCTCTACCTATTTAATTACATACCTAGAGCCAACCTTAGCACTGGACATCCCTACAGTTCACTGACTTACATGCTTGTTCCAGGTTAGTGATTCATCAAGTAGTGAAGATGAGAATGACTGCCTTGACGCCTATACCTTATAAAACAAGTCAGCAATGGCTTTTCCCATTGTCCTCATCTGACAGTTTCCCTTTAACCTGCCTACTTGTATTATATTGCCATTTATTAGTGATACATTTAATTATAATAATGTGTTTTTTTACAATAGAGCAGTGATCTCCAAACTGTGGCCTGGGGGCCGGATGCGTCCCTTTGCTTGCCTTTATCCGGACCTTGAGGTATTATTCTTGCCACTGACACCAGCAATAGGTTGCTATTCCCCCCACTGACACCAACAATGGGACATAGTTCCTTCCACTGACACCAACAATCATGCACTATTCCTCCCATTGACACCAAGGATGGGGCACTATTCCTGCCACTGACACCAACGATGGGGCACTATTCCTGCCACTGACACCAACAATGGGGCACTATTCCTCCCACTGACACCAAGGATGGGGCACTATTTCTCCCACTGACACCAACAATGGGGCACTATTCCTCCAATACCAAAGATGGGGCATTGTTTACTCCCACTGGGCACAGGCCGACCCCCCCTAAAGTCTGAAGGACAGTAAACTGGCACTTTGTTTAGAATGTTTGGAGACCCCTGCTGTGACAGACCCAACCGGTACAGGAGCTTTTGGAGGGGACTGCAGGGTAGCCTCTTGCTTGACTGACTATGGGCCCTGGCTTTTGAGGAGGCTGTATTCTTTGGGAGGTGTGTGCCTGGGGGACCTTTGGAGTGCTTTTGCTTTGGATTCGGGTCCATGTCTCCCTGTAACACACAGACTCTGGGAACCTATGACCTGGATACGGATATGGGGTCCCTGTGTTTTGTTGGGGGGTGGAATCAGCAAGAGACAACAAGAGCGTTGCACCGCTCCAGGCAAACCTTACCTAATACTTCACTGCTATTGCAGGAATCAGATATAGCTGCTATAGGAAAAAGGGTGCCTGCCAGGGTCCGCGACCATGAAGCAGATGCAAAGGAGAGAAAGGTGATGGCACATCCAGCATAAATTTTATTGTATATCCATGAAAAGAGAAGGCATGACATGCACTCACAGCTCAGAAAACAATTCAGCAGACGCGTTTCACACACCTGTGCTTAATCATTGCAATGACCAAGCACAGGTGTGTGAAACGCATCTGCTGAATTGTTTTTTGAGCTGTGAGTGCATGTCATGTCCTCTCTTTTCATAGATCTACAATAAAGTATGAAGATTTTATGCTGGATGTGCTTTCACCTTTCTCTCCTTTACATCTGTGGAATCAGCAACCCGTTCTAGTATTGGCTGCTTCAACCCCCTCCTAGACTGAAACACTCACAGCAGAAAATTATAATCAGTTCAGACAACCTGATGCTGCCTTTTTTAAACCTGTTTATTAAAGTGTCTTTCTCTCATTGTATAATTCCCCCATTGTGTGCTTTTTAGATGTGAATTTCCATTGTTAATTGAGTTAATTGAGTCACCTATTGTTTCTGTGTTTCTGCTAATCCTCTTGGAGATGTGATTAGTGTTGTGTCCACTATACCTAGTTACCGAACCATTGTGGGATGTTTATGTTAGCTGTTCATTAGATTTACTATTAAGCTCCCTACACATGGGCCGAATGTCGGGAGACACCAGCTGGTTAAAAAAAATGTCTGACATTCGACCCAAGTGTATGTCGGTCTGTCGAACGGGCAGGCTGGAAAACGAGCAACCGAATGACTCCTGATCAGCGCTCTCAGCCAATGGCAGAGAGCGCTGATTGGAGTGTTCTGGAAGGGGAGGGGGGGCTGTCCCCCTATCAGAACACAACAGCTCAGTGGTGAAGATCGCTGTGCTAACTTTGCATAGTGAGTACAGTGGCTCCGACCGTAGCTGACAGTTTTTTTTTAAACTTGTAGTGTGTACCAGGCTTTAGATGTACTGATGATAATACTGTTTAAAGTTTGCATTGTTTAGGATAATACGATCAGGCTCTTATCTGATTTTGTGTGGTATAAATTCTGGGTGAACCTACAAGAGTTCCAGTTTGCACCTAAGCTAGTGTCGTCTAGTTCTTGGGTGCAATTCTCAGGTGAGAGCTCATTATTGGCTGTGACCCAATCTCCTTTGTTGGCTGCAGTATGACAACGCTCTGTCCCTGACTTCCCATTGTTCTCCTGCTTTGTCATCTTCTCACTCAGCTTCTGACAGAGACTACAAGTGTCTGTTTCAATAAACATTACACAGGCACGGTTCACTGTTGCCACCATCAGGAGACCAACCCTGAGAAATGGCATGCAGCCATCGCTAAACTGCTTGTAGACAAGGAGTGGCTTCAAAGAGGTCATAGGAGAACAGCAGCACTGACATATAACAAAGAAGGAAAAAGATGAAAACAAAGAGTTTAATAAAAATGGCAGTTCATTATAATACACACTGCACATAGCAAATTAAGTATTATCCAGTTATAGTTTACATCTACTGAATTACTTGGAATTAGCTTTGGGCTGGCATTGAAATTCCTACCCACCAAGAACAACTTCCTTCTGCTGCCGATTTCTATCTCAGCCCATTAGCTAATCTAATCACCTAGCCTAGACAACTAGAAGAGTACGACACGCTCTCACCCCACTCTGTTTGCAGTTCCTACAAGCACAGAGGAAGGTAAAATGTAAGTATATGGTACAGTCTTCTACATAAACTGTGCAGGCTCAGCAAAAATGAGGACCTGGCTATATTGCATTGATAGGCAGGGCAACAGTCTGGAACCTTCCATAATACAGAGCAATGTTTTCCTTACAATCTGAGCTTGACCTGTTCCTGGGAGTCCTACACCACACTGGGCCATGGCTGATGTTGATGATGGTTAGTTGTCCTTCATCGGATTATTTTGTAGAACTGATATACAGTAAATGAATCCAGGATGTAATGTCTGCCCTCTGTTCTGGGTAGAGAAGAGAGTTTCTGTTCCTACACCATACACCCCGATACGCCCAACATACACCCCAATACACACAACACACCCCAATGCACTCAGTGCTTCCTCCATATACCCAACACTGTTTACACCTTACACCTTGATACACTTAGCACTCCCTCTATATACCCCAATACACAAATCACACCATCATACACCCCAATACAAGCACTGGCTTCATACACCCTGATGAACTCAACTCACACCACGCATGCACCCCAATACACTCAGCATACCCTCCAGTACTCTCAGCACTGCTGCATACACCTCAATAACAGTACTGGCTCCATACACTCAGCTCACACCACCCATACACCCCAAAACACCCAGCATACCCCCATACATGCAGCTCACGCACACCCCATATACACACTACCATACTCAGCACATCTACCTTTAGACAACGCCACAGAAAATTCCTAATAGACCTAGCTCCCTTCCCATGTCCCCCAATACACTCAACATACAGTATGCCCCAATACGCTCAACATACACCTCAGTACATTCAGTACTCCACACCAAACACCCCCGTATTTGAGTACATGAGCAGGGGTTCGTGGTGAGGCCTTGCAGAGCTCCATGTCTGTATACATGAGCAAAGGGATCCAAATGGAGCCTTTCCAGAGCACTATGTCTGTGTAAATGAGCAGGTGATTATGATAGGGTCATTCCAGAGCTCCACATCTGTATACACGAGCAGGTGATCCTGGTGGGGACTTTCCAGAGGGAAATGTCTGTATACACGAGCAGGTGATCCTGTTGAGAACTTTCCAGAGCGCTATGTCTTTATACACGAGCAGGTGGAGATCCTGGTGGGGAGTTTCCAGAGATCCATGTCTGTGTACATGAGCAGGTGGTGATCCTGGTGGGGACTTTTCAGAGTGCTATGTCTGTATACACACAGTATAAAACCAATGGCCATTACTCCATACTCATACTCTTAGACCACTCTGCTGCCTTCGAAACAGTTGACCACCTGCTCCTCCTCAGTGAACTATTTTAGAATAGCATACTACCAAATCGCAGTGGGAATAAGTGTATCAATATAGGTCTCAAACCCCAATCACATCACCCATCACTCTCCCTCTATACCTTACCTCCCCCTCACCCATACAATCCCGGGGTTTTCTTTCTTTTCTCACTCCTCAGTGAACTAGAATCCCTTGGCCTCTGTGATTCTGCTTTATCCTGGTTCTCCTCCTACCTATCTCAGCGCACTTTCAGTGTCACTTACAACTTCATCTCCTCCGCTCCTCTTCCTCTCTTTGTTGGGGTACCCCAAGGCTCCGTCATTGGGCCCCTCCTATTCTCACTCTATACCTCTTCCCTGGGCCAGTTGATAACCTCCCATGGCTTCCAATACCACCTCTATGCCAATGACACCCAGTTCTATCTCTCCACTCCTCAACTCACCCCCTCGATCTCCTAACGGATCTCAAAATTACTGAATAATATATTGGTATGGATGTCACACCACTTTCTCAAACTCAATCTTTCTAAAACTGAGCTTTTTATATTTCCATCTTCCTGGTCGTCCCCCCCCCCCCCCCCATGACTTTACCATTAAGATCAACAGCACAACTATTGGTCCCTCCACACATGCCAGGGTGCTGGGTGTAATCCTTGACTCTGACCTCTCCTTCGGCCCCCACATCCAATCATTGGCTAAATCCTGCCACCTTAACCTCCGCAACATCACCAGAATTCGACCTTTCCTGACTAATGACACCACAAAGCAACTTATTCACTCCGTGATTATTTACTGCGTTGAATACTGCAACTCTCTCCGTAATTGCCTACCCTTACACAGGCTACCCTTCAGTCTATTATGAATGCTGCTGCTAGACTAATACACCTCACTATCCGATCCGTGACTGCTGCCCCTCTCTGCCAATCCCTTCACTGGCTTCCCCCACCCCACCGTATAAAATTCAAAATGGTAACTACAACATACAAGGCCATCCCAAATCGCCCCCTCCGCTCCTCCCAGGACCTCCTGCTCTCTAGCTCCCTTGTTACCTCCTCTCATGCTCGCCTTTAGGACTTCTCCAGAGCCTCTCCCATCCTCTGGAATCCCTGCCCCGGTATATCCGATCAGCCCCTAACCTGTCCACCTTTAGGAGATCCCTGAAAACTCACTTATTCAGGGAAGCCTATCCCACACCCACCTAACAATTGTCCCCGAGTCACCCCCATCACACCCATCAAATCATTCCCTGCATCTATTACCTTTATACCACCACCCCCTCCCTTTAGAATGTAAGCTCTACGAGCAGGGCCCTCCTGTACCTTCTGTATTGAACTGTACTGTAATTGTGCTGTCCCCCCTCTACATTGTAAAGCGCTGCGTAAACTGTTGGCGCTATATAAATCGTGTATAATAATAATAATATACACAAGCAGGTGATCCTAGTGGGGACGTTCCAGAGCTCCATGTCTGTATACACGACCAGGTAATCCTGACTGGTGTGTCCATAGTACACTTCATTTTTCTAATTTTGTTATTAGCAAACACAGGACACTATAAACATCATCAACTTCATACTCAACCCTGCAGTGCACTGGAATGCAACCAATTCATTTACAGTCTGATAGGGGACACAGTGCCTCCTGCCGCAGGAACCACAAAATGTAGGCCAAAAAGTTCTGATGCTGATGCAGTCCTGAGTCTCCCACCTAATTGGATGAGAAGACACAAGGGTTGGCTTGCAGGCTGTGATCCCCTAAAAAAACAAAAAAATCTTTGTCAGAAATGTTCCTCCTCTGTATGTACAACTTTAATCTGTATGTACAAATTTAAGTTCTCGACTTCTATACTGACATTACAGATTCTACTACTATCCTCCTGTCACCTTGCTACTAACCTCCAGCCAATCTACTACTATCCTCCAGTCACCTTGCTATTAACCTCCAACTACACTACTACTATCATCCAGTCACCTTGCTATTAACCTCCAACTACTCTACTACTATCCTCCAGTCACCTTGCTACTAACCTCCAGCCAATCTACTACTATCCTCCAGTCACCTTGCTATTAAGCTCCAACTACTCTACTACTATCCTCCAGTCACCTTGCTACTAACCACCAGCCATCTACTACTATCATCCAGTCACCTTGCTACTAACCGCCAGCCATCTACTACTATCCTCCAGTCACCTTGCTACTAACCTCCAGCCAATCTACTACTATCCTCCAGTCACCTTGCTATTAACCTCCAACTACTCTACTACTATCCTCCAGTCACCTTGCTACTAACCTCCAGCCAATCTACTACTATCCTCCAGTCACCTTGCTATTAACCTCCAACTACTCTACTACTATCCTCCAGTCACCTTGCTACTAACCTCCAACTACTCTACTACTATCCTCCAGTCACCTTGCTATTAACCTCCCACTACTCTACTACTATCCTCCAGTCACCTTGCTACTAACCTCCAGCCAATCTACTACTATCCTCCAGTCACCTTGCTATTAACCTCCAACTACTCTACTACTATCCTCCAGTCACCTTGCTACTAACCTCCAGCCAATCTACTACTATCCTCCAGTCACCTTGCTATTAAGCTCCAACTACTCTACTACTATCCTCCAGTCACCTTGCTACTAACCACCAGCCATCTACTACTATCATCCAGTCACCTTGCTACTAACCGCCAGCCATCTACTACTATCCTCCAGTCACCTTGCTACTAACCGCCAGCCATCTACTACTATCCTCCAGTCACCTTGCTACTAACCACCAGCCAATCTACTACCGTTCTCCAGTCAACTTGCTATTAACTTCCAGCCACTCTACTACTATCCTCCAGCCACTCTACTACTAACCTCCATATGTAGCTGATGTTCTCTAGTGTAGCCTCTTATAATCATACATATGAAATGACACACAAGTCATATGAAGCTGGGGTTGAGCTTAGAGTTGCCAACTCATCCCTTTAAACCCGAACACCTTTGAATTACACAGGTTCTGAGGCTAATTAAATGCAGATAAGGCACCAAGTGAGTTTAATTACCACCTTAATCAGCCACAGAACCTGTGTAATTAATATGTGTTCGGGTTTAAAGGGATGAGGTGGCCACCATAGTTGAGCTCCTATAATGATTGGAAGTTAAGGCTCTGGGTTTTGCATATCGTTCAGACTTACAGTGGCAGCTGATGGGGCTCCACAGGGTCGCACCATGCACAGGCGATGCTGACTCTCCAGTCTACAATATGGGTTCTTGTTGGTCACGCGAGAGGAGATGCCCATGCCACAAAGAGCAGAACACGCTCCCCATTCTGTGCTCCATTCTGGGCAGTTTATTGGTGCCATCTGTGTCAGTCCTTTGTACCAAAACAAGACAGAAATGTAATATTCCATAAAAATGTAAAATTCCATAATGATCCCCATTCTACGTAACACATCAAGATATTCTTTCTGATGTATAACATGAATGAAAGGTACTATGCTGACAATAGCCACCACTTTTATTGCAGGTTCTAAAATGCCAGTCTCTATCTTCTGTAGCACCCTTCCAGGTAGGCTGCTAGTTAGGATAGGTACATTTAGTTCTATGGCTCTGCTGTAATCAGCAGAGCAGCATATCATTGCTTTGGTCTGCTCTGGGCTCTACAGACTGCAAGTTTGATTGCTTCCCCCTATTTTCTGGAGACTTCCAGAATATATTGGGTGGGAATATTCAAATGAGCAGCCTGAATATTTATGCAGCCCTAGCCGATCACTGGGGAGGTGGGCCCAGATGGTGGCTGGGGAGTGCAAAAATAGGAGCTTCAGATAGCAGTGTTCTTCCCAAGGAGAGAGGTTTGCAGACAGACATGCAACCAGTGGCGGAACTACCGCCATAGCGACACACGCGGCCGCTATGGGGCCCGCAGCTGTTAGGGGCCCCCCGGACCGGTGACAGGCGGCTCCGCGGGTGACAGCGGGTGGCTTTGCGGGCCCGCGGGTGAGAGCGGGCGGCTCCGCGGGTGACAGCGGGCGGCTTTGCGGGCCCGCGGGTGACAGCGGGCGGCTCCGCGGGTGACAGCGGGCGGCTTTGCGGGCCCCCGGGTGAGAGTGGGCGGCTCTGCGGGTCCGCGGTGAGAGCGTGGGCGGCTCCGAGGGCTGTCAGGCGGTGAGTCAGCTGGGCGGCTCGGCTCGTGTGTGAGCAGGCTGGCCAATCAGGGAGCTGGCAGCCGGGGGTGCATAGAGATGACATCATCTCTCACCGCCCGGCGCCCTCCCTGCATCCCTGCAGTGCAGTTTTCCCCCCTCACTGTGCAGGCAGCCTCGGGAAGCAGAGAGATGACCTTATCTCTCTGCTGCCTGACTCTGGGACACAGCATGAAAGTGACACAGGCAGCAAGTGACAAGGTGAAGTGGCAAGTGACAATCCGGGACGTGGCAGCAAGTGACAATCCGTAATGTGTGGCAAGTGACCATCCGGGACGTGGCAGCAAGTGACAATCCGTAATGTGTGGCAAGTGACAATCCGGGACGTGGCAAGTGACAATCCGTAATGTGTGGCAGGTGACGTGGCAAGTGACTATCCGTAATGTGTGGCAGGTGACGTGGCAAGCGACTATCCGTAATGTGTGGCAGGTGACGTGGCAAGTGACTATCCGTAATGTGTGGCAGGTGACGTGGCAAGTGACTATCCGTAATGTGTGGCAGGTGAGGTGGCAAGTGACAATCTGTAATGTATGGCAGGTGACGTGGCAAGTGACAATCTGTAACATGTGGCAGGCGACGTGGCAAGTGACAATCCGTAATGTGTGGCAAGTGACAATCCGGGACGTGGCAAGTGACAATCCGTAATGTGTGGCAGGTGACGTGGCAAGTGACAATCCGTAATGTGTGGCAAGTGACAATCCGGGACGTGGCAAGTGACAATCCGTAATGTGTGGCAGGTGACGTGGCAAGTGACAATCCATAACATGTGGCAGGCGACGTGGCAAGTGACAATCCGTAATGTGTAGCAAGTGACAATCCAGAAAGTGGCAAGTGACAATCCGTAATGTGTGGCAGGTGACGTGGCAAGTGACAATCTAATGTGTGGCAAGTGACAATCTGGGACGTGGCAAGTGACAATCAGTAATGTGTGGCAGGTGACGTGGCAAGTGACAATCCGGGACGTGGCAAGTGACAATCCGTAATGTGTAGCAAGTGACAATCCAGAAAGTGGCAAGTGACAATCTGTAATGTGTGGCAGGTGACGTGGCAAGTGACAATCTAATGTGTGGCAAGTGACAATCTGGGACGTGGCAAGTGACAATCAGTAATGTGTGGCAGGTGACGTGGCAAGTGACAATCCGGGACGTGGCAAGTGGACAATCGGCAACATGTGGCAGGTGACATTCTGCAACGTGTGACAAGTGACAATCTACATCTGGTGGCAGGCGACGTGGCAAGTGGACAATCCGCAATGTGTGGCGGGTGATGTGACAAGTGACATTCCGTGACAAGTTGCATCTGGTGGCAGGCGACGGTGTCAAGTGACACGCTCAGGGCTCCCACTGATTCAGCATTATGGTGAGTTGAACTAGTTCATTTTATATAACAGAACAGAAATTGGTTAGAAGGCATGGAGGTCAGCAATGTGTGTCCTTTAGGGGCTGCATACAGTATACTGCATACTTTGTTGTTCATAATTAATATAAGCTGTTGCCTGGGTACTGTGCCACATGGGTGCGGTAATCTGTTGTTCAATGGCATTAGTTCTTTTTTTTTTTGTGGAGGGGGTGGTTTGCAGGGGGGGGGGGGGCCCATACAACATTTTGCTATGGGGCCCTGTGATTTCTAGTTACGCCCCTGCATGCAACTGTTTTTTTTCAACAGAGCAGCTATATAGACATAAGATTATTGTGAAAGAAGGCTTTCATGGTAAATAATTTATATAAATATATTATATTAGCTTTATAAGGCAGATAATTAGCTTTGTCAGTAACATGAATTACCTATTTTGTTATGTTTTGCTGGTAATGCTGATTGTGATCACAGTAGACGATGCAAGGAAAAATGACTGTACGTTTGAATTTTTTGGAGGCAATTTTTGATTTTTTTTTATTAGTTTAAAATTTTCTGAATTCTACACCAATCTGACAGTTACAACTTTAATAATTACTCAGCTGAGAGGAACAAAATAATTACAATTGCCGTGGGAATAAATGAACCACCACAACTGCAGTTAAGTCAGCTTCGGTGGGAAGACTGACATCTGTTTCCTGACAGTTGGCTGTAAACCAAGCTGTTCTGTGAAATCAAAAAAACTGTTTGAAAACTTCCAAAATTGCCACAAAAGTCACCCTGTTGTGTGGTCAGTGAAACCACAAGCCTGAATTTACATAGAGTGTCTTGGCCTATATCTAAAACCATGGTTACCTGTCTCCAGACTGCTTGGGTGTCCATCACATCTCCACTGTGGACAGCACTTTCCTGGAACTGTTACTCGGTGTGGGAAGGGACATGTTGGCGTTGGGAGCTGGACATCTTCACTGCAAAGTGGGACGCATGTCACCCCTCCATCCTCACATTTACACTGGAGTTTACAGCTCGGCTGAAATGTCTCTCCATCTTGATACACCTTCCCATCTACGTCACAGCTGTCATCGTCATTATCTGGGAAAACGCCATATTGTGACAACATCATTATGCTGCTACAAGTGACATCTAATGATCAATTCACGTTATCTGATTCTAATAATGAATAAAAGAAGAGGATAGATATTAAACTGGGAGATGATCTTGCTTGCTGGCTTGTATATTGAATGGACCTAGGGCAGATCATATGCTATATCAATGTAAGGGTTATGAAATGAAGGGATGTTTCAAAATGGGGACCTCTAAGGTATCTTACAGTTGCAGGTTCCACTTCTTCCTCCATCCTTGCTTGTAGAATAATCACAAACAAGCTCCTGGGTCTGATCACATAGGTAGATCTGGTTACATGGTTCACCAAGTCGGCGTGCACAAATCTTACAGCATCCGCAGCCATCCAGAAGAAGTGGGACGCCTGGAGGACATCTTGTTGGAGCCCAGGAACATGTGCATTGGCTGGGGCAGAGCTGAGCCGAAATCTGATGGAAATATAGCATCATGAGATATTGTATGATTGGAGAGAAGAAAATTCTGCAGCTGTGACCTTATTTCCTAGACATGCATATAGACTGAGCCATTGGAAAATATGCTTTGGAATGGTATAGTTATAACGTACAGTCAGGTCCATAAATATTGGGACATCGACACAATTCTAATCTTTTTGGCTCTATATACACCACCACAATGGATTTGAAATGAAACGAGTAAGATGTGCTTTAACTGCAGACTTTCAGATTTAATTTGAGGGTATTTACATCCAAATCAGGTGAACGGTGTAGGAATTACAACAGTATGTATATGTGCCTCCCACTTTTTAAGGGACCAAAAGTAATGGGACAGATCTGGTTGTACCCCACTGCAGTGTCTTGTACGCTTCTAGGTGTACCCCCCCCCCACAGTGTCTTGTACTATTCTGGTTGTACCCTTCTGCATGTCTTTTACGCTTCTAGGTTTACCCCTCTGCAGTGTATTGTACTCTTCTGGGTGTACCCCCTTGCAGTGTCTTGTACTCTTCTGATTGTATCCCCCTGCAGTGTCTTGTACCCTTTGCATGTACTCCTCCGCACTGTTTTGTACTATTTTGGATGTACCTCCCTGTTTTGTCTTGTAAGTTTCTGGGTGTAGCCCCCTGCGTTGTTACATACATTTCGGAGTGTACCCCCACTGCACTATCCAGTAATATTCTGGTTATCCCCGAACAGTGGATACAAGTCAGATAGTTTGATAGCAATCCAATAATGCCAGAGAGTGGACTACCATCTCCTGAACCAGCCCTTCCTGATCGTCTGCCGCCTCTCTGCCCACTGTCTCTCACCTCTGGAGGACCCTCATCAGTGGAGCCGCGTCTGGTAACGGCCCAGCGGCCATGGCTGTGCTTCTCCCTCACCGAGACTCCCCCTGCGAAGGCACCGATGGGAGGGAAGAGTCCGCTGACCTGTGCGACGAGCGAGCGGGGGAGAAGCGCAATGGCGGCCTGTAGCCCCGCCCACCGAGCTCCACCGATGGCGAGAATTCTGACCAGGACCCCCACCAGCAGAAGCAGATGGGTGCTTTGCTGGGGGGCGTAACAGGTCCCGTGGGGGGCTCCTAATGTGGCGTGAAGCTCTGGGGGAGGGTCCCGGCGAAAAACGCTCTGGAGGCCTAGACCTCCGAGCACGTGGAGACACCTGACCCCCCCGCTGCCGACCCCGATGCTTGCTCCTGGAGCAGGGAGGACACCTGGCTATGAAGCCACTCCGGTCCCTTGGTCGCGGCAGCCACCCTCAGCTGGGCCAGGATGAAATCAATGCCGGCCACTGTGAGGCATGCCAGCAGCGTGGAAACTGCTTCCTGCTTTCTGCCCCAGCCTCTGCTGCCCGGAAGTCCTGCCTCCCCCTCAAATAAACAACGCCCCTCCCACTCTGCTCATTTACCAATCCGTACCATCCCCTTCCTTGCAAACTTCCCTGCTTTTAACCCTTTGTTGTCTCCCCTCTACACACTGTCATGCCCGGCCCTCTCCACACTGTCATGCCCGGCCCTCTTTTCTCTTTTTTCTTTCGCTCCGGGCCACACTCTTCTGATAACCTTGCATGCTATTAAAATGATGGGGAGGGCTGTCTCGTACATTATTGCATCAAAGTAGAACTATAGGCCAAATTTTTTTTACATTTTGGTTAAAGCAAGGGAGGGTTATAACCCCTGTCAAGATTTTTTTTTCGCTGTCCCATTGCGGAGATTTCCCTTCACTTCCTGTCCCATAGTCAAACAGAAAGTGAGAGGAAATCCCTGTAAATTAACTGGATCTCTTGGGGACCCCCAGGTCGCCAGAACTAGTGTCCCCATTGGAAGATTTCCCCTCTATTACTTTTCTGAGGATAACCCAAAATTTGGGGTTTTCTTTTACTTTCACTTTCAATGATAATGTAAATAGAACAAATAGAGAGGGTGAATCTCCCTAAGCCTAGTACACACAATGAGATTAACAATGGTGACGAACAATCATCTATTTTTTTTTTTTTTTTGCATGCTTGTCTCCATATCGAAAACAAATAGGTTACTGAAGTACAAAAATTCTCATACGACAGAACAAAAATGCGGAAGTGAAGTAATGTAATTGTATTGTATTTTTGGATGAGAACTGTACTGATTAAACGAAAATCGTACGATCTGACAAGTGTTCTAATCCCTCTCCACCCTATCCAAAACGAATAAAAAAGTTTTGCTTTTAGTTATACTTTAACCACATCCCACCCAGTCTATAGAAAAATGACGGCCGGGCAGTGGCTCTCCCGTTCGGACTGGATGTCGAATGATGTCCTTCAGAACAAGCCAATTGTGCGTCCCCGGGGGGCACGCAGCGCAGTGATCGGTAGTGTGTCGCTTCGACAAACCGTATCATGGATCACGGTAAAGAGCCTGTGACATAGGCTCTTTACCATGTGATCAGCTGTGTCCAATCACAGCTGATCACAGTGTAAGTAGGATGTGCCAGTTATCGGCATTCCTCTATTCACGCTGATAGGGCATGAGTAGAGGAGAGCCGATAAGCGGCTCCCCTGACAGGGAGGGGCCTGCACTGATAATCAGTGCAGAGATTATCAGTGCAGCCCCATCCAGAGCCCACCAGTGATGCTCACCAGTGGTGCCCCCCAGTGATGCCAATCAGTGCCCACCAGTTATACCAATCAGTGCCCATCAGTGATGCCTCTCAGTGCCTCCTCATTAGTGCCGCCTATCAGTGCTGTCTATCAGTGCCCATCAGTGCAGCCCATCAGTGCCGCCCATCAGTGCTGCCTATCAGTGCACATCAGTGCCGCCTATCAGTGCCTATAAAGGGTGCCCATCAGTGCCACCCATCAGTGCTGCATATCGGTGCCGCCTATCAGTGCCCATTAGTGCTGCATATCAGTGCTGCCTCATCAGTGCCGCCTCATCAGTGCCCATCAGTGCAGCCTCATCAGTGCACATCATTGAAGGAGAAAACTTACTTATTTACAAAATTTTATAACAGAAACAAAGAAAAACATTTTTTTTCTAAATTTTCGTGTTTTTTTTTTCATTTGTTTAGCAAAAAATAAAAAAAACCAGTGGTGATTAAATACCACCAAAAGAAAGCTCTATCTGTCGCAAAAAAATGGTAAACATTTTGGTTGGGTACAGTGTTGCATGGCCGCGCAATTGTCCTTCAAAGTGGGACAGCGCTAAAAGCTGAAAAGGGGGTGAAAGTGCCTAGTAAGTGGTTAAAAGGGGAACTGTTTATCAGAAAGGTTTGGAACTCTGTGTGATGACAGCCCAGTAATCATATAATATGTATATGATATTATATATAATATAATATGATTTCCAAATGCAAACTGTCCCAGGAAGATTACTGCACTATGACAGCTAAGAGCTGGACTGCTACAGGAAGGCTACACACCTACACATTAGGTTGTCGGATGGCCCCATGCAGTGACAATGCTGCCCAAGACATCTGTCCCAAAGTGCCACTTACCTGTGACAGGGCGACAAAGAGCAGAAAACATTCAGCTGTGAGCATAATCCGTCTGTGCAGAGCGTAGAGCCTGAAGAATGGCTTCTGTTCTCACGGTGCTGGGATATTACTCACAGGCTGCAGCACAAACATTGGACACTCATCCAAATTTCCACATTCCACATGATGTTTTTCACTCACCTCTAAACTAAAAATATATTCTTATTATTATTTAAAGGAAATAGCTGACTTGTGAGCTGTCAGAGGAAGCTGGCCTGTGCAGCGGTGGGGAGAATATGTCTACATATAGGTGGAACTGTGCAGCCCTCACCTGAATGTGCCTGAACCCTCCACACCAGACACACTGGTCATTCATGAATGCTGGAACCGCGATTCTCTGACACAGTTCAAACTGGCACCGCTTTGTGTCCCTGGACCATGGAAATCATCAGTTCCGCAATTAACTCTGACCAGGAAAATTATAAAGCAGCGCCTTTCTTCTTTAACCCATAGCTCCCAACTGTCCCTGATTTCGAGGGACTGTCCCTGATTTGGAGCAATGTCCCTCTTTCCCTCTTTCCTCCTCATTTGTTGCTCATTTTGGCCTGATCTATATAGATCTATATAAAATGCACTTTTTATCTATCAAAAAGTGTTTTCCAGTGCTAAACCTTTCATCTGATTTCTAAATTGCTGCATTTGTAAATGCCAAAAGCCAGTATAAAGGAATAGTAGTGGTAAAAAAAGCACTTGTGGGTTTAACCAATCTTGTTTTTTTTTGTACAATTCTCCTTTAAGGGGGCGTGGCAATGGGGTGTGTCTTATACCTGCATACTTTTGCTGATAGGTGTCCCTCGTTCCCATCTCAAAAAGTTGGGAGGTATGTTAACCCATAGATATATTTCTCCTCCCAAGCTATAAACCCAGCTTTCCTGACAGACTCCATGGCAGTCTACGTGTGGGTTAACCCCGCCTCCTCTCCAATGCTATAGGACCCCATTCCCATAAATTTGAGCTCACAGCCAGAGACTGCGTTCCTTTTTTGTCCTCCTCATTGGAACTACAAGCAATGCGCTCATGTTTACGGATGTCCAATCGATCGAGGTTGGTGCCGGGCATTCGTTCCTAGCGGTGTCAAGAGCGGTGTCAAGGGCCCAGCCATGGGCGGGTGCGTGGCTCCAGGCCTCTGTGTCCAGTGGTGCGGATGGTCTATGTATGCCCAGGAGTGGAGGATCGGCTGGCAAGGTCTAAAGCTTTCCTCCATGGCAGCAGTTTGTGTATATATGTCCTTTATTTTTGTTTCCCCCTCATGTCGTACCTTGCCCTGTTTTTTTATTGTCTTTGTTCCCTGGTCTCTATATGGCGCCTGGAACGTGCGCTTCCACACATGCGCGATCCTCGGACGAAAACAAGGCTTGGTTTCACGCATGCGCGATGCAAGCGGGGACCCGGGGACCGTGCAGGTGCTCTACGGCCGGTCGCCTCTGCGCGGACACGGCGGTGATGTCACTACGGCGGGAATTTTAAATCCCTGTGAGCCCCTGTTACATTGGGGATTCTTGTGGGCAGTTTGCAACAGCTCCTCCAGGCACCAAGCTCTCAGGTTAAAGTAAGCTCCAGCCCAGGGCCATGGTGCAGGAGTGGGCGGGGGGGGGGATGGTTCTTAAGGGGGAAGCTCGCTCTTTCTGCGCTGCCACTTGTACTCCTTTCTCCTAGGACCAGGGTGCCATAGACAGGTCACCGCCTCCGTGTGGCCAGCCCTCATGCTCTAGGTATGTAGGGTGTGAGGGGGGGTCCAGGTCCACAGTTGAATGGACATATGCCCTAATGTCATGCTTTTTACCCTTCTCCTTTTAGCCCGTCCAGGTCGGACCGCCAGTTTACCATTGGAGACGACAGGGACCTTGCCAGGCCGCAACGTCAACCTTCCTCATCCAGGTCCAGACGTGACTCTCCATCTAGGACCCATCGCAGAGCCTGATAGCAGAGCCTGCTGGGGATATGGGACTCGAGTCCCTGAGGGCAAGTCCTTATGTGACCCATGTTATGCCCAGGCGGTCGGGGGAAAAACGGTCTGAAAGCCAACAGATGGAGTCGCTAGTTAAGCGTGTGGTGCAGCAATCCCTCAAGGAGTGGGGTACAATTCTCATACGGAGCCAGTCCACCACTCTATCAGGCTTCCTGGCTGACGAGGCCCACGAGGATCCGGCCCCATCCCCGCCTTATGACGTATTTCCCTGGTCTTCAGACAGCAAGATAGAGGGAGAAGAAATGTAGGAGGCTTCGACCTCACCCTGGTTTCACCACTGATTAAGACAGTCAAAGAGGCCCTTAAGTGGGAAGATTCTTCCACTCCCCTGGCTAAGCAGAAGAAATTCTTTAAGCACCTGGGGAAGGAGCGCTCTAATTTCCCTCTCCTTTCAGAGTTAAAAGATATCATTGACGAAGAATGAAGCAGAGTAGACAAGAAAACCTCTTTGTCAAGCAAGACCTCCAGATTATACCCTTAAGGCAGAAGAAGTGAAGTATCTTGAAAACGCTCCCCTAGTAGACGCAGCATTAATGCGATTAGCCAAACATGTCACTCTCCCTTTAGAGTCTAAGGCGATGGAAGCCTGGATAGATGTGGACTCCGTGCTCGAAGGCATTTCAGAAGAACTGGCTCGGGGCTCTGTGATCCAGGAATTGAAGTTGGCAGCGGCCTTCCTGGGAAAAGCTTCTATCGACCTGATCCGCCTGTTGTCCCAGACTATGCTATCCTCGGTCACGGCTAAGCGGGCCCTATGGTTGCGCCCTTGGCTCTCTAATTCAGCATCTAAGCAGGCCTGGTGTAGGATCCCCTTTGAAGGGCCCTTGTTGTTTGGCAACAGGCTGGATAGCGCCATAGCCCGAGCCACGGGTGGGAACTCAGGCTTCTTGCCCCAGGATAGGCATCTGCTCGGCCAGAAGAGGCCCCAGCGGAGAAGACGCAGTACAGAGCGTTCAAGAGGAGCACGCTCTTACAGGCCCACCGGGATTTCAGTAGGAATTGGAATTAAGGCCAGACATCATTCCAAAAGCCCGCTAAAAGCCAGGCGTCCAGCAGACGTGAGCCGGCTAAGTCATTTTGAGATTGGGCCTGCCCAGGCAGGTCGGGTGGGGGCACATCTGCTTCTCTTTTGGCACATCTAGGTGGCCTCAATCGCAGACTACTGGACCATCAAGACGTTCTCTACAGGCCACACATGGTCCTTCACCAGTACTCCTCCCCCCAGATTTATTTCTATACTGCTACCACGGTCAGAAGAAAAGAAGCAGGTGTTACTGTCCTACGTGGATTCGCTGATAGCACAGGGAGCCGTGGTGCCTGTCCCGAAAAGCCGAAGAGTTCCAGAGGGTATACTCCCCTTTCTTCTTAGTGCAAAAGAAAAACGGTTCATGGCGCCCTGTGGTAGACCTAACTTACCTAAACAAGTTTATAAAATATGAAATATTAAAAATTGACACTCTGTCTACCATCTAGCAAACCGTGCAGCCAGGCGTTTGGATAATCTCAATCGACTTAAAAGATGCCTATTTCCACGTTCCTGTGGCAGAAGAATTCCGCAAATACCCACCTAATAGGGTAGAGGTTTTACACTATTCCAACGTGCTGATTTGATCTCCGTTATAGGGATCAATATTTTCTGGTAGGTATAACCTTGTGAGCTGCCACCCTACTAATCTCAATAAAAATAAATAGAAACTAAATAAATAAATAAAAATAAAAAATTATAAAAATAAAATAATAAAATGAAAATAAAATAAATGAAAATAAAATAAAAATAAATGAAAATAAAAATAAAATTACAAATAAAAATAAATACAAATAAATAAACATAAAATTACAAATAAACAGCTGCCAACACTACCCACACTTACCAAATGTGCGGCGCTAAACATAAATAAAATAAATTTAAAAAATGAATATAAAACTAATAACTCATGTGTATATCCTATAATGTGAAAAAAACATGACGTATAATATATCATTAAAGTGCCCTGCTTCGTGTGATGCACACAAATCCTCAATAATATAAATAGTCCTTTATACAAACATAAACGTAGAGCAAAAAATATAATCTTAATGCAATGTTCAAAAACTATATATAGGAAAAGTGCGTGTGCTCCGTGTATCGCATAAAATAAATCCTTGGTATTATAACAGTCCAAACGTAATAAACCGTGATGGTGATGTCTTCATGCAGGTGTGCACACACCCCCCACCAGGTGTACCCTCACCTTAAGGGCTTTGAAAAAAAGCCTGTGATAAATAATATTATCAGCTTGGGAAGATCCTCCTATGGTTCCTCTTTCATGTAGTGGTTAGTTATCCTGATTAAATGATGCTACAAAGATCACTCCTTCCTTCTGATCACAAGCCAATTTCCTCCTGGCTGCCAGAAATCTCCTTATATATCACACATGTGAAAAACAATGGAAGCTTGCAATGGTGTGATAACGTTTTAAAACAGGTTTATTAAACTTAAAATCCCACATAGATGTACACTCACATTTAGTACAATAAAAACAAGCCTTTATATATTTATGGACATCAAAAGGGGGTTGATTGGGAAAATCCCAATCACCCCCCTGCAAACAACACCTCACTTCCTTCCTCGTCAGCCGATCAAGCTTGATCGGCTAACAAGGAAGGAAGTGAGGTGTTGTTTGTACTAAAGGCTAAGGACGGGGAGAACGCTGGGAGCCGTAGCTGCAGATTTGGTCTCCAGGTGACACTATCACCCCCCTTTTGCTGTCCATAAATATATCAAGGCTTGTTTTAATTGTACTAAATGCATAGCTCCCAAATGTCCCTGATTTCGAGGTGACTGTCCCTGATTTGGAGCAATGTCCCTCTGTCCCTCTTGTGATATATGAGGAGATTGCTGGCAGCCAGGAGGAAATTGGCTTGTGATCAGGAGGAAGGAGTGATCTTAGTAGCAGCATTTAAGCCATAACTAACCACTACACAAAAGAAGAAGCATAGGAGGATCTTCCCAAGCTGATAATATTATTTATCACAGGCTTTTTAAAAAAAGCCCTTAAGGTGAGGGCACATCTGGTGGGGGGGGGGTGTACACACCTGCATGAAGACATCACCATCACGGTTTATTATGTTTGGCTGTTGTAATACTAATGCCCCGTACACACAGTCGGACTTTGTTCGGACATTCCGACAACAAAATCCCAGGATTTTTTCCGACGGATGTTGGCTCAAACTTGTCTTGCATGCACACGGTCACACAAAGTTGTCGGAAAATCCGATTGTTCTAAACGCGGTGACGTAAAACACATACGTCGGGACTATAAACGGGGCAGTGGCCAATAGCTTTCATCCTTTTATTTATTCTGAGCATGCGTGGCACTTTGTCCGTCGGATTTGTGTACACACGATCGGAATTTCCGACAATGGATTTTGTTGTCGGAAAATTTTATATCCTGCTCTCAAACTTTGTGGGTTGGAAAATCCGATGGAAAATGTGTGATGGAGCCTACGCACGGTCGGAATTTCCGACAACAAGGTCCTATCACACATTTTCCGTCGGAAAATCCGACCGTGTGTACGGGGCATAAGGATTTATTTTGTGCGATACACTGAGCACGCGCACTTTTCCTATATATAGTTTTTGGACATTGCATTAATGTTATTTTTTTTGCTCTAAGTTTATGTTTGAATAATGGACTTTTTTTATTATTGAGGATTTGCGTGCATCACACGAAGCACGTGCACTTTAATTATATATTAGACTTCATGTTTTTTTCACATTATAGGATATATGTGTAGCAATAACTCTCGGTGGAGCTGCTGGTTTAAAGCGGGCTGTTACCGTCACCTTCGTTACCTTTATTTCACCAGAACCGGGTTTAGGGTCCCGTTGAGTTTGCCACCATACAATGCAGGCACCGGACACTTGAGTATCTTTTCCAATGCTTTAATAAACTTGAGTTGCAGGAAGTAGCAGGAAAGGGGTAGAAGGAAAGTTGTAGGGAAGCTCAAATACCTTTTCTTAGCGTTCTTAATGTAACATTAGGAATTGAAAGCTTGTAGCTGATTACACTCTTTCTGTAGAATTAAATCTTTGCTCGCCTGGATAGATTTCTCTCACCAACCTAGCAGCCAGTACGCAGCACGAACAAAAGTCTCTGCCACAGACTTGATTGGAACAAAACCCGTACCAAGTCCTCTGCCACAGGATGTAATGAGTTACGGTGAATAGCAAACACAGCACTAGAGCCTTTAAGCCAACCCGGCAGTACTATGCGGGAGGATTACTTTAGGATATGTCCTCCAACTGAGTCACCAGGCCCCTCTCCAGACCAGCACTCTGCATGATCCTTCCATGACGGGTCCTCCCCTGGGATCTCCTCAGTTGTCCAGCTTCTTCACTCAGGATAGACAGCACAGGACCATTCCTCGGCCGCTGTGGTAGGCCCCAGACAGGCTTCTGGGCCCACCCACACGCCGCAGCGACGTGGGCCTCCCAATCGGGGAGGTAGTACTCTTAGCGCATACCTGTCTGCCAGGAGGGCCAGCAGGTGGACGGGAAACGACCTCAAAACATGGCGTCTGTCCCATAAATACCCTCTCCCAGGATGCAACTCGGAGGACCACCTCCACCGAGTTATCCCGGGACAGAGGAGCACTTATAAACTATAACGTGTTGCCTTTCCAACACTGGCCCATAGTAACAATGACACCCACAGGCACAGTGTGAAATTACATGCAACTCAGCTGAGCTGGAACAGAGGCAAATCTGACTATGTATGAACAGATAACCCACTAAATTTACCTATCAGCAGTAGATTAGAAATCTACCAGCGCTACATATGCATGAGTTATTAGTTTTATATTCATTTTTGAAATGTATTTTATTTATGTTTAGCACTATACATTTGGTATATCAATCAATATTTTCTGGTAAGAGGCCATTGTTACTTGTGGTGAAGGGCACAAGGTGTCTGGTCATCTCTTCAAGATATATCCACGTTTGAATATGATACCCAAGTTAGTAAAAAACTTGTTTGTTGAAAGAATGACATTGATAGCCTACTGTCCACAAAAGGTATTCTCTTCCCACCAGGAAAGTCCTATTCTACCAAGACCCAGTTCTTCACCTACAAGTTCCTAATTTAAGTGATATAGTACAAAGGGTGGGCCAACATTTCTCTGTATTTGCAGACGATACTAGGCTAAGCAAGGCAATAACTTCTCCGCAGGACGTGGAAACCTTGCAAAAAGACCTGAACAAATTAATGGGGTGGACGACTACATGGCAAATGAGGTTCAATGTAGAAAAATGTAAAATAATGTATTTGGGTGGCAAAAATATGAATGCAATCTATACACTGGGGGGAGAACCTCTGGGGGAATCTAGGATGGAAAAGGACCTGGGGGTCCTAGTAGGTGATAGGCTCAGCAATGGCATGCAATGCCAAGCTGCTGCTAACAAAGCAAACAGAATATTGGCATGCATTAAAAGGGGGATCAACTCCAGAGATAAAACGATAATTCTCCCGCTCTACAAGACTGGTCCGGCCGCACCTAGAGTATGCGGTCCAGTTCTGGGCACCAGTCCTCAGGAAGGATGTACTGGAAATGGAGCGAGTACAAAGAGGGGCAACAAAGCTAATAAAGGGTCTGGAGGATCTTAGTTATGAGGAAAGCTTGTGAGCACTGAACTTATTCTCTCTGGAGAAGAGACGCTTGAGAGGGGATATGATTTCAATTTACAAATACCGGACTGGTGACCCCACAATAGGGATAAAACTTTTTTGCAGAAGAGAGTTTAACAAGACTCGTGGCCACTCATTAAAATTAGAAGAAAAAAGGTTTAACCTTAAACTACGTAGAGGGTTCTTTACTGTAAGAGCGGCAATTCCCTTCCACAGGCGGTGGTCTCAGCGGGGAGCATTGATAGCTTCAAGAAACTATTAGATAAGCACCTGAATGACCACAACATACAGGGATATACAATGCAATACTGACACATAATCACACACATAGGTTGGACTTGATGGACCTGTGTCTTTTTTCAACCTCACCTACTATGTAACTATGTAACTCAATATTGAACTCTACAGACTGAGACTGGGATGCCATTAAAGTTCATGTGCGTGTAAAGGCAGATGTCACAATACTTTTGACAATATAGTGTAGTTTCCTTCTATAATTTAAACTATTGTAATTGTGACACGTTTTGGTGCCTATAAATCCATAGGAGGTACAGTATCTGAGGGAGGTTTTTATGTATGTAGCAAAGTCCCAGGGCCCCTGAGGCCTAATGGTGACCTCCAGAGTTAGGGACAGCTGACATCCTTCTGTGTAGAGTGGGTTACAAGGTATGGTGGGTGTAATGCAAGATGAAATGGTGGGCGCCAGACACTTTTTGAATGCAAAGAGATTTATTGTCTCTTAAACAGAACTGTGGGAGAGAGGGTTAAGGCCAGGACACCCTTCAGTAGATGCAATGTTAATTGGCAGACTCCGAGACTTCTATAGGTAGACAGCTATACAGGTGAAGACCTCCAGCCGGACACCACTTCTGTATAGGTAGGACCGCTGTCTCCTATGGCAACAATCTTGTAGCTGTTACTAACGTTAAAGGTATTCAACTATCTGCAACACGAACAGTTCTCTTTACCCCACACGTCTTCACTCAACGAGCTCTCAGCCTATCTCACTAGACTTCCGATCCACTAGCCACTGGATCCCCTGAGCTCTTTTACTGTAGCACTCAGTGTCTTCCTGAAGTGTCACCCCCGCTTCATTACTGGGTCCCTGGCGTGGCACTCACAGATACTCCTCAAGCTTCACCCCTGCTGACACATTAGGTCCCTGGCTTGGCACTCCACAAGTGTCACCTCTGTTGTCCCGGGAGAAATCTGCTCTGGTACTGGCCTCAGCTTACTCACAATGGTCTCCGGTAGCAAGGTGGATGGTCCCTTTATGGCAACAGCTTCCCCTCTACCTAAGACCATGACTGGTTCTCTATCCGGCAGAACCGCTACTTCTGGTTGGACTACAAGCCCGCAGTCCCAACCCTACACTACTTCTGGATAGGCTGTCAGATAGCCTAACAGCCAGATGCCCCCTGGGATAGGCCTTAGGTCTCTGGCCTAGCAGCCCGGGGGAATACGACACACGTCCACCCAGACAGCCTTCCAGGTGGCACAGAACCCTGATCACCTGACTCCACCTAAATAAATATGTTTTCCCAGCAGGCCAAGGGACCCAAGAAAATCCCTGCTGAGACACCCCCTTCATTCCTAATCTGTCCTTGCAATGCCCTTGTCTTATCTAATGTCACCAGATACGCGGCCATTTAGCGAAAGAAGAGAGAAGTGCAGCAATTCCAGAATTAGGGCGAAATCAACTGACCTCCTAACAATTGGCCAAGGCAAATATCGCTTGGCAAATAAATTTAATAGCAACCCTGCCTAAACATCGGGGTTCTACATGTATACATTGCATTTTTCTATACTCTTAAACTGCAGTATGTGATTTTATATACATTGTAAAAATAGAAATGTTTGAATTTGATATCGGTGTTTTGGTCTGGCACCTCAAAAGTCCATCTTGCTTCCTCTTATTTTTTGTCTATGCGATATAGGATGTTGGTGGCCTTGGCAGTCTCCAAGTTTACTAATTTCTAAGAATTTCCAATCCAGTGTCCAGAGAGGATGTGCGTATGTAACACCTTTGGTAATGTATACCTTGCTGTCTTTAGTATGTGTGCTACATTCCTGGAGAATGCCAGGTTGCACCTCTAATACTTTCCCTCTCGGTGTCCAGAATTCATCTCATGTAGCTATTCAACAAAACATGAAGGTGATGTCTCCACTAGTTTTTCAGGGTATAAAGAGGGTAAATGTTGACAAACGAAGTGACGTTCTTAGAGCCATGTTATTATCTAAAGAAGTTTACTCTTGAAGTCAACAGTGTAATATTACAATGTGTGGACTCCGTTAAAGCACGGAGAATGAACAAATTTCAGAGGTACAAGGATGGGTAAAAATTCTGTAAAGACCCCATTACAAGGCTGATAATAGGGCTATTTCTGCAGCATACATGGCAATTAGCTACTCTCCAACAACAGGATTTTGGGCATTTTTTGAGCAAAAAGAGCAACAGCAGTAGTAGAAGACTTTGGCAATTTGGGATGGCTGGTATGTGACCGAATGTTCACACTTTATAGGCTTTATCTTCCTAATAGCCACTAGCTGACACTGGGGAGAAAAATCCTTTCCACTGAAGTCTCTCCCTTTACATTTGCTTCTCTGTATGTCTTGATCAGGGCCACTGTGAGAAGGGTATATATAGTGTGTAATTTCTTCTACCAGTGAATTTTTCAGTGGATTCTCCATGTCACCATAGGAGTGCCATCCTGGTATGTCAGGTCTTCACCAGATCTACTAGCAGGAAACCTAAATGCAACCTACGTATCAAATCACAGAACAGGAGCATGGTCAGAAAAGCACATGGTGAAGCAGGCTGGGAGAGAGAAAACAAAATTCAGGCATAATTGGATCCACAAAAACAGTTCTAGAATCAAAAAAGCCAAGTAAGTTTCAGACAACGAGAACCATGATTAGAAGAAGGCTAAATAGTCTGACTTCTATTTAAACACTACTAATGAGGTCAGGTGTGGAACTGCTACATCAGGGGTCTCCAAACTTTCTACGCAAAGGGCCAGTTTACTGTCCTTTGCGTTTTATGGGGGGCCAGACTGTGGTCAGTGGGAGTAGAAAATGCTCCAACATCAGTGCTCCATCATTGGTTCTAATGGGAGGAATAGTGCCCTATTGTTGATATCAATGAGAAGAATAATGCCCCATTGATGGTGTTGGGGAATGGTGCCCCATTATTGGTGTCAGTTGGTGAAATAGTGCCCCAAGAGCCAGATAAAGGCAAGCAAATGGCCACACCCGGCCCCCCGGCCACAGTTTTGGAGACCACTGTGCTACATGAACCCCCTGCATCGCTAAGAAACATCCAGTCGGTGTTGGAGGTGAGCATACAGATTCAGCAGCCCTGGCCTTTCTATGTCTTAAAGGAGCGGAGACTACCTGTATGAGACCTGCGAATACAGTGCAGCCACGTGTGGATAATTACATGATCACAGAAATTTGGCAGTTTATAAAAGTGGCACCACAAACAGTATGTTGTAGGTCATATATTTCCTCAGGTAGAGATCCTCTAGGGTGTACAGTAGAAGCCGCCTACATTAGCATCATATACATTAGCATCAATACTTTTAAGAAAACAAGACCAGTAAGATAAGCCTATGGGTCCAGCACTGTCTTTCCATTTTCCTCAACTAAGACAGGGGGTTTGAATTGGCTGGAAGTGCCTTAGTGACATCCTAGCAACAAGGCAGGCTAGATGAGAGTTTTTTGACCAGAATTCGGGAGGTACTGTACGTAAATGGCCTACCCCTTTAACAAAGGAATCATTTAACTTTTTATCCACAAGCACCCCTTACCTACATAGGCACTTTTTTGGTAAAGTTGAACAAATCCTATAAGGCTCGATTTACATCTATGCATGTTGCTTTTGAGCGTTTCTGCAGTGCTTTTTGCAGTGCTTGCTGCGTTTGTTGACAGGCGTTTTTACCGCGCTTTTGCTGCGATTTGCGTTTTTTTACACTGTATATAGCCGGTAGCTAAGGAGGGGGCCAGGAAGCCACCCACCGTGTCCTTAACAACCGATGAGTCATCAGTTGTCAGCGGGCTTCCCGCTCAATGTAAAAAAAAAAAAGAATTGCCGGCTAAAAAAAAATCGAGAGAAAAAACGGCATGGGGTCCCCCCCAGGTCCATACCAGGACCTTGGGTCTAGTATGGATTCGGAGGGGACCCCGATGCCCAAATTTTTTTTTTAAATGGCGTGGGGGCCCCCCAAAATACCAGACCCTTATCCGAGCATGTAGCCCGGCAGGTCAGGAAAGGGAGGGGACGAGTGATCGCCCCCCCGAACCATATCAGGCCACATGACCTCAACATGGGGGGATGGGTGCTTTGGGGCAGGGGGGCTCTGCGCCCCCCCCACCCTAAAGCACCTTGCCCCCATGTTAATGGGGACAAGGGCCTCTTCCCGACAACCCTTGCCCGGTGGTTGTCAGGGTTTGCGGGCGGGGGGCTTATCGGAATCTGGAAGCCCCCTTTAATAAGGGGGTCCCCAGATCGCACCCCCCGTGTGAATGGGTAGGGGTACATTGTACCCCTACCCATTCACCTGGAAAAAAAGTAGTGTAGTGTTAAAAAATACAGTAGACAGTTTTTGACAAGTCTTTTATTAGGCAGCTCCGGGGGTCTCTTCCGACTTCCCCACGCTCTTCTCCGTGCTCTTCTCCGCGCTCTCCGGTTCTTCTCCCGCTGTCCTGTGCCTTCTGCTGGTTTCTTCTGCTCTTTTGCCCGCTCTTTTGCTAGCTCTTGCCCGTTCTTCTCCGTTGTCTTCTTCCCTCTTCTCTTCTTCCGATGTTGACTTGACGCTCTCTCCCGCTGCAATGCCGTGTGCGCAGTGCGCAATGGCTTATATAGGCATGGGGCGGGGTCACCGGGTGATGTCATCCAGTGACCTCACCCCCTTTTGACATCACAGCCCAGGGCATGATGTGGGGGCGTGGCCTTCGGATGAGGTAATCCGATTGCCACGCCCCCATCGTTATTTAAGAAATGCAGGCCATCGGCGCCGACAGATCAGCGGGACTCAGCATCAAAGGAGGGTCGTCGTCGGGAGGAAGAAGAACACCGGACAAAGAAGACAGAAGCAGAGCGGAAGAAGAAGCAGGGGGAGAAGGAGACCAGAGGATGAAGATGCGGGAGAAGATGGAGGAAGACCAGAAGAAGCAGAGAAGAAGAAGATTTTTAATAAAAGACTTGTCAAAAACTGTCTTCTGTATTTTTTAACACTACACTACTTTTTTTCCAGGTGAATGGGTAGGGGTACAATGTACCCCATACTCATTCACATGGATGGCCGGGATCTAGGGGCCCCCTTATTAAAGGGGGCTTCCAGATTCCGATGAGCCCCCCGTCCGCAAACCCCAACAACCCCCGGCAAGGGTTGTCGGGAAGAGGCCCTTGTCCCCATCAACATGGGGGCAAGGTGCTTTGGGGTGGGGGGGCGCAGAACCCCCCTGCCCCAAAGCACCCATCCCCCCATGTTGAGGGCATGCGGCCTGGTATGATTCAGGAGGGGGGCGCTTGCTCATCCCCTCCCTTTCCTGACCTGCCGGGCTGCATGTTCGGATAAGGGTCTGGTATGGATTTTGGGGAGACCCCCAGGCCATTTTTTTTTTAATTTTGGCATGGGGTGCCCCTCCGAATCCATACTAGACCCAAGGGCCTGGTATGGACCTGGGGGGGACCCCACCCTGTTTTTTTTAAGAATTTTTTTTTTAGCTGGCATTTTCTTTTTTACATTGAGTGGGAAGCTAGCTGACAGCTGATGACTCATTGGTTGTTAAAGACGCGGCAGCCGGCTCCTTAGCAACCAGCTATATACAGTGTAAAATAAAGAAATTTAAAAAACGCTAAACGCAAATCGCGGCAAAATTGTGGTAAAAATGCGGTACTTGCGTTTTGGATGTGGGTCCATTGAATTCTATTACATGCAAAAAGCTGCATTTTGCGGGAAAAAAAGCCCCCGGCCCTTTCCAAAAATGCAGAGGCACAAAAATGCATTGATGTGAACATGTTCCATAGGAACCCATGTTAAAAAATTCCCTGCATTTCTGCAAAATGCATCAAAAAAACACATTAGTATGAATCGACCCTAAGGCTTCCAAAATGAGATAGCTGCCCAAATCTTGGGGGATTTCAGCATCCGACAAGATATGCCATCCTCTCCAAAATGGCTGCCTGAAGTCCAAACCAGGTGACAAATTAGTCTGCAATGGTCTACTGCCAGCCTAAAGAAATCACACAGTGCCACCTTCTGGTCGGTGGATATACTGCAGCCCAAGACGCTCTCAGCCTGAACCATTCCTTAGTATGTTTATGGTAAATCTTACACCAGGAGGCACTTATTCTTCTTCACATCTTGGTGAATATGAACAGTAGACTATCATTATTTTGTACACTACATGGCCAAAAGTTTGTGGACATCGGATCATCAGACCTATATAGAATCTACTTCTCATTTGTGCTCACACAATATTGTAAAAGCTGTTACTCATCAAACGTACTAAAATGTTAAACACTCAGGGATGGAATTTTTCCTTACGCAAATAGTATAATAGCTACACTAAGACTTTCCATGTTTTGAGGCCAAAGTAAGAAGTCTTGGCTTGGAAATAATTTGTTTTATGTGCAGCAAGAAAAGAAAAACATTTTCCTAAGCCAAAGAAAAAATAATGTTTGGATAGATTTTGATTAGAGCAGGAAAAGGTTTTTGGAGTCCATAATTATCTAAGGTTATTGGTGGATAATGGCAATACTATCAGATACTGTATACAGTAAGAGGGGTGAATGGCATTATGCAATATTGCTTGGAGCAGACCACCCACCCAGGGGAAGAGATACCATTGGGTGGCAGCGTTAGAGGCACGGAATGATCTTTGGTTATGACTGAAGTAGAACAGATGTCCCCATTCCTAATAAGATTGCCTGCTATGCCATCCCAAACCAATCATGTACCTATACCTGCCAATACCCAGACCACACCAGCGTTTGGATACAAATTGGCCATAGCAACTTTTTATTATCTAACAAAACTAATTCCATTAAAACAGAAATATATGTATTACGGTAGCTAATCTTTGGAGGCACTACACCCAAAACTGGTTAATTTTATCTGCAGGACAATAGGCCCCCAGCCGCAACACACCGGCTCAGAAACAATGACCAATCTATCCACAGAGACCTCTATGTCCCCAGTTTCCAGTTAACTGGGAATGCAACTGACACCACAAATGGGTCCCCAACCATTAGACCAAAACCTTAATTTTTACTGCCTCCAAAGACCACAACCGCCAGGCTGCTGTGACCTGGAACCAACCAACTTCTCCGTCCGATGACCACCGGCTGAGGTATCCGTTTCTCTGCCTCTTCCTGTTCTTACCCAAAGCCCCACCTGGAACCTTCACTTCCACCAATCAGGTCGTGTATACACCATAACGCCATGCCTTAAAAGAGAAGTACAGCCAAAGCAAAATGAATTGCACTCCTGTGACCCATTTTCAGCAGAGAGCGGACTGAAGTCCGCTCTCTGCTGACGTCACAGAAGTCGGTCCAGGCTCCACGTCATCCCGACAATGGAAGTCAGGATCCGCCAGATCCCTGGACCGACACCTGGCTCAGCCTCTCAGCGAGCTGCTGAGAGCCTGAGCTGGCCGCTCCCGCCCCCTTTTAAGCCCAGTGCTCCAGTGAGAGAGGAGGGGGCAGAGCAGAGAGCTGTGATCGGCAGTCAGCAGGTCTCTGCTCAAGGAGCTGTGAGAACCGAGCGATCGGCGGTGTTCGATTGCTCGGTTCTCAAGGTAGTGGCGCTGGGGGAAAGATGCAGCATCCCCCTAGATGATTCTGAAAAAAAAAAAACAACTCCATACTTCTCTTTTTGCTTCAGGCCCACTTTTAGAGTTGTCAGCTCTAGTGACAATGCATTAACACTATTACTCAATTTGCCTTAGTGGGTTCGAACTTCTGAACCTAAAAGAGGACCTGTGATGTGGAAAAGGTGAAAAGAGACTTGTCACCAGTTTTGCCTCCAGCCTCCCTGCCAGTGCTCTTTTTCCTTTATTGACTTACCATGCCTTATTCTGCACCGCGGCTCTGTGTGAATGTCGCTATCTTGGTAGAGGCAGGGCTTCACTTCCAGATAACAGAGCCTCCAGCAAGGAAAACAGCCCAGTATAGACATCGCTAAATGTCATTTAATATAGTATCTCCTGAGACTAGCAATAAGAGGCAGCAGTGCCTCAGATGATAACACACTGCAGATACACAGCTATGAGGCTTGTGTTGCTATGGCTATTTTAGTTATTTTTTAGCATAAATATGTAATGATGACTGTGTTTTGTTTTGGAAGCTAGGCCTCCCCTATTTATGTGCTAATGAACCTGTTGGACTGCTTTGTGAGTTCAGGATAGGAAATAATGCTAATAAGAAGTGGGGGGGGGGACTTGAACAACCTATATGTTGGAAGACAAAGAAACAGTTGTTTGCAGAACTCTAAGAAGGAAGGAGCCATAAGAAATCTCAAAGGAAGACCCAAGTTAACCACTTCCCGCAAAATCAGTTACCTGTACGTCATTTTGAGACGGTGGTTGTACCGGTGTGATGCCTGCAGCTAGAGGCATCACCCTGGTATTGTTGTTTAGAGTGGACTGTCGGCTTTCATGTGATAACAACCAATGAGGCTCAGCAGCTGCTCGGCCGTTATCACAAGGAGTGGGATTCGACGTCAGCCCCCTTCCTTGCTTTACTGCAAAGGGACCTTAATAGATGCAAAGCAAAACAAGGCTACAGAACAGGAGTGCCTAGGCACAGAAAGCACACAGCTATTTTGCTGGAAGAGATTCCAGATTCCAGATTCCTTTTCTAGGGGTTCCTATAACAAAGCTAACCTTCAGTGTTTGTTTTTTAAAGTCTACTTTGAAAGCACACCAACAGGATCAAAATATGAACGGCTGACATTTCAAATTTTTTTTTGATGGTGCAAACTTCAGGGCTGTTAGTTTTATCCTGGTTGTCACCAAAATGGTTGTTATTAGCTATAAAGTACATGAACCCAACCTACAGCCCCACTGCATGGATCAAGGGCTCTTCAGGTAGTGTCAGAACTTACCTTCCCCATCTTGTCTCATGAACATTCCCTCTGGCCAGTGAGCCAGTCCATCATAGTGATGGGCCAATATGAAAGTGTAGCACCCTCTATATAAGTGGTCATCAACCCTGTCCTCAGGGCCCACTAACAGGCCAGGTTTTATGTATTACCTTGGGGAGATGCAGACTACAATACTGCAATCACTGAGCAGCAAATAATATCACCTGGGATGTATTTCAGTTATCTTGCAAACCTGGCCTGTTAGTGGGCCCTGAGGACAGGGTTGATGACCACTGCTCTACATAGGTAGGTGCTAGATTAGGTTTTTTGTGAGCGTAGGCAAATTTAGGCAGGCCTAGCTGGTTTGTGTGGGCTGGGAGTGGCTCAGAGTTAGCAGCTGATGATTCACAGGCAGTATCACTAAGACCTCCCTCTTCTTTTTAGAGCCTTCTGGAAGGTACTAGAAAGAGAGGAGGAGAGGAGAGGTGGAGCTGCCTGGGGTGTGTTAAGAAACCCTGACCAATCCCCAACCTGGACTGGCAGGGGGCAGGCCTCCTTAAATACCTAGCATCAACCCAGCTGGGGAGGAGTTGTCGGGTGGAAGAACTGAGGATGGAGTACTAGGCTGTCGGGGCCTTTGAGGGAGCTCCCCAGTCTGGGGAGTGACCTTGGCCTGGGGCTTGGGTGCAGGACGGAGCCCTCCAAGAAATTGTGGAGGCTCTGAACAGGAGGCACAGGAGGAGCAAGAGAGGATGGTGAGAGCTAGTACTGCCGAGCAAGACTTCAGGAGGGAACCACTGGTTGCAACCGGGAGGGCTAGTGAGTGACATGTGTAGTCAGTAGGACTGGAGAGGCATGCCAGAGAGAGGAAACAGTCAGAGATGGATGCGGAGCCAGTAGGGAAGATTGTAATGTCATGGGCAACTGCAGCCAGGAGGGCTGGCAGGGCCTGAAGAGGACTGACTGGGAGCAGTAGTCCACCTATAGGACAGCTAGCACAAAATACTTTCTATTTTTTCTGCTACACCATAGGGGCCCACGGTCCCTGCCTGCAAAGGGCAAGTTACTTAGCCCTGGCTGAGCCAGTGTCAGGCCTAAACATGTGCTAGCTGCTCCTGGGAGATCAAGAGTTGTGCAGGAGGAGATTGGAGAAGTAATGTGTACATAGTTTTCACGATGGATTGATATACAATGCATCAATTTATTGATATACAATCCTCTAATTGATTGATATACAATCTACCTAATTGATTGATATACAATTTGCTGGGCATCTCATAATTCCCTTACCCCATCCATGTTAAATTCCCTAATAAAAATAACAAAAAAACAAGCACATGGACTGTTTTCTGCCTGAGAGTGACTGAGGAGTAGGAGCATTGCTAGGTTGCAAAAAGACCAGGGGCTTCAGCCCGAAGTCCGAATCCAGCATCGGGGGAGGGTGTTACCTACCTGATGCCACTGACCTACCTGACGCACACTGACCCACACTGACCTACCTGACATACACTGACCTACCTGACACATACACTGACCTACACTGACCTACCTGACACACACTGAACTACCTGACCTACACTGACCTACCTGACACACACTGACCTACTTGACCTACATTGACCTACCTGGAAATATACTGAACTACTTGACACATACACTGAACTACCTGACATACATTGACCTACCTGACACATATACAAAACTACTTGACACATACACTGACCTACCTGACACATACACTGAACTACCTGACCTACCTGACACATACACTGAACTACCTGACCTACCTGACACATACACTGAACTACCTGCCCCACACTGACCTACCTGACATACAGTGACCTACCTGACACACATTGACCTACCTGACATACACTGACATAACTGACACATACACTGACATAACTGACACATACACTGACCTACCTGACACACACACTGACCTACCTGACACATACACTGACCCACACTGACCTACCAGACACACAGTGACCTACCTGACACATATTGACCTACCTGCCATACACTGACATAACTGACACATGCACTGATTTACCTGACATACACTGACCTACCTGACCTACACTGACCCACCTCACACATACACTGACCTACCTGACACACACTGACCTACACTGACATACTCTAAACTACCTGACACATACTCTGAACTACCCTGACACACACACTGACCTACCTGACCTACACTGAACTACCTGACACATACACTGAACTATCTGACACATACGTTGACCTACCTGACATACACTGACACACACTGACCTACCTGACCCACACTGACACATACGCTGACCTACCGTCAAATGCAGCCACCGTGCCCATGAAAAGCAAGAAAATTAGCACCCATTGTACATCTGATTGAATATTACGTATTTGGGAGAGAGAGATAGAGAGAGAGAGAACAGGAGAGAGATAGAGAAAGAGAGAGAGGAGGGGGCGTTGCCGTGCCAGCTCCATACAAGGAGAATCGAGCGCTGCCGTTCTCCTAAATTCCTGCTGCTTTCCTCAGGCCGCAGCAGCATATCACTCCGCCGTTAATATTGCAGTGGGCGGCGCCGCAATGGCTGCATTACACAGCAGGAAAAATGCGCCCGCCACCCCTGCTGACACTCGGGGCCATTGAGCCCACATTCAGGGCTCCAGCCTCAATAGCCCAGTATTAACGACGCCTATGCTGAGGAGTGAACGCCGGGCTGGGCAGGGTGACGGGTGGGCCACATCACTTAGCAGCCCCTACAGGGGTACCTCTACAAAAGTGTAGGAGGTAGCCAAATGATTTAATATTTTGTTTTTTTCAACAGATACCAAACCACTGTCTAGTGAAGAAGTCATATGTAATTTGAGTGATCCACAAGACCACATATGTAGATTGCCACCATTCATTGGTAATGCAAGAAATAACCTCAAAAAGTGAGATTTTATGGGCAATAAAAAATATACATATAGAAAATGTAATTCATTGTAGAAAAATTGTATTAAAAAGAAGTAATTTGTAAGGATTGTTACATACACAGACATCTGTTGCAGAATGCCCACTTGCAACACAAAATTTGTCCTATATAGTCAATGGGCAACTCTTGCATGCTTGTTATGTTGGAGCATTGGTTAAATGTCCATTGTTTGCTGCGGTCCCAGCACTTTTCTGTAAAGGTGCTGCAGATTTGATCACGTTTTGTAGCTTGGTACTTTTGTAGAAGTACACGACTCTTGGAAATGGCTTGTTGTAGACACACCAATGGATTTCCAGTCCTATGGGACAAGTCCTGGTATTCATAAGTAAAGTGACATCCAGAGGAAATTTGGAATGGGTGATGTCAGTTTCCACACTACTGGGGGGGAATAAACAGCCATTTGGCTTCATGTTTCCTTTTCCAGAGAATTTTAGGAGTGCAGAATACAGAACCCTGATTAAACCAAAACTACTGAATGTGTCCGGAGACATTTCCATTCCAAAAAGCAATTTAGGACACTGTGCTGCAGTGTTTTCTGTATCTCCCAATGGGCATCAGCCAAATGGGTTAGAGCAGTAATAAAAAAGAAGTATAGACTTTTTTTTTTCAGAATCATACTTAACTAGGTGGATGCAGCATCTGTCCCCTGTCGGCTCTAACACAGACAACCAAGCGATCAAACACAATAGGTCGCCCAGTTCTTAGAGCTCCCTGAGCAGAGCTGGTGATCAGTCACCGCTGTCTGCTCTGCCCGCTGCCCCTCCCCGCTCACTGGAGCACTGAGCTGTGGAGGGGGCAGGAGCGGCCGGCTCAGGCTCTCAGCGGCTCACTGATAGGCTGAGCCGGGTGCCGGTCCAGGCATGTGGGTGGATCCCAACTTCGTTGTCGCGATCTTGCACGAGCCTGGACCGGCTCTGTAACATCAGCGGGCATCAGCCCGCTGTCTGCTGAAAACGGGTCACAGGGTGCAGAACAAACTGCACTCTTGTGATCCACAGGAGAAGTACAGCCAAAGAAGCTCCGGCTGTACTTCTCCTTTAAAGCCAAAAGTAAACATGTATTATATGGCAGCTTACCAATTCTTAGATGTGATGGCTGCATTTTTTTTCTTTTTTAATCTTTCTTTCTTCTATTTTCACCTGGTAATCCAGCCAGCAAGTCTGTTGTTTTTCAAAAGCACAATCTCTACTGCAGATTTATTTGTTTACAGGGGTAAGACAAACTATTTAACACTGGCAGGGGTGCTTATAATGATCACCTTTTACCCGTGTACCCATGTAACCCAATAAAGGACTTTTATTCAAGAGCATCCGAGTCGCCAGCCCTTTTCTGATTCTATCGGGTTGAGGTCAGGACTCTGTGCAGGCCAGTCAAGTTCCTCCACCCTAAACTAGCTCATTACGGACCTTGCTTTGTGCACCAGTCCAAATCATTTGGTGGAGGGGGGGATTATGGTGTGGGGTTGTTTTTCAGGGGTTGAGCTTGGCCCCTTAGTTCCAGTGAAGGGAACTCTTAAGGCATCAGCATACCAAGACATTTTGGACAATTTTATGCTCCCAACTTTGTGGGAACAGTTTGGGGATGACCCCTTCCTGTTCCAACATGACTGCGCACCAGTGCACAATGCAAGGTCCATAAAGACTTGGCTGAGCGAGCCCTGACCTCAACCCAAAAGAACACCTTTGGGATGAATTAGAGCGGAGGCTGTGAGCCAGGCCTTCCCGTCCATCATTAATGCCTGACCCCACAAATGCGCTTCTAGAAGAATGGTCAAACTTTCCCATAGACACACTCCTAAACCTTGTGGACAGCCTTCCCAGAAGAGTTGAAGCTGTTATAGCTGCAAAGGGTGGGCCAACTCAATATTGAACCCTACGGGCTAAGACTGGGATGCCATGGAAGGGGTTGACAGTGACTAGGAAAAACGTTTGGGATTTCTACCCTGTTTCCCCGAAAATAAGACCTAGTGTGATAGTTGGTGATGGCTGCAATATAAGCCCTACCCCCAAATAAGCCCTAGTTAAAGTCCTTGTAGGTCTTATTTTTAAGGTAGGGCTTATTTTCGGGGAAACAGGGTAGGGCTTATTTGGGGGGTAGGGCTTATATTGCAGCCATCACTGACAATCACGCTAGGTCTTATTTTCGGGGGAAACAGGGTAGTAGTACCCACCATTGAGGATATTTGGGTTTATTAACTGTGCATGGGAAGGAAGAAAGAAAGATAACAGCGCTCTCTGCAGGGACAACTCAATCCATACACCAGGTCCACTCACAGGTGCCGAGGCTCGATGTATCCCAACACACTCCAATGCAACAGTAGTAAGAAGAGGCGGCAAAACTGTAATCCTTGAAGTGTCATTTATTGGTACATCAGAGTGACAATAAAACAATCATTCGGATGCGTTAGTCGTCAGCATTATTGTTTTATTGTCACTCTGATGTACCAATAAACGACACTTCAAGGATTACAGTTTTGCCGGCTCTTCTTACTACTTTATGTAACTGTGGCTGTATGAGCTAGAGTATGTGTGTTGTTTTATATTATTAGAGCAGGTTAGAGACACGCAGTCCTCCAGGAAAGTTTTTGGTCCAGTTTGGTCCAAATGAACAACTCAACACTATTTTGCATGCTTTAGCATACAAACCTGGATAGGTCTACAACCTATGATGCTAAAGTAGTACACACTTCATGGGGGGGGGGGATTTGGCCTTTGGTGCTAAAGGACGTTGTTCTGGAACAGAGTAATAGGGACATTTTGACAGAGCGGATGCAGCCTGTCCAGGAAACTGAGAATTCCAGAAGGCAAGTTTAATTTTCGGAAAAACGAGTGAGTAGTTGGATGGGTATAAATAGTCATAGGTGTGCATGAATTTTTTTACACAGATAATAGTGGTCCAGAATGAGAAAGATATTTATTGATCCAGGCTGTAAACAAAAATGCAGATTCTCTGGTGGTCCATGATAGCAATAATAATACAACGTACATTTAAATCTGTATATATTCTTTAGAACATGAATAATGAGGCTATAATGAGACATGGGATATGTCATGGTAATCCTTGTGCCAGACAAAACCAAAGTCAGAAGTCTCTCCTCCCATACGCTTCGTACAATAACTCGAGCAGTTTTTGTTTTTCGTCTTTTGGTAGGAAACAGGAACGAGCTGCATTTATATTCTGGGAGAAAAAATACAAATAATTATATTGTCTCATGTCATTCTACAACCGTCATCATTACACAGCAGCTCTGGTGGACTGTGCAGCACTAATTTTTTCACTGCAATGTGTGCCAAGTATACAATGATAGAACACACGGACACTGGAGAGTGAGGATCTATGAGCACAGTATACAGTGACAGGACACACGGACACTGGAGAGTGAGGATCTATGAGCACAGTATACAGTGACAGGACACACGGACACTGGAGAGTGAGGATCTGTGTGCACAGTATACAGTGACAGGACACTGGAGAGTGAGGATCTGTGTGCACAGTATACAGTGACAGGACACAGGAGAGTGAGGATCTATGAGCACAATATACAGTGACAGGACACACGGACACTGGAGAGTGAGGATCTGTGTGCACAGTATACAGTGACAGGACACACGGACACAGGAGAGTGAGGATCTGTGTGCACAGTATACAGTGACAGGACACACGGACACAGGAGAGTGAGGATCTGTGTGCACAGTATACAGTGACAGGACACACGGACACAGGAGAGTGAGGATCTGTGTGCACAGTATACAGTGACAGGACACACGGACACAGGAGAGTGAGGATCTATGAGCACAATATACAGTGACCGGACACTGGAGAGTGAGGATCTGTGAGCACAGTATACAGTGACAGGACACATGGACACTAGAGAGTGAGGATCTATGAGCACAGTATTCAGTGACAGGACACACGGACACTGGAGAGTGAGGATCTGTGAGCACAGTATACAGTGACAGGACACACGGACACTGGAGAGTGAGGATCTGTGAGCACAGTATACAGTGACAGGACACACGGACACTGGAGAGTGAGGATCTGTGTGCACAGTATACAGTGACAGGACACACGGACACTGGAGAGTGAGGATCTGTGTGCACAGTATACAGTGACAGGACACACGGACACTGGAGAGTGAGGATCTATGAGCACAGTATACAGTGACAGGACACATGGACACTGGAGAGTGAGGATCTATGAGCACAGCATACAGTGACAGGACACACCGACACTGGAGAGTGAGGATCTGTGTGCACAGTATACAGTGACAGGACACATGGACACTGGAGAGTGAGGATCTGTGTGCACAGTATACAGTGACGGGACACATGGACACTGGAGAGTGAGGATCTATGAGCACAGTATACAGTGAAGGGAAACATGGACACTGGAGAGTGAGGATCTATGAGCACAGTATACAGTGACGGGACACATGGACACTGGAGAGTGAGGATCTATGAGCACAGTATACAGTGACAGGACACATGGACACTGGAGAGTGAGGATCTATGAGCACAGTATACAGTGACGGGACACATGGACACTGGAGAGTGAGGATCTATGAGCACAGTATACAGTGACAGGACACACGGACACAGGAGAGTGAGGATCTATGAGCACAGTATACAATGATAGGACACGTGGACACGGAAGAGTATGGATCTGTGGGCAGAATATACAGTAATGTGAAGATCTGTGTGCACATTATACAGTGATAGGACACACAGATACAGGAGAGTGCGGATCTATGTGCACTCTATACAATAGGACACACGGACACAGGTGAGTGTGGACCTTTGTGAACGGTAAATAGCGACACTGCAGAATGTGAATCTGTGTGCAAAGTATACAGAGGATACACGGACACTGGAGAGTGAGGATCAGTATACTGTGAATTATTATTCATGTGAAAACGTATACTTACCGCACGCATGAAATCCTCTTCACTGAATCCCATTTGAGATTTTGCCACTTTATAATCCGTATCCAGGGCCACGCCGCCCATGGGGAGGCAACCATCATTACTTATGGAATAATTGGCTCCGTCATTCTTCAGTCTGATAATAATGGGATATGTTAGAGAAGCGGAATGTGAAACACTTGGACTGTAGAAGGGGAATATGAAAATTGACCAGAAACAAGAAAGACATAACTACACCCGATTCTTGGTCATCACGTATAGCAGAGCTACAGTCAAAACTATATTCCATGGCCACACATAGTCCCCTCTATCCAGATCACAGCCTTGTCACCAAATGTGTCACAATGTTCAAACTGGGACTATGGAGACACAGTCGGCACGGCTAGAAGTGTAATTAGCACTGATTACCGAGCTCTTGGCAACAAATTCTAAACACTCCAATGCCCCGGACTGCACATAGGCTAATCCAACAAACATGCCTATATGATTGGTTATGCCAAATTAGGATTGAGTTCGCCACACCCATTTGGCAACAGCTAGCCAAGAACTCATAAGTGTGGGTTGCCAGCAACCGGGGAAAGGCAAATATTACACCCCCTTACCCGAGTACTGTTAGCACTCCCTGAATGCATCCTCTTCCCCCTTCCAGCACAAATGTCTGCGAGTTCCCCACCCAACACAAATCCTCCCCCGAAATTCCCCCTTCTAGCACAAATTCTCCTCCCATCTATCGCCCTTCCTAGCAAAAGTCCTACCACCTTCAACTATCCCTCCCCCTTCTAGCACAAATCCTCCTCCCTCCGATCGCCACTCCTAGCAAAAGTCCTACCCCCTTCAACCAGCCCGCCCCCTTCTGCCACAAATCCTCCTCCCTCCAATCTCCACTCCTAGCAAAAAGTCCTACCCCCTTCAACCATCCCTCCCACTGCTAGCACAAATCCTCCTCCCTCCGATCTCCTCTCCAAGCAAAAGTTCTACCCCCTCAACTATCCCTCCCCCTTCTACCACAAATCCCCCTCCCTCCGATCGCCACTCCTAGCAAAAGTCCTACCCCCTTCAACCAGCCCGCCCCCTTCTACCACAAATCCTCCTCCCTCCAATCTCCACTCCTAGCAAAAAGTCCTACCCCCTTCAACCATCCCTCCCACTGCTAGCACAAATCCTCCTCCCTCCGATCTCCTCTCCAAGCAAAAGTTCTACCCCCTTCAACTATCCCTCCCCCTTCTACCACAAATCCTCCTCCCTCCGATCTCCACTCCAAGCAAAAGTCCTACCCCCTTCAACTATCCCTCCCACTTCTAGCACAAATCCTCCTCCCTCCGATCTCCTCTCCAAGCAAAAGTCCTACCCCCTTCTACCATCCCTCCCCCTCCTACCACAAACCCCCCTCCCTCTAATCCCCTTTCCTAGCAAAAGTCCTACCCTCTTCAACTGTCCCTCCCCCTTCTAGCATGAATCCTCCTTCTCTGATCTCCTCTCCTAGCAAAAGTCCTACCCCTTCAACCATCCCTCCCCCTTCTACCACAAATCCTCCTCCCTCCGATCTCCTCTCCTAGCAAAAGTCCTACCCCCTTCAACTATCCCCCCCTCTACCACAAATCCTCCTCCCTCCGATCCCCACTCCTAGCAAAAGTCCTACCCCCTTCAACCATCCCTTCCCCTTCTACCACAAATCCTCCTCCCTCCGATCTCCTCTCCTAGCAAAAGTCCTACCCCCTTCAACTATCCCCCCCCCTTCTAACACAAATCCTCCTCCCTCCGATCCCCACTCCTAGCAAAAGTCCTACCCCCTTCTACCATCCCTCCCCCTTCTACCACAAATCCCCCTCCCTCTAATCCCCTTTCCTAGCAAAAGTCCTACCCTCTTCAACTATCCCTCCCCCTTCTAGCACAAATCCTCCTCCCTCCGATCCCCTCTCCTAGCAAAAGTCCTACCCCATTCAACCAATAATCTACATAATATAACTGGGTACTGACATTTATAGGTAAAGTTGATCCAGGGAATATCCGATTGCCTCTTGGGGGATCAGGAAGAAATTCTTTCCCCTGCTGTAGCAAATTGGATCGTGCTTTGCTGGTTTTTTCACCTTCCTCTGGATCAACTGTGGGTAAAGGATTGTGTATATGGGATTGTATGGGTTTTTTTGTCTTTTTTCAACCTGACTAACTATGTAACTATGTAACCATCCCTCCCCTTCTAGCACAAAACCTCCCCCTTCTGATCCCCTCTCCTAGCAAAAGTCCTAACCCCTTCAACCATCCCTCCCCCTTCTAGCACAAAACCTCCTCCCTCCGATCCCCTCTCCTAGCAAAAGTCCTTCCACCATCCCTCCCCCTTCTAGCACAAATCCTCCTCCCTCCGATACCCTCTCCTAGCAAAAGTCCTACCCCCTTCAACCATTCCTCCCCCTTCTAGCACAAATTCCCCTCCCTCCGATCACCTCTCCTAGCAAAAGTCCTACCCCCTTCAACCATCCCTCCCCCTTCTAGCACAAATCCTCCTCCCTCCGTTACCCTCTCCTAGCAAAAGTCCTACCCCCTTCAACCATCCCTCCGCCTTCTAGCACAAATTCCCCTCCCTCCGATCCCCTCTCCTAGCAAAAGTCCTACCCCCTTCAACCATCCCTCCCCCTTCTAGCACAAATCCTCCTCCCTCCGTTACCCTCTCCTAGCAAAAGTCCTACCCCCTTCAACCATCCCTCCCCCTTCTAGCACAAAACCTACTCCCTCCGATCCCCTCTCCTAGCAAAAGTCTTACCCTCTTACCCATCCCATATCTAGCAGAAATCCTCTCCCCTCCCAAAATGACCTCAGCACAAATCCTTTTACCAACCCACTCCTCCTCCCCATTATAAATCCACCCTCAGCACAAATCTTTGTTAACTGCCCCATCCCTCCAAGTCATATGCCCCCCCCCCCCCCCACTGCAAATCTTCTCTCCCTGAAACCTTGAAACAGACTTCAGAACAGTGTGGCTCAATAAAGGGGGACATCCCGGCTCCTCCTCTTCTTCTAGTGCATGATACACGTCGGAGCCAAGGAGGAGCCTAGCTTCCCTCGCCTATGACATACTGTATATCTTTGTTACAGGAAACCGGCGGGGAGGAATGCCTGCGGATTGCATTGCTAGGGACCCAGGGCACCCCACAGGAGATGCGGACAGGGGCACTGGTTGCAAGTGTGCCCCTGCCAGGTGAATTTGTGGAGCCAAGTGCCAGGATTTGCTCCAGCACTGAGCTCTGGAATTCAGCCCAGATCTACGAGACACCAGGACTTTTGCCCCCCCTCAAGAATTTTTCACCCAGGGCAACCATCCCTGTGGCCTCATTCGTTTACTAGTCAGAAATGGCATGCTAGCGCTGCCTAATTCTTCCCTATATCAGTTTCAGGACTGTCTAGTGAGAGCGAGTGAGGCGGATGACGGGTTCAGTTTTTATTTAACCACCACCCACCCGGCCACTGCACATATACGGCCGGGTGGGAGCTTCCTCCTTCTGAGTGGACGTTCAGGAACATCCTTTAGGAGGAGGGGGATCGCGTGCGCGCCTTTGCAGCGGCGCGATCCTGATGCACTCGCGTCACCCAGGCACGGCGCATCTCCGATCAGCGGGAGGGCTCTGTGATTGGCCCTCCCTCCTGATCACATGATGAATGTGTCCAATCACATCCATCATGTGATGTAAACAGAGACCTGGTTGCTAGGCGATCGGCTCTCCTCACACGGAAGCTGTCCGTGAGGAGAGGGCGGGGATCGCTGCAGCCAGCCGGTGATCAGTGAGTATGAGCTGTTTTTTACAGCTTTTTACACACTGATCACCGGCCCAGTGTCCCCCACAGTGTAGAATCACAATGTCCCCAAAATACTGTCCCCAAACAGTGTACCCACACAGTAAAAACACCTGTCCCACATATGTATCAGTAAAATCATATGTACGTGATCATCTGCGCACATCTATACGTGATCATCTGCGCACATCTATACATGATCATCTGCGCACATCTGTACGTGATCATCTGCGCACCTCTGTACGTGATCATCTGCGCACATCTGTACGTGATCTGCGCACATCTGTACGCGATCATCTGCGCACATCTGTACGTGATCATCTGCGCACATCTGTGCGTGATCATCTGCGCACATCTGTACATGATCATCTGCGCACATCTGTACATGATCATCTGCGCACATCTATACGTGATCATCTGCGCACATCTATACATGATCATCTGCGCACATCTGTACGTGATCATCTGCGCACCTCTGTACGTGATCATCTGCGCACATCTGTACGTGATCTGCGCACATCTGTACGTGATCATCTGCGCACATCTGTACGTGATCATCTGCGCACATCTGTGCGTGATCATCTGCGCACATCTGTACATGATCATCTGCGCACATCTGTACATGATCATCTGCGCACATATGTCCGTGATCACACAAACCAATTATTATACACTTAACAGGATTTTTTTTTACCAAAGACATGAAGCAGAATACATTTTGGCTTAAATTGATGACAAAATTTGATTTTATTTGATTTCTTTTAAAACAGAAAGTAGAAAATATTGTGTTTTTTTTTTTCATTTCCGCTCTTTTTTCGCTTATATCGCAAAAAATAAAAAACTGATTTGTGAATAAATACCACCAAAAGAAAGCTCTATTTGTGTGAACAAAATGATAAAAATGTAATTTGGGTACAGTGTAGCACGACGGCTCAATTCTTATTGAAAGTGCGAAAACGCTGAAAGCTGAAAATTGCCCTGGGAAGGAAGGGAGTGAAAGTGCCCGGTATTGAAGTGGTTAAATAAATGTAGGAATTGGCGTTTTGCAGCTCTGCTTTTTGCCATTACATTATTCTGACAATATTATTTAAACTTACTGAATGAGCGGGTGCTTTGTGAAGTCCGGGTCACAAGCGCCAGTGATATAACTTGACCAAGGGCACATCTGCAATTAGAAACAAAAAAAAAAAATGATTGACATAGCATGAATTTCACACGGTAGGATCCTCCATCAGATGCAGCTGTTATTAGGACAATACCACATTATGGCCTCTAGATGGAGCTAAAGATCATAAATGCTTTTTTAGGATTATTGTCAGCTAGTGGCCATAATTTGGTACTTCATGATTCGCTCTATAACGAACATTCCACCCAAAGAGAAAATAACTAAAAAACATTTGTTTTTCCCCTTTGTACAGGCAGGTTCACAGGATGAATAGCTCTGCAAAAAAAAATTTTTTTAACCACTTACTGCAAACCGTACGTCGGAACTTTGACGTAGAATACCAGGGTTATGGCAGCAGATATCTGTCCTAATCCCGGTATTTTCTGTAACGGTGGGCGGTCCTCTTTAGATTAAAAGTGGTCTCTGTGGCGGATTCGCCGCAAGATCACTTTAATCGGTGCCCCCCCCCTTCGGTCGTCTCCGTTGCTTACTGGACCCGCTGGTAGCGGCTTGAGACGATCCGATCCTTTGCCCTCAGTAGCATGAAGCCGAGTGAGCGAATGATTGCCCCCACTCGGCTCCATAACAATGGATGACGGAAGCGACGTCAAACGTCCTGGTCTTAAGGGGGACAAAAAAATGTTTGGGAAAAAAAAACATTTATAAAAAAAAATTATTGCATTTTAGTGTAAATGTGAGATCTGAGGTATTTTTGACATGGCGAATGTATGACTCGGCCCCGCCCCTCCGGCGCCCACGTCATTGGATTTGACTGACAGCAGCGGGAGCCAATGGCTGCGCTGCTATCAATCTATCCAATCAAGAGCCAAGAACCTTGAGCAGAGGAAGAGCGCGTCCCCGCCGGGAAAAGTTCCAGGGCTCAAGTAAGTAAAACGGGGGGGGGGGGCTGGGGGGCCGGTCACTGCCAGGTGTTTTTTCACCTTAATACATAGGATGCATTAAGGTGAAAAAACACGAAGGTTTACAACCCCTTTAAGTGTTTCAATTTGTATGCAATCAGGCAGGCCCTTGCACCACATGGTTTTGGTAAATCTAAAGGAAATCAGAAAACAAAAGTTGTATAGTGTGTTATGGGGTCTTAGTTCTGTAACAAACATTCTTGGGGACTAGGATGCTGGCCAACGTAAGTCAATGCAGTGTAGCAGTGGTGGTAGGTTCCTTCTTCTGGCAGCCCTTGGCAGTAGACATGTGCGATTTGTTTTGTCCCGAATCCGTTTAACGAATGACGACAAATTCTTTAATTTGGAAATATCCGAATTCTCAAATTTTTCCAAATATTCGGAAATCCGAAAATTTGGAAATTCTAAAGCTCGAAATTTCAGTAATGCGAAATCCGAAAATTCAGAAATTCGGAAAGACAAAAATAGGAATGAAAATACGAAAATTCAAAAGAACGAAAATCCGAAAATAAGAACGAAAATTCAAAATCCCAAAAATTCTAAAATCTGAAATAATAACTAACAAATAATAACTTAACTATTAAATTATAGGTATTGAAATTTCCTTTCAAATTTAGCTGGTATTAGAAAATTCAGAAATTCGAAAATTTGAAAATTCGGAAAATCTAAAATCCGAAAATAAGAAAGGAAAATCCGAAAATTAGAAAGAATGAAGATCCAAAAATCCAAAAATTAGAAATAACTAACTATTAAATTATAGGTATTGGAATTTCCTTTCAAATTTAGCGGTTAGTGAACGTAACGAATACGAATTTATCTGACGTTACTAAATATCCGTAATAACGAATGTCGTATCTAAATGAATGGAACGTAATGAATTAATTATAGATAAAAATAATAACATTGATAAAAAAACTTATTATTATTATTATTTATTATTATTTTGTTCCGTTCCATTTGTTTAGATGCGGCATTCTTTAATTCGGATAATTCATAACTTCGGATAAATTCGTCTTCATTACGTTCACTAACAGCTAAATTTGAAAGGAAATACCTATAATTTAACAGTTAGTTATTATTTTGAATTCTTGGATTTTTGGATCTTCATTCTTTCAAAATTTTCGGATTTTCCTCTCTTATTTTCGGATTTTAGAATTTTCGGATTTTAGATTTTCCGAATTTTCAGATTTTCGAATTTCTGAATTTTCCAATTTTTGAATTCACGATTTTTTCAAAATTACGAATTAACGAATTCCGAATTTCCAAATGTTCGATTTTTCAAATTTAGGAAAAATAAACTAAGTGCGCTTACAGTCAAGTGGTCCAAAATATAAATTAATATATTAGCTATAAATAATTGATGAAATCCAATAAAAAATTCAAAAGGTGCCTGTGAGTAAATCATAAAGTCCAATATTAAATTAAGTGCACATATGGTTAGGTGACCAAAAAAAAAATAAAAATAAATATTATAATTATAAATAAATATTAAAAATAAAATAGTGATCAAAGTTCTTAAATTGCTAGGGAATAAAAATAATAAGAAATAGGCTAAGTCCATTCATGAAGAGCTCAATGAAGACGCACAAATCCCATGAAGGAGAATCACACATTTTGTGCGTCTTCATTGAGCTCTTCATGAATGGACTTAGCCTATTTCTTATTATTTTTATTCCCTAGCAATTTAAGAACTATGATCACTATTTTATTTTTAATATTTTTTTTTTTTTGGTCACCTAACCATATGTGCACTCAATTGAATATTGGACTTTATGATTTACTCACAGGCACCTTTTGAATTTATTATTGGATTTAATCAATTATTTATAGCTAATATATTAATTTATATTTTTGACCACTTGACTGTAAGCGCACTTAGACCCTTTTCACACTGGGGCGGTTTGCAGGCGTTATTGCGCTAAAAATACCGCCTGCAAACCGCCTCTAAACAGCCTCCGCTGTTTGTTCAGTGTGAAAGCCCAAGGGCTTTCACACTGAAGCGGTGCGCTGGCAGGAGAAGAAAAAATCTCCTGCGAGCCGCATCTTTGGAGCGGTGAAGGAGCGGTGTATTCACCGCTCCTAAACCGCTCCTGCCCATTGAAATCAATGGGACAGCGCGACTATACCACGGCAATACCGCGGCTATAGCCGCACTGTACGAGTGGTTTTAACCCTTTTTCGGCCGCCAGCGGGGGGTTAAAACCGCACCGCTAGCGGCCGAATGCTGCGGTAAAACAGCGCTAAAAATAGCGCTGTTTTACCGCCGACGCTCCCTACCGCCCCAGTGTGAAAGGGGCCTTAGTTTATTTTTCCTAGTTTTATTACACTGGTATTAGTGTTTTTTTGTTGCAGCCGCAGTTCAGTGTTTACAATTGTTTGCTTTTTAGCAAGTTTTTTTTCCTTTATATTGATTTTTCAAATTTACGAATTCCGAATTTTCCAATGTTCGAATTCCAAAATTTTCGAATTTACGAATTACAAATTTTCTAATTTACGGAAAAAAAAAACAAAAAAGGAATGAAACAAAACGAAAACTAACAATTTTTTTCGGCAGTGCACATGTCTACTTGGCAGTATGAAGGATGGAGCCTCCACCCTTGTTTTTAGGCTGGCCAGTGACCCAGAACACAGACAGCTGTCCTGTGGGTCTCTCATCTGTTTGATAAGTTAATAAGGCAGGAGGGTCTAAAAAGGCTTCTACTGCCATGGAAGATTCTCTGCCTCCCGAAAATTATGAAGTGGAAGGATTTTTTGTAACATTGTAACTGATTACCAGCGTCCTAGAAAATACTTACTGGCCCCCATTTTTTTTCCTCTGTATTAAATCAGTTTCCTGGTGTGTGTTCATCTAGTGCAATTTACACCAACCCCCTGAAATTCATGAACTGTACCTCAAAATGCATATCCATTTTCAGCAGGCGGTTATACAGCGCTGGGTCCTGCACGGTGTGATAGCCGTGTCCGATCCTTTCTGCCTTCAGCATGTCAACAGCCTGACAGCAAAACAAACCAAAGTGAATCAAAATGCATCTCAGCAGCCTTGTCACCCCTCTGCCTGCTGCCTGTTCTACCCCAATGTTTCTCAACTCCAGTCCTCAAGTATCCCCCAAACAGGTCAGGTTTTCAGGATTTCCCGTAGTGGTAAATTACTAAGGCAGTGAAACTGATCAAATCACCTGTGCAAAATAATGGAGAGCCTGAAAACATGACCTGTTGGGGGTTCCATCAGTCCATGTGCCCGATCAATCTATTGTCCTAAAGACAGGTCCGCTATGGTGCCATCCCCAAATCTATACAAAGTATGTACCGTATATTCTGAATAATTTAGGGTTTGGTGAATTTTTCAGGTTTTTTTTTGTTTGTTCTTTAAGAAATCTGTTATCTGACTCCTTTTAGTGTCCCAGTGAAATGCACATTAGGGAACACTCTTGGTGAAATGGATAGACCTGAAGCCTGGTCCCTCACAAAGAGGTTGAGCCCACCTCCTCCATATTTGGCATTTCATTCAGGCAGAGTCGTTGCTGGTAATCTGGCAACCTGGGAACACCGATTCCTGAGACACACGAAGCAGCAAGACATGTATTCTTATGATCTCTCATACACATATAGAAAAAAGGAATCATGTGTTTGTACTGCCATGAGTTGTACCTACACTATATTACCAAAAGTATTGGGATGCCTGCTTTACACGCACATGAACTTTATTGGCATCCCAGTCTTAGTCCGTAGGGTTCAATATTGAGTTGGCCCCGCCCTTTGCCGCTATAACAGCTTCAACTCTTCTGGGAAGGCTGTCCACAAGGTTTAGGAGTGTGTCTGTGGGAATGTTTGACCATTCTTCCAGAAGCGCATTTGTTAGGTCAGGCACTGATGTACGAGAAGGCCTGGCTCGCAGTCTCCGATCTAATTTATCCCAAAGGTGTTCTATTGGGTTGAGGTCAAGACTCGCAGACGGCTCATCCATGTCTTTATGGACCTTGCTTTGTGCACTGGTGTGCAGTCATGTTGGAACAGGAAGGGGCCGTCCCCAAACTGCTCCCACAAATTTGGGAGCAGGAAATTGTCCAAAATGTCTTGGTATGATGACGCCTTAAGAGTTCCCTTCACTGGAACTAAGGGGCCAAACCCAACCCCTGAAAAACAACCCCCCACCATAATCCCCCCTCCACCAAATGATTTGGACCAGTGCACAAAGCAAGGTCCATAAAGACACGGATGCGCAAGTTTGGGAAAAGGAGTCGTGAGAAGGAAGGCCTGCTCAGACATGGATTCCTTCTGGATGCAGGCTGTGCTGGATATAAACCCATGAGTATACTGAGTTATACACTGTGCAGAGAAAAAATTCCAAAAACGCTAGGTTCGCTGGCAGCATCTGTAGTGTCTGGATCCAAAACGTAAAGTACTGAAGCCAGGCACCAAGCATTTTCAAAAAATACAGTTTACATTGCACAAATGTGACTTGTTTAAAGGGGATTCTAGAAATGAGAGTGGGTCTCACCTCCCGAACGACGGATGGCGGTCCAGCCTCTCCAGCGTGCACTGTCCTATGGATCCCACACCTTACCGCCTCCTGGAAGATGGAAATCAAGACAAATATATCAGCACACAAATCAGATTGTTTGAGAGGTAGAGGTGCTGCCAATCAAATTGTATGATAGATAGCAGAATATTGGGCCCAGAGACAACCAGACATTCAGCGTTTTCAGGTTTCCTTTAATGTAAAAGAAAATGTTAGAAACGTCCCTGTGCTGAGCCACCATTGTGGTCAGTTTATCGCTGAAAACCTTTCCTTCATTGTGTACATGAGATTATTCTGCACATGTAGTATACATACCTCCCAACTTTTTGAGATGGGAACAAGGGACACCTATTAGCAAAAGTATGCAGACATAGGACACACACCCCTGCCACGCCCCCTTAAAGGAGAATTATACAAAAAATGATTGGTTAAACCCACAAGTGTTTTTTTTTTACCACTGCTATTCCTTTATATTGGCTTTTGAAATTTACAAATGCAGCAATTTAGAAATTGGATGAAAGGTTTAGCGCTGGGAAAAACTTTTTGAAAGATAAAAATGTGCATTTTATAAAAAAAACTCTATAGATCAGACCATAGGCGTGCGCACAGGGTGTGCCAGGTGTGCCAGATTCCCCCTGTTTGGCTGTCTTAAAAGTGAGATATCAGGGGTCTGTTTAGAAGTCTGATATCAAACCAAAGCCCCCCCAATGGAGCTCCTAAAAATTGTATAATAATATATTATTAAATAAAATTGTAAAAAAATAGAAAAATTGTAAAAAAAAATTATGATAAAAAAATAATAAAAAAATAATATAAATGAAAAGTATAAATAATAAAAAAAGAATACATTTTTTTAATAAAAAATAAATAAATATATATATATATATATATATATATATATATATATATATATATATATATATATATATATATATATACACACACATACATACATACACATATATATATACATACATACATACACACACATGTGTTTGAGCTTTGGGTGCACACCCTAATGCCATGGTCTGCGCACGCCTATGGATCAGACCCAAATGAGGAGGAAAGAGGGACAGAGGGACTTTGTTCCAAATCAGAGACAGTCCCTCGAAATCAGGAACAATTGAGAGCTAGGAGTATGTGAAAAACGATTGATCAACTTGGGTACAACCAGCCTGTCGGATTTACTTGCGATTAACTCCAGCGGCTGCTATAGACCACTAGCAATAATCACTGTCTTCTCCTGGCGGGGATGGCTGCCCCCGCCCTCCCCCATGCTTGGAGAATACGATGTCTCAGCAGGAGGGATTCCCCTGTCAGCACCGTCTGTGTTGATGGGGGAATCGTGTTTGCAGGAAAGAAATTTGCACCGTCCATGGCCGGCCTTGGACATGTTGGGACCCTCCTCAGGAATTACACTGGGACCCCCTTCCATAATGCACAGAATATGTCCCTCTTTCCTTTCTGATAAATCAGCTAACATACTATTTCCAAGACTTCACTGAGAGTTGTTTGGAGAGAAATCAGATATTGGGATGATGTTGGTGATTCTGGAACAAGGCACCAGTTTAATGTTCCTATCATACAAACCTCATAGGGTATCATGCTGGGAATTATGGAACAATGTATGAACTGAATGTTCCATTGCACAAACCTCATAAGGGATCATGTTGGGGATTCTGCAACAATGCATGAGCTGAATGTTCCCATCATACACATCGCACAAGGTATCATGTTGTTGACTCCAGAACAATATATGAGCTGAATGTTCCCATCATACAACCCCCACAAGGGATCATGTTGGGGATTATGGAACATTTGGGAATTATGAAAGCTGAATGCCCCCATCATACATACCTCATAAGCTTTCAGATGTCCAGGAAAAGTTTCACTCTTCAAACCTTCATCTCCTGCAAGGTCAATGGCCACCACAGTGTCATTGTGGTATCTCTTACAAAGCTCAACAACCTCAGGTGACCATTCTGTTAAAAAACACAAATAGAACGTTTCTGTGAATGATCACTCGGTCAGTGGTAATCCACTACTGGGTGAGGTCAGGTCTCGGTCCTGGTCAGTGGTGACCCACTCTGGGGATGGGTGGGGTCAGGTCTCTCCCATGCAGAAAACACAAATAGAACATTTCAGTGGATGATCTCTTGGTCAGGTCTCGGTCCTGGTCAGTGGTGACCCACCCATGAATGTTCATGTCCCTGATTATCTCTAGTTCCCGGTCAGTGGTTACCTGCTATGGAGTGGAGTCAGGTCCCTGTCAGTGGTGACCCACTCTGGGGATGGGTGGGGTCAGGTCTCACCCATGCAGAAAACACAAATAGAACATTTCAGTGGATGATCTCTTGGTCAGGTCTCGGTCCTGGTCAGTGGTGACCCACCCATGAATGTTCATGTCCCTGATTATCTCTAGTTCACAGTCAGTGGTGACCTGCTATGGAGTGGAGTCAGGTCCCTGTCAGTGGTGACCTACTCTGGAGATGGGTGGGCTCAGGTCTCACCCATGCAGAAAACACAAATAGAACATTTCAGTGGATGATCTCTCTGTCAGGTCTCGGTCCTGGTCAGTGGTGACCCACCCATGAATGTTCATGTCCCTGATCATCTCTAGTTCCCGGTCAGTGGTCACCTGCTATGGAATGGAGTCAGGTCCCTGTAAGTGGTGACCCACTCTGGGGATGGGTGGGGTCAGGTCTCACCCATGCAGAAAACACAAATAGAGCATTTCAGTGGATGATCTCTTGGTCAGGTCTCGGTCCTGGTCAGTGGTGACCCACCCATGAATGTTTATGTCCCTGATTATCTCTAGTTCCCGGTCAGTGTTGACCTGCTATGGAGTGGAGTCAGGTCCCTGTCAGTGGTGACCCACTCTGGGGATGGGTGGGGTCAGGTCCCACCCATGCAGAAAACACAAATAGAACATTTCTGCTGAAGATCTTATGGTCCCGGTCTGTGGTGACCCACCTCTGGTGGGGTCAGGCTTCACCCATGTACAGGTTTATGTCCCGAGCTGACTTACCTGGCATATGTCTCAGGCAGCACAAAATTGATTTTGCCTTGATGTTGAAATCCCTTTCACCTTCCTTCAGCCCCTCGTTAACGAGTTCCACAACTTCCTCTGGCGTGAGGTCACCTCTGTCAAAATATTACAACATCCAGAGTTCTTTCCATACAATAATAAGTTCTGCAACTATATTATGCTGTGGCTATTTGTCTCTTCATTATGTTACACCTAAAGAGGAACTCTGGGCAACATTTAAAATGCCATGGCTATCCAGCACAAGTAGCATTTATTGGCAGTCCCACTCTCATCTTCTAATGGTCACAGCAGCTGTCAATCAATCAGCAAGGGGGCACTGGCTGTGGAAGATTTGATGAAAGCACCATTGAGTGACCACCATTGTGCAGAATTGGGAGATTTTATTAAAAAAGCAGAAATTGGCAGGATCAAGAGACACTATCCATTTACTCACATCCATATAAGAAAACTTGAACAACTACATTTACAAGGCGAACATAGAGCTATTAATACATTGTTAGTATTTAGATTTAAACCTTCTATCTAAAGAAAACAGCACTATGATTGGCTGCAAAGGGTGGATGGGTATGGGCTCACCTATTACCTGGGACACAATGCTGCTCCACCATGGACTCTTCTCTAGGGATCCTGAGACTCTTTCTTTATCTTTAACACTTGGCACTTCTTTTAGGGTTGATAGATCGATAAATAGATAGATAGATACAGAGGCGGAACTACCAGGGTCGCAAAGGTTGCACTTGGGACCAGGCCCTGGCTTTTTACCCCTGTGGGGGGGGGGGGGGCACAAGATGGTAGGAAGAGGGCCAGCTGCAGAACTTGCTCGCGATTTCCTTATGACTTTATTACAACTTCTGTGATTTAACATTGCAGTCTATCGCACTCAAATTGCACCAAAGACGCAGAAAAGTAGTGCAGGAACCTTTTTTTTTGTCGCCTCCCAGATATGCAACCACTGACTCCAATCATCTTTTTAGCTATCTGTAAGGGGGGCATTAGACATGTGCACAACCAAAAAAATTTGTTCATTTTCGTTTTAGTTTCATTAGTTTATTATTTTTTTAGTTTTTCGGGTCATTCGTTATGATCGCGATTCGTAAATTCGTTCATTCGTAAATGCGTTCATTCGAACATTCGTTCATTCGTACATGCGTACATTTTTACATTTGTACATTCGTAAATTCATACATTCGTAAAATCGTACATTTGTAAATTAGAAAATTCGGAAATTTGTAAATTCGAAGTTTGAAAATCCAAAAACCCGAAAAATTCAAAAATCTGAAATAGTAACTAAGTATTAAATTATAGGTATTGTAATTTCCTTTCAAACTTGACTGTCAGTGAACGTAACAAATACGAATTTAACCGAAGTTACGAATTATCCAAAACGAATGCTGCATCTAAAAAAATGGAACGGAACAAATGAATAATCAATAATAATAAAACGTTGTTATTATTATTGTTATTTATTATTATTAATTCATTACGTTCCATTACGTTTTTTCGGATCATTCATAACTTTGGATATATTTGTATGTGTTACGTTCACTAACAGCCAAATTTAAAAGGAAATTACAATACCTATAAATTAAAAGTTACTAGTAATTACTAATAGTTAAGTTATTATTAGTTAACTATTATTTCAGATTTCTGAATTTTCGAATTTACAAATTTACGAATTCACTAATTTACTAATGTACGAATGTACGAATGCCCGAATTTACGAATGTCCAATTTTATAGAATTTACGAATATTCGGAAAAAATTCATTAAACGGGTTTTTGTTAATTCGGATATTCCCAAATTAACGAATTTGTCGAAATTCGTTAAAAAACGAATTCGGAACGAAACGAATTGCACATGCCTAGGGGGCATTCCTTCTACTGACCACCAAGGCTTTCTCTCTCCGAGCACTCCACTAATGTACCATAGGCTGTAGATAAAGCATCTATAGGCCGAGGTTCCCTGAGAACCAAAAGTTATTTCAAGGGTTCCACCATATTAAAAATATTGGTAAAGGCTCGGTTAGATGTTCCCGCTCCTTCCAATACTTACTCTTTCTGGTTCCACTGGATGGGATGGACGTTGCAGTTGGCAAACAGATGAGGGTTGTAGCGGACCTCCACATACGCCACCCCTTCTTTAGCTTTTGTTTCTAGGAATTCATAGGCAATTCTCTTCACAGCTTCGCGGTCACCACTGGACGGAAAAACAAAGGAATCTGATTTGTAAAGTTTACACACAGAATATAAGTATGACCCCCACAAGTACCCATCAATAGTAAGTAAAAAGCTCCCATTTATGTTTTGTTGGTGAAAGAGACTTGAAGGACACATCGGAGTCTCTATAGGCTCTTTGGACAAGAAAACACACAATGGAGTTTTCTACATCTTCCCTGAATGAAATCTGGGAGGTCTGTGGCTCTTCCAAGCTTTGATGTCCTCCAGGAGGAATCTCATCATTCTGGTGCGACAACCTCGACTATAATTGCATGGATGTATGGGTTCATTTCTTGCGATTTGCTGGGTTCTGGAGAATCATTTCCTATCCAGAATTACTTTGTAAATTTACTTTTATGGAGGGAAAAAAAAAGTTATACTGCAGGCTGAACTGTGGAAGGAGAGGGAAAAACTTTCTGAAATAGTACAGTATGGTTGGGTAAAAAGGTGTTTTTTTACCGCTTGTTGAAGGAAATTGAGTGTTGCCTTATTGGCATTTAGCAGACCACTCGATCAGGTTACTTACTTAGCTTTACAGAGACCAGGGCTTTTTTTCAGCGGGAACGCGGGGGAACGCAGTTCCGGCACCTCCAGCACTGAATGTATCTAGTGGCAAGGGGTGCTGGGGTGTCCTGGAGGGTCTACTGATGCTGGCTGCTGGGGGATCTATTGTTGCTGGAGGGGATCTGTTTTTGTGTGGTGGCCTATTGTTGCTGGGGAGGTCTATTGTTACTGGTGGGGGATCTATTGTTGCTGGGGGGGTTATGTTGCTGGGGGGTCAACTGCTGCTGGAAGGGATCTACTGTTAATGGAGGGGTCTATTGTTTCTGGCTGCTGGAGAGTCTATTGATGCTGGCTGCTGGGAGATCTGGTCTTGCTGCCGGGGTGATATTTTGTTGCACGGGTCCTATGTTGCTGGGGGGGTCTATTGTTGCTGGGGGGTATATTGCTGCTGGCTGCAGGGGATCTATTGTACTGCTTTTCTTGTTATCATTACCAATTTCCATACAAATTACTTTAGCATAGCATGACATAGTCATACTTGGCTTTGTATTCTCTGAATGAGACGGTGCTGGGAGGTGGGTAGGGGGTGGAACCAAGAGATGTTGCTCGGAGGTGGGTAGGGGGCAGAGACAGGAAGTGACTCAGAAGGTGGGAGTTCCAGCACCTATTCTCTGAGGAAAAAAAGCTCTGACAGAGACCACTGGTCAACCAATGCATGCAGGGCCGTCTTTAAGGCAGGGAAAAAGGGGCAGTTGCCCGGGGCCAAATCAATGTTGTGGGGCCCAAAGCAGCTGCCCCTTGAGTCTACACTGCCTGAAAATAGTTGACAAGTGGATTCAGTAGGGCCCAAGAAAATGTGTGCCCGGGGTCCAGTCAATATTAAAGACAGCCCTGAATGCACGCTATTGAATTATTCCTCTCTTGTTAAGCAGAACATGTCGGTATGAGTGTTTCTAGTATGTGATGTGGTATGGGTATGCGTCCAATTGGGAAGGGAATTATTCAGTTGTTTATTCTACTTTCCTCCTGTATTTTGTTTTCCCATATAAATGTATATGGTGAAACAAAAAGGAAGAAGTAAGGGGGATTTTTACGGTGCCAATCAAAATAATAGAGAGAGATACATAGAGAGCCGGAGGGTAAGACTCCATTGAGTGGCGTCTGTCACATCGTATCACTTCCTGTATTTAACACCGTGCAGGTAGTTGAAAGTTGCTTGAACATCGCTCCACATTTTATGTACTCTAAAAAATGTATACTACCCTAATCTCATCCTTCTGTCCTCTATGACCATAAATATGACCCATGAAATGGGGGGTCTGGGAGGGATTTTTTTAATCCGGCTGTCCTATGTTTTTGGTGGAGATTTTTGTGTTTTTTTTTTTTTTTTTTTGGAGATTTTTGTGGGTTTCTTATGCCAATTTTTCTCTGAATTGCACATCCCCTGAAGAAGCAATCAGCGAAACATGTTGGACTAGTGTGCAGTATTCATTCATTTTGGCTTGAACCTACCTACTGTATAACCATCACATCATTGTTATTATTGTGAATAACTCTTCCCTGAATTTTTTATTTTTATTAAATTTGTGTGCAACAATAAAATTCAATTTGCTAATTTTAAGCTGTTATGTATCCCTCTCTATTATTTTGATTGGCACCGTAAAAATCCCCCTTACTTCTTCCTTTTTGTTTCATCATTACCTAGGGATGAGGTGCCTTTTTATTAGGTGTTGCACCATGAACCAGACCTATGCTTCTTTTTAAATGTATATGGTGTTTTCCATCTTAATGCTTCTGGGATCCTGTTAGTACTTCATTTTCCCTACGTGTTGATTTCTAGTACTTGGTGGGCTGTGCCGTTGACTTTAGGCATACGTTTTTATCGCCCTTTCTATTACCCCCCTGATTGATATAGCTTCTTTTTTTTTTTTCTTTACACCGTTATGCCGCGTACACACGATCGGACATCCGACAACCAAACCGTGGATTTTTTTCCGACGGATGTTGGCTGAAACTTGTCTTGCATACACACGGTCACACAAATGTTGTTGGAAATTTCTGATCGCCAAGAACGCGGTGACGTACAACACGTACGACGAGCCGAGTAAAATGAAGTTCAATAGCCAGTGCAGCTCTTCTGCTTGATTCCGAGCATGCGTGTAATTTTGTGCGTCGGAATTGTGTACACCCGATCGGAATTTCCGAAAACAAAGTTTTTGTCAAGAAAATTTGAGAACCAGCTCTCAAATATTTGTTGTTGGAAATTCCGATAGAATATGTCCGATGGAGCCTACACACGGTCGGAATTTCCGACAACAAGCTCACATCGAACATTTCCCGTCGGAAATCCCGATCGTGTGTACGCGACATTAGACGTAAAATTAGCCACCATTTGGCAACGACACTTCGGATCCCTAGTCTGCATATGTAATAGTTTTTGTCTTTTATTTATTTGTTTTTTTTTACTTTTTCTGTATTTTGTATTGGTGACATGGGACTGCCTGTTTTAGCCTTTTGCCAGGCTATGGCACAAATTGGTAATTGTCTATGGTCACCTTGTCTCTGTATGCTATTCACCTGTTTAAATAAAGATTGTATAAAAAAAAAACATGAGACTAAATGTTTTCTTCATGTGAAAGGGTGTAAACCATGAGGTTTTCTAGGGTTCAGATCAACCAAGGGCACCCCTAAGTTGCAGGGTTTGTATCAGGCTGCTTTTATCCTGATGTTATCATTTTGTCACAGGGAGGGGTACTAATTACAGTAAACAAGGTCGGACTTTATAGGCATGAAAACAATGGAGAAGTATTGAAAACTAATATTCATAACATTTATTGAAAAAAAGTACATAGTATAAACATAGTGTTCAAAAAGATAAAAAACATGAAAAGTAATACAGTAAATACAATAAGCCCTCGTGTGTCTACGCGTTTCGCCGTGAGGCTTCCTCAGGACATGATCAAGGTTCAGAGACATAACAAAAGAAAGGAAAGCGCAAGTCTCACTATCTGAAATGAAATACATTCCAATTAAAATAAATGTTGCACGACCATATTACAACATGTTGCATTAAAAAGCATATGCTAAAACATCCAAGAAGATTCATTTTGCTGTTCCCTCTGAATCTTCTTGGATGCTTTAGCATATGCTTTTTAATGCAACATGTTGTAATATGGTCATGCAACATTTATGACCAGGCCATTTTTTGCGATACGGTGTTACTTTAACTGACAATTGCGCGGTCTTACGACGCTGTACACAAATAAAATGTATGTCCTTTTTTCCCCCCCCACAAATAGAGCTTTCTTTTAGTGATATTTATTCACCTCTGCAGTTTTTGTTTTTTGCGCTATAATCAAAAAAAGAACAATTTTGAAAAGAAAACAATATTTTTTACTTTCTGCTAGAAAACACATCCAATAACAAAAAAATGTAAAAAAAATCTAATTTCTTCATCAATTTAGGCCAATATGTATTCTGCTACATGGGGGAGAAAGGGTGGTGATATGGATTTGTGACAGGTTCAAAAAGGCACCAACATCCCTGAATATTTAATAGATACAGAGAGATTTTTGGGGGGGATTTTTTTTTAGGTGCCAACACATTGAAAACAGAGAATTTATATATAAAAATATTTTATTAATACAAAAGATTAAAAAGTTTGTTATTATTAAACAAGTATAGACATCAAAAACAACTTGTCTTATAGTATGCAGTCAAAGAGGAAGTTATCTTATCATATAGAGGGTGACGGTTATGTAGTTATCCTGACACGTTTCACCACCATGGGCTTCCTGAGGGGATATGTTTATAACACTAAGAACATCCATTTTGAAAAAAAAAAAACAATATTTTTTACTTTGTGCTATAAAACATATCCAATAAAAAAATTTAAATTTCTTCATCTATTTAGGCCAATATGTATTCTGCTACTGTAAGGGCTGGGCTCAGCTGTCAGCTAATTGTCAGCTCCTATCTCTCCACAGTGACTCACCTGTTGATGATATCCTGCTCGTCAGTCCTGCCTACCCAGGTGATCTCTGCCTTTGCCTTGGTCACATCTCTAGAGACGCTCTCCTGTGTTCCTGTTAAAGACTTGCTTGGCTGACATTTCTTCTGGCTCCAGACCGTGCTTGCTGTTCTACTACGCTCATCTCTGGCTCCCTGATGTTTTGGGTTGTCTGATTTTCTGACTATCCGTTCCGGTTCCTGAACTCTGGCTATGTTTTGACTACGTTTACTCTTTTTACCTTTTTTTATTATTTTTAAACAAGTGAGGTTTAACTGTACTTCTGTCTCAGTCTGATTCATGGCCTCTGACAGCTACGTTTTGGTGAAATAGGTGTATATTGATTGGTTTGCGCAGAAGTTATAGCGTCTACAAACTATGGGATATGTTTATGGAATTTTTATTTATTTATTTTTTCTCTACTAGTAATGGCGGTGATCAGCGACTTATAGCGGGACTGCAATATTGCAGCAGACAAATTGGAAACTAAGTGACACTTTTGACGCTTTTTTGGGGACCAGTGACCAGTGCTAAAAATATGCACTGTCACTGTACTAATGACACTGTCAGGGAAGGGGTTAAACATCAGAGGTGATCAAAGGGTTAACTGTCTGCCTAGGTTGTGCTTGCTCACTGTGGGAATGGTGCTTTGACTAGAGGAAGGCAAAGAGCCCTGTCCCTGCCTTGCAGGAACACAGGATCCATGCCTTCCTTACTGACAGAACAGCGATCTGCCTTGTTTACATAGACTACAATTCTACCTCTGTACAGAAAGATCAGCGGGTGACGGCAGACACCGGGTTCGCCAGACCTGCTGATCAGCTCCCACGCTGTAGAATCACAGTGGGAGTGAGCCGCTGGTGGTGAGCACCCACACCCGATACCCGGAAGTGCAGGATCAAGTATATATATGTGATCCTGTGCAGTGTGGCCACCCTGTAGCAGTAGAAGTGCTATAGGGCAGTCGGCAACTGGTAAAGCTGGTCATACACTATACAATCTGATTGTATAACCTCCATTAAATCTTCCACCAACTATGTAGCACACCCGGGCCTGCCTGATTTCATACAAATTGAATAGAGTATTTAATGCGGATAAGCAAATATTGTCTAAATCCAAAATGCATGTGTATTTTTAATTGCATCTCTGTGTACTCTGTGTATTTCTTCCAGATCTGTGCAGTAATCCAGTGTGAGACTTTTCTTTCCTGTAATAAAAACCGTTCACGGCTGCTCTCTCTTCTTGTGCAGGGTGACTGGTCTTGTCTCCGCCCCTCTTATAGTCCTTTGCAGACAGCCTGTAGTGGGTGGAGCCTGCTGGCCCCTCCCACAGCTCTTCTCTCTCTCTCTCCTTGTGCAGGGTGACTGGTCTTGTCTCCGCCCCTCCTATAGCCCTCTGCAGAAAGCCTGTAGTGGGTGGAGCCTGCTGGGCCCCTCCCACAGCTCTGCTCTCTCTCTCTCCTTGTGCAAGGTGACTGGTCTTGTCTCTGCCCCTCCTATAGTCCTCTGCAGACAGCCTGTAGTGGGTGGAGCCTGCTGGGCCCCTCCCGCAGCTCTGCTCTCTCTCTCTCCTTGTGCAAGGTGACTGGTCTTGTCTCCGCCCCTCCTATAGCCCTCTGCAGACAGCCTGTAGTGGGTGGAGCCTGCTAGGCCCCTCCCACAGCTCTGCTCTCTCTCTTCTTGTGCAGGATGACTGGTCTTGCCTCTGCCCCTCCTATAGCCCTCTGCAGACAGCCTGTAGGGGTGGAGCCTGCTGGGCCCCTCCCACAGCTCTGCTCTCTCTCTTCTTGTGCACGGTGAATGGTCTTGTCTGCTCCCCTCCTATTGCCCTCTGCAGACAGCCTGTAGTGGGTGGAGCCTGCTAGGCCCCTCCCACAGCTCTGCTCTCTCTCTTCTTGTGCAGGGTGACTGGTCTTGTTTTTGCCCCTCCTATAGCCCTCTGCAGAAAGCCTGTAGTGGGTGGAGCCTGCTAAGCCCCTCCCACAGCTCATCTCTGCACAGGCTATGCACAACACAAGGATGATGTCACAGTTGCTTTTACAAGGTAGTATCTGGGACTGCAAAGGCATTTGGTGAACACAGATGGGATTTAAAGCCTTTGTGAATTTTCAAGAAAATATTTAAAAATGAAAGTTTCTGTGTCCTGGAGTTCAGCTTTAAGATTATTCTCATATTATATATTTTTGTGAAACCTATAGGAGATTGTACAATCAGATTGCACAGTGTACAGCCAGCTTTAGATTTGAGTCACCTGCCTCTTTTCACTATGACAAGGAATACCAGAAAAGATGGAAATGGAGGTAACAAGCAAACACTGATTATCAGTTCAGATATGAGAGATCTCTACAACCCACAGAGATCAGGAAGTGTAAAGGGAAACTTACACCACGGCCGGCATGTAGATGTGAAACTTGGATAGGAACTCCGTGAGGCTCCCGGGGGAAGAACACGTCACGCTTTTCTGAAAGCTTTCCAGGTTCTCGAAGTGCGCTGACTGCATCTGTTTCTTCCTGATAATAAAAACAGGACATTGTAAAATTTACCGTAACGTCGAACCCATCGCTGCACCCACTGCTCCTAAGTGACCCAGCCTGATGTATCGAGATAAGGTGACTGCACCCAACTGACCCAGCCTGATGTACTAAGCCGAGTAACGGTATCTGACAGCCTGATGTACTAAGCTGAGAAACTGCATCTGACAGCCTGATGTACTAAGCTAATTGACCCAGCCTGATATACTAAGCCGAATAACTGCAACTGACAGCTGGATGTACAAAGCAGAGCATCTTCATCTAACTGACAGCCTGATGTACTAAGCCGAGTAACTTTGGGTAACTAACAGCCTGATGTACTAAGCCGAGTAACTTTGGGTAACAGCCTGATGTACTAAGCCGAGTAACTTTAGCTAACAGCCTGATGTACTAAGCCGAGTAACTGCATCTAACTAACAGCCTGATGTACTAAGCCAAATAACTTTAGCTAACTAATAGCCTGATGTACTAAGCCGAGTAACTGCATCTGACAGCCTGATGTACTAAGCCGAGTAACTTCATCTAACTAACAGCCTGATGTACTAAGCCAAATAACTGTATCTGACAGCCTGATGTACTAAGCCGAGTAACTTTATCTAATGGGGCGTACACACGGTCGGACTTTTCAGCTACAAAAGTCCGACAGACTTTCGACGGACTTTTGGCGGACTTTCGACGGACTTGCGGCGGACTTTCTAACGAACAGACTTGCCTACACACGATCACACAAAAGTCCGTCTAATTCTTACGTGATGACGTACACCGGACTAAAATAAGGAAGTTCATAGCCAGTAGCCAATAGCTGCCCTAGCGTGGGTTTTTGTCCGTCGGACTAGCATACAGACGAGCGGATTTTTCGACCGGACTCGAGTCCGTCGGAAAGATTTGAAGCATGTTTCAAATCTAAAGTCCGTCGGATTTGAGGCTGAAAAAGTCAGTTGAAAGTCCGGAGAAGCCCACACACGATCGGATTACCAGCCAGCTTAGTCCGTCAGCGTCTGTTGGACTTTTGTAGCTGAAAAGTCCGACCGTGTGTACGCCCCATAACTGACAGCCTGATGTACTAAGCCGAGTAACTTCATCTAATTGACAGCCTGATGTACTAAGCCGAGTAACTTCATCTAACTAACAGCCTGATGTACTAAGCCAAATTACTGTATCTGACAGCCTGATGTACTAAGCCGAGTAACTTTATCTGACAGCCTGATGTACTAAGCCAAGTAACTTTATCTAACTGACAGCCTGATGTACTAAGCCGAGTAACTTCATCTAATTGACAGCCTGATGTACTAAGCCGAGTAACTTCATCTAATTGACAGCCTGATGTACTAAGCTAGGTAACTGCATCTAACTGACATTGAATGATGTACTAAGCCGAGTAACTGTATCTGACAGCCTAATGTACTAAGCCGAGAACTTTAACTTACAGCCTGATGTACTAAGCCGAGTAACTTCATCTAACCGACAGCCTGATGTACTAAGCTGAGTAAAACAAAAACTGAGTACCCAAAGGGATATTGCAGGCTGTGGATCAACAAGGATCAAAAGATTGTAGGTGCAGATAACGTACAAAAAATTAAGTAAAAGTATCAAAATGTTATCAACACAAAATATACAAAACGACTGACATCTAAAAACATCGGTACAATGAGAGCAATTGGTGTCAGAATATAACTGCTAGAATGCTGCAGTGAACCACAATAGGGGGCCAATAAATGGTCAAAGAGTAATAGTGGAACTGCAACAAAACACCCTACATGTTTCAGAAATACACAAAAAGACTCATTTCTTTTTATGGTGTGTACTTCCTTCCTCAGGGGTTTCAGAAAAGCAGATTATTGTATTTCTAAAAAGAGAAAATACATGCATATATATATGGAAGTAAATGTATTTTACATCTGCATAAACAGTAAAGGAGATGGTAACATTGATTAGAAGCATTAAATTCTCCAAAAAGTGCAGAAAAAAACATCAAAATAGATGCTAATCAAAAAGGTACTCACAAGACATCTGTTTCTCTATTGCAACAATAATGTACACAGGGATGTTATGAGATGGAACTCCCGCGCCCATGGGTCCAGTGGATAAAGGCAATCTTCACAACTAAATCCAAGAGGATAGTGATTGCATAAAGACAGGAGGAACCTTGGTTCTGAATGGGGCTAGCCTTGTTAGGCATGTGCAAAATGAAAAAATTTGTTTCGTTTCGTTTTAATTCGTTATTTAATTAATTTAGTTTAGTTAGATTCGTTAAATTCATTAAATTCGTTTTTCAAATCAGTTTCGTTTTCGACCGAATTCGAAAATCGGTCGAATTCGAAAATATTTCAACCGGATTCGATATTATTTCAACTGTATTAGAAATTATTTCAATCTTATTCGATAATATTTCAATCGCATTCGAAAATATTTCTACCAAATTTGATAATATTTCAACCGCATTCGAAATTATTTCAACTTTATTCAAAATTATTTCAATCGGATTCGATAATATTTCAACCGCATTCGAAAATATTTCAACAGCATTCGAAACTATTTCAACTGTATTAGAAATTATTTCAATCGCATTCGAAAATATTTCTATTTTCGAATTTGATAATATTCAGATAATATTCAGATAATATTCCTCTTCAGCAAACCAGAAGAACGCTGCATGGTTTCGCGTCACCATGGCAGTAAAAGCTGTGAGAGGGATTGAGCGCACCCCAGACTGCATCCGTCATTGGTAAATAAAAATGATTACATTCTCTTTCTCTCTCTCTCTGTGTCTCCCAGAGGCATATCTAGTGAAAATGGCACCTATGGCAAGCACTGAAACTGCGCCCCTGTCAAAAAAAAAAAAAACAGCTAATAAAACTACAAGTCTTTAACCACTTCAGCCCCGGAAGAATTTACCCCCTTCCTGACCAGAGCACTTTTTGCGATTCGGCACTGCATCGCTTTAACTGAAAATTGCGCGGTTGTTCAACGTGGCTCCCAAACAAAATTGAAGTCCTTTTTTTCCCATAAATAGAGCTTTCTTTTGGTGGTATTTGATCACCCCTGCGGTTTTTATTTTTTGCGCTATAAACAAAATAAGAGCGACAATTTTGAAAAAAACGCATTATTTTTTAGATTTTGCTATAATAAATATCCCCCAAAAATATATAAAAAAACATTTTTTTTCCTCAGTTTAGGCCGATACGTATTCTTCTACATATTTTTGTTAAAAAAAAATCGCAATAAGCGTTTATTGATTGCTTTGCGCAAAAGTTATAGCGTTTACAAAAAAAAAAATAATAATAAAATATATATATATATATATATACATATATATATATATATATATATATATATATATATATATATATATATATATATATATATATATATATATATGTATGTATGTATGTATGTATGTATATATATATATATATATATATATATATATATATAAGAAAAAAAATAGTACAGAATAGAATAAAATATTATATATATATATATTATTCTATTGTTATTATATTCTATTCTTTACTATTCAAATTTGAATAGAAAAAAATAGAATAGAATAGAGTAACAATAGAACAGAATAGAATATAAAATAATATATATATATATATTATTTTATATTCTATTCTGTTCTATTGTTACTCTATTCTATTCTATTTTTTTCTATTCAAATTTGAATAGTAAAGAATAGTAAAGAATAGAATAACAATAGAATAGAATAATATATATATATATATATATATATATAATATTTTATTCTATTCTGTACTATTTTTTTTCTAATATATATATATATATATATATATATATATATATATATATATATATAATATATATATATATTTTCTGATCTGATCTATTGTTTTTCTAAGATATTATTTTCTATTCTATTTCAATTCAATTTCATTCTATATGAAATTCGAATTTCGGAAATTATATATATATATATATATATATATATATATATATATATATATATATATATATATATATATATATATATATATATATATATAATAGAAAAACAATAGAACAGATCAGGGAAAAAAAATGATATACATCTTTTGAAATTCGAAATTCATATAAAATGAATTCAAATAGAAAAGATTAGAATAGAAAAACAATAGAACAGAAAATAATCTAATATATATATATTATATTTTATTCTATTCTATTGTTTTTCTAGTCTATTTTCTTTTCTATTCGAATTTGAATTCATTCTATATAAATTTCTAATTTCAAAAGATGGTTATATATATAAATATTTTATATATATATATATATATATAATTATATTATATTATATTATATATATATATATATATATATATATATATATATATATATATATATTATATTATATTATATTATATATATATATATATATATATATATATATATATATATATATATATATATATATATATATATATATAACCATTTTCCGAAATTCGAATTTCATATAGAATGAATTCGAATTGAAAAGATTAGACTAGAAATAGAAAATAGACTAGAAAAACAATAGAACACAATTGAGTAAAATATTGTTTTTCTAGTCTATTTTCTTTTCTATTCGAATTCATTCTATATGAAATTCGAATTTCGGAAAATGGTTATATATATAACCATTTTCCGAAATTCGAATTTCATATAGAATGAATTCGAATTTGAATAGAAAAGAAAATAGACTAGAAAAACAATAGAACAGAATAGAATAAAATCTAATATATATATTAGATTATTTTCTGTTCTATTGTATTCCTATTCTAATCTTTTCTATTCGAATTTGAATTCATTCTATATGAATTTCGAATTTCAAAAGATGGTTATATATATAAATACTTTTTCTGCAGCAAAAAATTTCATTTTCCGAACCGATTTTGGGGCCCCGTATCTCAGGGCCACTTGGTGCTAGGAACCCCAAATTTGGTGTGCAAACCCAGTGGAACTGGTACCACAACATATCCAAAGCTGAAGTTCCTAGCACTAAGTGGCCCCGAGATACGGGGCCCCAAAATCGGTTCAGAAAATGTCATTCTCTGCTGCAGAAAAGTGCTTGACATTTTCTGAACCGAGTTTGGGGCCCCATAGCTCAGGGCTACTTGGAGCTAAGAACCTCAAATTTGGTGTGCTAACCCAGTGGAACTGGTACCATAACATATCCAAAGCTGGGGTTCCTAGCACTAAGTGGCCCCGAGATACAGGGCCCAAAATCGGTTCAGAAAATGTCATTCTCTGCTGCAGAAGTGCTTGACATTTTCCGAACCGATTTTGGGGCCCCGTATCTCAGGGCCACTTGGTGCTAGGAACCCCAAATTTGGTGTGCTAACCCAGTGGAACTGGTACCATAATATATCCAAGGCTGGGGTTCCTAGCACTAAGTGTCCCCGAGATATGGGGCCCCAAACCGGTTCGGAAAATGTCATTCTCTGCTGCAGAAAAGTGCTTGACATTTTCTGAACTGATTTTTGGGGCCCTGTATCTCGGGGCCACTTGGTGCTAGAAACCTCAGCTTTGGAAATTTTATGGTGCAAGTTCCACTGGGTTTGCACACCAAATTTGGGGTTCTTAGAACTAAGTGGCCCCAAGATATGGGGCCCCAAATTCGGTCAACTGTGTCCATCTGCAGCAATGTCATTTTGGGACCCTTTGGGTTCAGAGACCCCAAATTTTGGCTGCAGCTTCTATTCTAATCTTTTCTATTCAAATTTGAATTCATTCTATATGAATTTCAAACCATCCAATAGATGGTTATATATCAATAAATAACATACATATATATATATATATATATATATATATATATATATATATGCCGTATATACTCGAGTATAAGTCGTTCTGAGTATAAGTCGAGGCCCTAATTTACCACAAAAAAATGGGAAAAACCTATTGACCCGAGTATAAGACGAGGGTGAGAAATGCACAGCTACTGTAGGTGGAAAAGAGGGTCAACAATTCCCATTTGCAGCCTCACTGTGCCCATTTGCAGCCATAGGTCCCCTGAACTTCAAACTCGTTAGTTAAGGGTTCCTAGATGCCCCCTAGCTGCAGCCAAAATTTGGGGTCTCTGAACCCAAAGGGTCCCAAAATGACATTGCTGCAGATGGACACAGTTGACCGAATTTGGGGCCCCATATCTTGGGGCCACTTAGTGCTAAGAACCCCAAATTTGGTGTGCAAACCCAGTGGAACTAGCACCATAAAATTTCCAAAGCTGAGGTTTCTAGCACCAAGTGGCCCCGAGATACAGGGCCCCAAAAATCAGTTCAGAAAATGTCAAGCACTTTTCTGCGGCAGAGAATGACATTTTCTGAACCGATTTTGGGGCCCCGTATCTCGGGGCCACTTAGTGCTAGGAACTTCAGCTTTGGATATGTTGTGGTACCAGTTCCACTGGGTTTGCACACCAAATTTGGGGTTCCTAGCACCAAGTGGCCCTGAGATACGGGGCCCCAAAATCGGTTCGGAAATTTTTTGCTGCAGAAAAAGTATTTATATATATAACCATCTTTTGAAATTCGAAATTCATATAGAATGAATTCAAATTCGAATAGAAAAGATTAGAATAGGAATACAATAAAACCGAAAATAATCTAATATATATATTATATTTTATTCTATTCTGTTGTTTTTCTAGTCTATTTTCTTTTCTATTCGAATTCATTCTATATGAAATTCGAATTTCGGAAAATGGTTATATATATATATATATATATATATATATATATATATATATATATATATATATATATATATATATATATATATATATAAACCATTTTCCGAAATTCGAATAGAAAAGAAAATAGACTAGAAAAACAATATTTTACTCAATTGTGTTCTATTGTTTTTCTAGTCTATTTCCTATTTCTAGTCTAATCTTTTCAATTCGAATTCATTCTATATGAAATTCGAATTTCGAAAAATGGTTATATATATATATATATATATATATATATATATATATATATATATATATATATATATATTTATGGTTGGAGCCCTATGTCCGGTATGTACATGGATACCACTTACAGTAAAGATAGGACTTACCATCGGAAATAGACCTGAAAGTGTGGACTTACCATATGAAATGGACCTGAAAGTGTGCCTTGGTCTAATGGCCGGTATGCCAAAATAAGGGGGCATACCCTGGTTTAAGAAATGATTATTCTGTAAGAGAAATGAATGAAATGAATAGTTTGAGAAATGCTGTGAAATGGGGATGGGAGGGTGGGTATCGCGCACAGGAAACCGACAAGCACCACAGGTGAGCGGGCTGCTTAAATACCCCCGGGCTCCTCCCATAAATTCAGGCCACCATACTGGCCTTCCTACTTATGGTTGGAGCCCTATGTCCGGTATGTACATGGATACCACTTACAGTAAAGATAGGACTTACCATCGGAAATAGACCTGAAAGTGTGGACTTACCATATGAAATGGACCTGAAAGTGTGCCTTGGTCTAATGGCCGGTATGCCAAAATAAGGGGGCAAAAACATTCAGGTAGGGTTATGATTTTATTGATTTTCAATTATTTATTGAGCCAATTTGGAGAATGCCTGTGCCATCTCTGTTTGTGGGTTGGGGATATACCGGGCGAAGCAGGCTGACTTCCACCTGCCCAGTCTTTTGATGATGTGGTCTGGAACCCCGTGGCGGGATGCCGCGGAGGCTGCTCCGATGCGAAACGAGTGTCCGGAATACTGACTAGGGTTAAGATGAAGATTGCGGAGAAGTATTCTTATGTGTTCCACAAACTGAGAGGCGTTTAAGGGTTTAACTGGGAACGGTAGAAGGGGACTGCTGTCTGGTTGTTCAGGCAGGAGAGATAGGAGTCGGTTGAGTACGGCGACTGGACACCAGCTGTTGTCGGTTTTGTAGAGGTGAATGTTCGCTCCTGAGCCCGTTTGCTGGGTTTTAGAGACCTCGAGGTGCAGGATGAAGTGGTCTTGGTATCTAAGTAAGTGTCGTCTGCATAGTACTCGGTCTGTGGGTTTGTTAGAGGTGAATTCGCCAGGGCGCAAGAACCCATAGTACGCTAGATATATCGCTGCTTGTAAGACCGTGCTGCGGAGCAGACCGAATGGCGAGGTAGCCAGAATAGTTGACATGTCCCTAAAGATGGGTCCCGTAATGGGCAAGCGCTTAGTGCTGATGACTGGTTGTTGTTTCTGAATTCCCCTTAAAACGGCTCGTATAGCGTGAGATGAGAATAGTGAAGATTTCGTGGGGTCTTCAAGCGCCATGAAATGTTGAATGCCGGCTAGGTATAGCCGGATGGTATTGTAGGATAAGGCCAACTGCGTGTGGCAGTGTGCAGTGAAGGCCAGTACCTGCTTGATATCTGTTGGTCCTTTACGGCAGGACGTGAGGAATTTGTTAAAGGCCTTCCAAGCTGTCTGGTAGGCTTTAAGTGTGTTGTAGGAGAGGGAATGATTTATGAGTTGTGTAGCTCCGTGTAAGTGTTGAACTAGTCCAGGGTCAGTTGTGACCAGACAGGGATAGGGGCCGACATTGGATCGGCATCGGGAACCTGTTTGAAAAAGGAGGAATAATTGAAACGTGACAGTGCGTCAGCTGCTGAGTTGTATCTGCCGGGAATAAATGCACAGTGTATATTGAACTGATGTTGTAAAGACAGTTGTACCAACCTGCGCAGGAAGGACATGACTGCTAGGGACTTGGACCTGCCTTTGTTGATGATGTCTGCCGTGGCCTGGTTGTCGGTGCTAAAGACTACAGTTTGTCCTGTCCAGTGGTGGCCCCAGAGTTGTGCGGCTGCCACTATGGGGTAAAGCTCAAAGAGGGCAGATGTTTGGGAAAAGCCGGGTATCAATAGTATCTGTTGAGGCCAGGGTCCTGAAAACCAATGATGGCCAAAAATTGCCGCGAAACCTGTGGAGGCTGCGGCGTCCGTTACCACCTGGGGTGAATGGACCGAAACTATAGGTATGAATAGAGATATGCCATTCCAGGCGGACAAGAATTCCTCCCACATGGATAGGTCCGCTATGGCTGCGGAGTCTAAATTCAAAATCTGATCAGGGTCTTGAGTTTCCGACAGAAATCTGAGTAAGCGTGATACAAATGTGCGGCCTTGTGGAATAATTCGCATAGCGAAGTTGAGCATACCCAGGAGGGACTGCAACTGTTTTTTGGTACAGTCCTTGGTGTGTGTAAACTCGTGAAGAACTGCCCTAATGCGTGTTAGTTTGTCGAGGGGGAGACTGGCTTGCATTGCGCAGGTATCCAAGCTGACCCCGAGAAAAGTGATGCTATTTGCTGGGCCATCGACTTTGTGCTCGGCAATAGGAACATTGAGGTTTCCAAAAATTACCCTAAGTTTGTCGAGATCTCCTGGGGGCTTGCTAGGTGGTTCTATCAGTAGGAAGTCATCTAGATAATGGATGACTTCATGGCATTGACCCTTGTGTAATAGTATCCAACCGAGGGACTGGGCGAACGTGTCGAAGAGCCACGGGCTACTCTTTGAACCGAAGGTGAGCTTTGTAGCAAAATAATATGCTTCCTTCCACTTGATGCCATGCCAGCACCAAAGGGATGGGTGGATGGGCAGGAGCTTGAAGGCATCCGAGATGTCGGCTTTGGAGAGCCAGGCGCCTGTGCCTGCTTTGATGATCGCTTGTATTGCCATGTCCACGGAAGAATATTTTAGGGAAAACTCCTCGGAGGGGATCAGGGAATTGAGACTGGGTATGTGGGAAGAATGAGGCGCAGACAAGTCGTACACCAAACGCAATTTATTTGAAAACTTGCCCTTGACAAGCCCAATAGGGCTGACTCTCCATGTGTTGAAAGGGGGGCAACTGAAAGGGCCTATCACGTAACCTCGATCCACCTCTGCCTGCAAGAGCTGATCTATGGCTTGTTCGTCAAAGGCTGCCGAACGAAGATTGGCACATTCGTGAGTAGTGTGGGGTAGTGAAATGAGGCCGGTGTGAAAGCCTGCTGTGAAGCCTTGGATAAGGAAGGTGGCCAGGGAAGGGGTGGGATGTGAAGTGAGATACCATCCTAACCATAAGAGGTTGATCCGGCTTAGTCACGCCTTCTTGTGTTGCTTGACTTCACACAAAATCCTAGGGTGTGCTCTATGACATACGGTGCAGAGGTGAAGTAGACGGCACTGGCTGAAGTTGCAGGACCCCTGATTAAAGTTATTACAGATGGCTGCCCCTCCCACGGTTCGGACTGGGCGTCCGAGTTTGTCCACCTGAGGCGTTGGTCCAGAGATCGGCTGACCCTGTACTGAACCTGAGGTAGAGGGAAACTCGAAAGGCCGTCTGATTGCCGTATTGGCGCACCAGGTGGCAGTGTGGGTGGAAGACTGGCAAATCGCACACATAGGTGAGCGTAAGCCGGCAAAGTGGCGGCAGAAGAGCTCTGTGTCCATGAGACTCCAATCTGTCGTGACCTGGAACTGTATGAGTCTGGCCGCGGCCTTGGCTGAAAAGGAACGATGGTAATCGTAAAAGGCAAAACCTCCATACTTGTGGCCCAAGTCTACCACAGTATGGAGATACAAATCCAGCTCTTCCCGCCTGCTAGGGGTGGCTGAGCACAGGACATCTCTGAGCATGCCAAAGGCCAGGGTAAACTCTGAGACTGTTAGCTTGCGGTTCAATCTGGGGTCTTTGGCTTTAAGGACCACTGATATGTCACCCCAGGAGTAGGCTTTATTTTCTGCCAAATCATGCACGGAAATGAGGAGAGAGGCCAGGTTGACGTCCTTGCCGTCCAAGATGTCCTTCCTGATACTGGTTGGGACCAGGTGGGAGGGGTAGACAATGTGGCTCGAGCCTGAGGTACCTGCAGGAAGAGGTGTCAAGCTTTGAGTTGCCGTTGGGTCGGGGACAGCCGTGGCCGGTCGGGCCTCGAGAAGTGCAACCCTGGTTTGGACGTCTGCAACTGAGGTGGATAGAGATGACACCATCGTGTGTAATTGCGAAATGGCCGATGATATCGACTGAAGGGATGCCTGTTGGGTACTGGGTCCTGCTGCTGGTGGGGGAAAGAGGAGTTTGAAAAGCTCGCCTTTCCTTGCTGTGGCGGGGAAGGGGACACCTCTGCGTCTGAGCTCTGCCGTCAGTTTGGGGATAGTCCATCCCCTAAGGGATTGCACGCTGCCGCTTTCTGAGACCGGAGAAGGCGACAGAGGGGCCGTGAGGTCTTCGCTGCCGGTCTGAGACATGGTTGCTCTGGTGAGGATTCTCTTGAGCTTTTATTTCCTGGTTGACTGTAACCTGGGGGGATATCGTCCAACCTGGTGCAGGGTGGACCTACTGAACTTTGACTGACCTGAGAAAAACGAAAAGGTGACAATTCGTGAAGGGATTGCTAACTGATTTTTTGAAGCAACGATTTGTATGACAATGAAATGATTCGAAATGTTTGCCTTGATTATGAATGGACTCCATGACAGAGGTCTGGCCTGGTCGTCATCATTGATTCGACCGAGAACCGGGCTCTGGAGCATGTATTGAAATGAGGCAAGTGAAAACATTGGTGCACCCGGGACGATCTGGTGCCTGTTTGATGCATCTGGATTCGAATCGGAGCACCATATGAAATGAAATGAGAGAAATGATTATTAGACCGAGGCTTGAATTGGTTGTGCCGTGTTTGCGACTGGCAACCAACCGAGCTCTGGTATGGTATGAAATGCTGTTTAGAACCAGCAAGGCATTCCGTATAGAATCGGTGCGTGTCAGATGCGACTGGTTCCGGAACGGTGATGCGTTGTGGGAGTGAAATGGTAGTAAGCTGCATGGCAGAGACATGGATCCATCCCCCGATGTCTGCGATTAGCTATGATCCGGATTTTGAAGCATGTATCAGAAATGAGGCCGAGCCCTGGGGTACGCCGTAATGAATCGGTGCATTTCCATGCGACTGGATTCATGTGTGAACGTGATACGTGGAAATGAAATGATAACCATGACAGAAGGTACGAATTACTGATAAACGTAACTCTGGAGCATGTATAGAAATGAGGCCAGTCCTGGGGCACGCCGAGACGAATCGGTGCATTGCCATGCGACTGGATTCATGTCGGAACGTGATAGGTGAAAATGAAATGATAACCATGACAGAAGGTACGAATTACTGATAAACGTAACTCTGGAGCATGTATAGAAATGAGGCCAGTCCTGGGGCACGCCGAGACGAATCGGTGCATTGCCATGCGACTGGATTCATGTCGGAACGTGATAGGTGGAAATGAAATGATAACCATGACAGAGGTATGAATGACTGAAAACGTAACTCTGGAGCATGTATAGAAATGAGGGCAATCCTGGGGCACGCCGAGACGAATCGGTGCATTGCCATGCGACTGGATTCATGTCGGAACGTGATAGGTGGAAATGAAATGATAACCATGACAGAGGTATGAATGACTGACAAACAAAACTCTGGAGCATGTATAGAAATGAGGCCGATCCTGGGGCACGCCGAGACGAATCGGTGCATTTTTCATGCGACTGGATTCGTGTCGGAACGTGATACGTGGAAATGAAATGATAAGCATGACAGAGGTACTAATGACAGACAATAACGTAACTCTGGAGCATGTATAGAAATGAGGCCAAATAACTGGGGCACACCGGAACGAATCGGTGCATCTTTTTGATGCGACTGGATTCGAATCGGAGCGCGGTAGGTGACTGAAATGAGAAATGTTTTGAAATGATTTGAAATGTCAGAAATGAGTTCTGGAATGTTTCAGAAATGAGAAATGATTGGTATCGAACTGACTTGATCCGATAACTTGCAAATTGCGATTTGCTATGGCTGTTTACTGATGCATATTTTTAAACACCGACATGCTAGAAATGAAGCGACGTCTGCGTGGCGGTGCTGTCGAAATGGTAACATATCGAAAGTACGAGCGATATACATTACAATAGTGAAGTGCGAGTAACGAAATTTGAAAGTACGGTTTAGTGACATGACATGAAACGAAAAATGCGATATACATTGCAGTTTATGAAAAGCGAGTGAAACGAAAAATTTTGAAATTACGGTTTAGTGACCTGATATGAAAACGAAAAGTCCGACGGGACCTTACCTGCGACAGCCAAGCCAGCCGCGTGGTACAACTACGAACGAAAAACGCGGACTTCGAAAGTTTTGAGAACGGTATCGAATACGGAATTTTGCGAGGCAAGAACTTGCGGACGCTGGTATGTCGAATAGTCGGCCTAGTGACGTATATCGCGCACAGGAAACCGACAAGCACCACAGGTGAGCGGGCTGCTTAAGTAGCCCCCCGGGCTCCTCCCATAAATTCAGGCCACCATACTGGCCTTCCTACATATACATATACATATATATATATATATATATATATATATATATATATATATATATATATATATATATATATATATATATATATATATATATATATATATAAAATATTTATATATATATATATAACCATCTTTTGAAATTAGAATAATAATCTATACTAATCTTTTATTTTCAAATTCGATTTCATTCTATATGAAATTCGAATTTCGGAAAATGGTTATATATATATATATATATATATATATATATATATATATTTATATATAAATATATATTTATATATATAACCATTTTCCGAAATTCGAATTTCATATAGAATGAATTTGAATATATATATATATATATATATATATATATATATATATATATATATATATATATATATATATATATATATATATATATAAATTGTTATTTTCCAATCTATTTTCGAATTCGAATTTATACTATTCGAAATTCGAATTTCAGAAGATGGTCATATTCTGTTGTATTTTATTAAATTCTATTAAATTCTGTTCTATTCTTTACGATTCTTTTATGTTTATTCTATTGTTTTATTATTTTATATTCTATTTTATTGTATTTTTTTTTTAGAAATCAATTTATATTTTTTCTAATTCGATTCGAATTTGTTTTCGAATTCGAGTCGAATAGATTTCGAATTTGTTTTCGAATCGAATATATTTCGAATTTGGTTTCGAATTCAATTCGAATTCGATTCGAATTTCGGCCGTGGGTTTTCGATTCAAAACATTTCGGATTCGTTTAAATTCGTTAGTATTGTAATTCGGTATTTCGGATGCATCCGAATGTCCGAATAATGAAAATTTCGTCCGAATTTCGATTCGGAACTAAACGAAATGCACATGTCTAAGCCTTGTGTCAGCAGGTCAGGGCTCACGAGAACCGCCACAGAAAGGCATAAATGGCGGCATGTATGCCTTTCTGTTCCTCCTGTCTTTATGCAATCACTATCCTCTTGGATTTAGTTGTGAAGATTGCCTTTATCCACTGGACCCATGGGCGCAGGAGTTCCATCCCATAACATCCCTGTATACATTATTGTTGCAATAGAGAAACAGATGTCTTGTGAGTACCTTTTTGATTAGCATCTATTTTGATGTGTTTTTTTTTCTTCCCTTTTTGGAGAAGTTAAGCCTTCTAATCAATGTTACCATCTCCTTTACTGTTTATACAGATGTAAAATACATTTACTTCCATATATATATGCATGTATTTTCTCTTTTTAGAAATACAATAATCTGCTTTTCTGAAACCCCTGAGGAAGGAAGTACACACCATAAAAAGAAATGAGTCTTTTTGTGTATTTCTGAAACATGTAGGGTGTTTTGTTGCAGTTCCACTAATACTCTTTGACCATTTATTGGCCCCCCTATTGTATTTCACTGCAGCTTTCTAGCAGTTATATTCTGACACCAATTGCTCTCATTGTACCGATGTTTTTAGATGTCAGTATGCGTTTTGTATATTTTGTATTGATAACATTTTGATACTTTTACTTAATTTTTTGTACTTTATCTGCACCTACAATCTTTTGATCCTTGTTGATCCACAGCCCGCAATATCCCTTTGGGGTACTCCGTTTTTGTTTCTCTCTTTCATAATGGGGTGTGGCAGAGGCCCCTAGGATCAGTTCCATTTTAGTTCCTTTTCATCAAATTTTCTACTAAGCTGAGTAACTTCATCTAACTAAAAGCCTGATGTACTAAGCCAAATAACTTTAGCTAACTAATAGCCTGATATACTAAGCTGAGTAACTGTATTTAACTGACAGCCTGATGTACTAAGCTGAGTAACTTCATCTAATTGACAGCCTCATGTACTAAGATAGGTAACTGCATCTGACATTGAATGATGTACTAAGCCGAGTAACTGTATCTGACAGCCTGATGTACTAAGCCGAGTAACTTTAGCTAACAGCCTGATGTACTAAGCCGAGAACTTTAACTTACAGCCTGATGTACTAAGCCGATTAACTTCATCTAACTAACAGTCTAATGTACTAAGCCGAGTAACTGCATCTGACAGCCTAATGTACTATGCCGAGTAACTTCATCTAACTAACAGCCTGATGTACTAAGCCGAGTAACTTCATCTAATTGACAGCCTAATGTACTAAGATAGGTAACTTTATCTAACTGACAACCTGATGTACTAAGCCGAGTAACTTTAACTTACAGCCTGATGTACTAAGCCGAGTAACTGCATCTAACTGACAGCCTGATGTACTAAGATAGGTAACTGCATCTGACATTGATAAGGAACGGGGGTCCCGAGGGCCATGTAAACAAGGGAGACCGGATGATCCACAAGGTATCTCTGTCTGTTGCATTTTCCTTGAAAATCAACCAGCATGCTGGCCAATTATTGTTAGACCTCCATAATTCCCCCACAATAGCAGCCGATAAACCACAACATGCCGGTGTCTTGCCGAATAAGTTCCTTCGGCGGATAGGTTCCCCCCCTGTACTGCGCAGGCGCAGCGCCTGCGCAGTACGTACTACTGTCGGCCGCCGGAGATAGCCGAAGCTCAAACGCTTCGATCAGCTGTACACGGCGCCTGCGCTCTGGGTCCAGGTTCCTTCCCCTCTATCCAAGTGGACCTAGAGGGGGAATCTAAAAGTGCCGAGCGCAGCGAGGCCGTGCCCGAAGCGTGGCGAGCGAAGCGAGCCCGCGAGGGGCCCTCTTACAGGCGCCGTGTACAGCTGATTTTCAGCTGTTCCGCTTCGGCTATTTCCGCCGGCTTCTACTGCGCATGCGCAGTAGAGGGGGAACTAATCCGCCGAGCGGAACTTTCTCGGCAGAACACCGGCTAATGTCTAATTGGCCACCTACCTACAGATGACAGGCTCCACCCTCCTCTCTATACTAGTTATCGGTTGGCTGACCCAGGCAATGCCACTGATAGAGTTATATTAGAAATGATATGTCTGTAGGAAAACCCACCAATCCAGCTGCTTTATTAGTATATCTACCGATATTCAAAATACTTTTAGAAGATTTTTTTTAAACGGCGCTGATATCTATTCCCTATATAATGTATAATCCTGTGCCAAATATAACATGTAAAATGGAGCCGTAAATAAATGAAATCCATCTGTACATTTGTGCGAAATCCACAAACAGTAACTGAGGTGCAATATAAAAAAAATCCATCCGTGTGAACCAAATAATAAAACGTGCTAATTGTGTGAGATTAATAAGTAATAATAAAGATTATAAAAGTGCAAACTCCACTCTGTGTGCAATAAACCAATATCATTCATTTATTAGGCGTCCGGTTAATTTATTTATGGCTTTATTTTGCACATGTTCGTTTTTTTTATTGTTTTGTTTTTTTTGATAAGTTATACACTCCCCGGCCACTTTATTAGGTACACCTGTTCAATTACTAATCAGCCAATCACATGGCAGCAACTCAATGCATATAGATATCTAGACGTCGTGAGGACGACTTGCTGAAGTTCAGATTGAGCATCAGAAGGCAGAAGAAAAGGGATTTAAAGAGGAGTTCCCAATATGAAAAAAAAAATTAGAAGTCAGCAGCTACAAATACTGCAGCTGCTGGCTTAACCTTTTCATGCCTAAGCCTATTTTTGACATTTGGTGTTTACAAGTTAAAATCCCTATTTTTTGCTAGAAAATTACTTAGAGCCCTTGCACACTGGGGCGGTTTGCAGGCGCTATTGCGCTAATAATAGCGCCTGCAAACCGCCCCGAAAGTGCCGCTCCTTGCATTCCAGTGTGAAAGCCCCAAGGGCTTGCACACTGGAGCGATGCGCTGGCAGGACGGTAAAAAAAGTCCTGCCAGCAGCATCTTCGGAGCGGTGAAGGAGCGGTGTGTATACCGCTCCTTTACCGCTCCTGCCCATTGAAATCAATGGGACGGCGCGGCTTTACCGCCGGCAATGCGCCTCTGCAGAGGCGCTTTGCGGTGGTATTTAACCCCTTCTCGGCCGCTAGCGGGGGGTAAAACCGCCCCGCTAGTGGCCGCATACCGGCGGTAAAACGCCGCTAATAATAGCGGCGTTTTACCGCCGACGCCGCCCCCCGCCCCAGTGTGCAAGGGCTTTTAGAGCCCCCAAACATTATATATATTTTTTTTAGCAGAGAATCTAGAGAATAAAATGGCGATTGTTGCAATATTTTATATCACACAGTATTGTTTAAACGCAACTTTTTGGGAAAAGGGACACTTTCATGAATTTAAAAAAACAAACAGTAAAGTTAGCCCAATTTTTTTGCATAATGTGAAAGATGATGTTACGCCGAGTAAATAGATACCAAACAAGTCACGCTTTATAATTGCAGACAAACTACGGTACCTAAAAATCTCCATAGGCGACGCTTTAAATTTTTTTTTTTACGGTTACCAGGTTTGAGTTACAGAGGAGGTCTAGTGCTAGAATTATTTATCTCGCTCTGACGATCGCAGCGATACCTCACATGTGTGATTTGAACACCGTTTACATATGTGGGCGCGACTTCCGTATGCGTTTTCTTTGTTGCGCGAGCTCGCGGGGACGGGGGCGCTTTAAAACATTTTTTTTTCCTATTTATTTTATTTATTTTTATATTTATAAACTGTGTTTAAAAAAAAAAAAAAAAATTTGATCACTTTTATTGCGGTCACAAGGAATGTAAACATCCCTTGTGACAGTAATAGGTGGTGACAGGTACTCTTTATGGAGGGATCGGGGGTCTAAAAGACCACCGATCCCTCCTTTGCACTTCAGAGTATTCAGATCACCATTTTCGGTGATTCTGAATACTGTATATTTATTTAAAACCGGCGCCATTGGCAGCCGAGTAAACAGGAAGTGACGTCATGACGTTGCTTCCCGTTCCCGTTGGACGCTTACCTGTCCAGGGTCTAGCGATGCAGGGGATCAAAGCTCCGCTCGTCTCTCCCTCCTCTCGGCGGCGCAGGCATTGCAACTATGGGAGCCCGGCTGTGGCTTCACAGCCGGGCACCCACTGCTCATGCACGAGCGGCGCAGCGTGCCGTGATTGGCTGCTCAATCATCTGGGACCTGTAATGCGTCCCAGATGATTGACAAGAGGGAAGGGGGGAGAGCTGATCTCCCTTCCTGCGCCGAGGGGAAGTGACGTCAGGAGCCCAGGCGCAGAAGGAGGCAGATTACGAGGGACCCCCTAGCAACAGACATTTAGAGGTGAGTAAAAAAAAAATTTTCTCCAAATGTTTTTTTTTTTATTTTTTTTTAAGCACAATAATAATATTTTTTTTTTTTTTTTTTTGGGGTGGAACTCCACTTTCAGTGACTTTGAACGTGACGCCAGACGGGCTGGTCTGAGGATTTCAAAAACTACTGATCTACTGGGATTTTTCACACACAACCATCTCTCAGGATTACAGAGAATGGTCCAAAAAAAGGAGAAAACATCCAGTGCGTGGCAGTTTTGTGGAGGAAAATGCCTTGTTGAGGTCAGAGAAGAATGGGCAGACTGGTTCCAGATGATAGAAAGGCAACAGTAACTCAAATAACCATTCGTTACATCCAAGGTATGCAGAATACCATCTCTGAATGCACAACACATCCAACCTTGAAGCGGATGGGCTACAGCAGCAGAAGACCACACCGGGTGCCACTCCTGTCATCTAAGAACAGGAAACTGAGGTTACAATTCGCACAGGATCACCAAAATTGGACAATAGAAGATTGGAAAAACGTTGCCTGATCTGATGAGTCTGGATTTTAGCTGCAACATTCAGATGGTGGCGTCAGAATTTGGTGTAAACAACATGAAAGCATGGATCCATCCTGCCTTGTATCACCAGTTCAGGCTGGTGGTGGGGGTGTAATGGTGGGGGGGGGGATATAGAGGAGAATACAGACAGGAATTAAACACCCCCAGCACAGGGGGCACTTACCTGGCAAAGTACAAAACCGTTTCGGGTCTTATGCAGGCATCCAGGTGGATATGAAGCTCCACCTGTAAAAGAAATAAAAGGACGGCATGGTTAAAATTTTCAAAATGTACAAAAAAAGTCTGATTATGGGCTGTCTGTAGCCTCTCTCTGTCTCTGCAAGGTAGGTGCCTCCTTTCCCTTGATTCGGAAGGGCAATGATGAATTTTGTTATGTTATGTTGATAAAAGATCAGTGGTATCAAAAATAATTTTCCATTTTGAATAGAGTAGGGGAATTGTATTACCCATATCAGATCTTTGTCCCATTCATAAGATTTTTCTTCAGTTCCTGTCCTGTAGACACGACAGGAAATGAGAGGAAATCCCCTCTAAAGGCCCGTTGGCTGTGCATGCTCTCAAATTGTCCAACAACAAATGTGTCACGGTGTCTCCATCAGCTGCGCTTCACTTCCTATGTCTGTCTGTTAGCCTATCCCAAAACGTAATGACGTCATCGTCGCAAGTTCCTCCATGCGCGTTTCGTCATGATAGGACGTCGCTTGGGGATTGTCCCATCGTGATGAAACGCGTAGGGAGGAGCCTGCGACGGTGACGTCATTACGTTTTTGGATGGGCTAACAAACGGACATCGGAAGTGAATCCCCTCTAAAGGCCCGTTGGCTGCGCATGCTCTCAAATTGTCCGACAAATGTGTCGCGGTGTCTCCATCAGCTGCGCTTCACTTCCTATGTCCATTTGTTATCCCGTCCCAAAACGTAAACACGTCACTGTCGCAGGGTCCTCCTTAGGCGTTTCATCACGATAGGACGTCGTCTGGGGATTGTCCTATCATGACGAAACGCGTAGGGAGGAGCCTGTGGCGGTGACGTCATGTCGTTTTTGGATGGGCTAACAAACGGAGATAGGAAATGAATCCCCTCTAAAGGCCCGTACACACGATTGGATATTCCGACAACAATTGTCCGATGGATGTGTTTTGTCGGATAATCCGACCGTCTGGAATTTCCGACAACAAATGTTGTCCGTGCATGCTCTCAAATTGTCCGACAACAAATGTGTTACATTGGATGATCCAATCATGTGTACACAAATCCGTTGGACTAAAATCCAAAATACAAACACGCATGCTTGGAAACAACGCTAACAATAAGACATTAGCAGAAGTTGCTCAAAGGGTGGCGCTAAAGAGCTGAAAAACCACGTAGTTCGTCTAGTACGTCACCACGATCATGTTTGTTGGCTGGAAATGTTCTGCCGCGTGTATGAAAAAAATAAAAGCGCTAAGGCCGAAGCTGCGCTAGAAATAATATGCGAGTATTGAAAAAAAGAATATTAAAATAAAGCTGCCAGCACCTAGAAGCCTAGTATCAAAACTCCAAAACCATAAATAAAAACACCAAAGATGCAGCGCTAAAATAACAAGTGAAATAAAAAAAAAATAAAACTTAAATCGAAAACAGGATGAGACAAAAGAAAACTAAGGCAGAGTCTCATTAGGATACCAGCATAGATCAATGGTAAATAATCATGTGAAAAATAATCATGTGAACAATATTGGACAAGCAAAACATATGTGGAAAAATGCTCTACAAGTGAGGTATATAAAGGAAAAAATTCCCATTAAATTTCCAGTCCATGAATCAACAAGGAAATGACACCCATCCGTGAAAATGCAGGAAAAGAAGATTTTAAGGAATGTCCTCCGTGTGACTTCACACCCAAGGTGAGTAAAGTAGTCTGCTTACCAGATGGTGATGGCTGCTATTACAGCAGTCTCGCCCAGCGCAGGGAAATCGGTCTCCCCAAAACCCAAGGCACAGTACCGGAACAGCAACTATGAGCAGGTAATTCCTCGGAAACATAAAACGAGAAACTTCCATAGTGCAGTATGTAGATAAAAGATGATTTATTAAAAACCAAAAAGGAATCGCACTTATAAAAATTGCAGTCAATCATAAGCGATAGGGTGTAGCATGAAAACAGGTCACGGTGTCTCCATCAGCTGCGCTTCACTTCCTATGTCCATTTGTTAGCCCATCCAAAAATGTAATGACGTCACCGCCGCAGGCTCCTCCCTACACGTTTCGTCATGATAGGACAATCTTCAGACGTCCTAATGTGACGAAACGCGTAGGGGGAGGCCTGCGGCGGTGACGCCATTATGTTTTTGGATGGGCTAACAAACGGACATAGGAGGTGAAGCGCAGCTGATGGAGACACCGCGACCTGTTTTCATGCTACAATTTATCGCTTATGATTGACTGCAATATTGTAAGTGCGATTCCTTTTTGGTTTTTCAATAAATTATCGAACCCACAAGCACAATACGAAGGGCAGTAGCGATCGGTAAAGCAGGAGGCTGCAAAGTGCGAATCGTCTGTCGCCAAACTTCTACTAACACGAGATTAGCGGAAGGAGCCCAAAGGGCGGCGCACTTGGTATTGAACTTCGTCTTTCTAGTGCCGACGTATGTGTTGTACATCACCGCGTTCTTGACGTTCGCAAATTCCGACCAACTTTGTGTGACCGTGTGTATGCAAGACAAGTTTGAACCAACATCCATTGAATTTTGTTGTCGGAATGTGCGATCGTGTGTACGGGGCATTTGGCGTGCACTCCACAAATCTGGCCTTTATGGAAGAGTGACAAGAAGAAAGACATTGTTGAAAGAAAGTCATAAGAAGTCAATTTGTATTTTGTGAGAAGCCATGTGGGGAACACAGCAAACATGTGGAAGAAGGTGCTCTGGTCAGATGAGACCAAAATTTAACTTTTTGGCCAAATCCAAATTTTAGGCAAATCCACTTTCCACTACAAGTGTACTTGAAAGTGCAGTCGCTGTAGAAGCATTGAACGTCATTTTCTCGGCTCGTCGTAGTGTTGTACGTCACCGTGTTCTTGAAGGTCGTAATTTCAGCGAACTTTTGCGTGACCGTGTGTATGCAAGGCAAACTTGAGCGGAATCCCGTCGGAAAACCGATCGTGTGTACGCGGCATAACACTGCACATCACCCTGAACACACCATCCCCACCGTGAAACATGGTGGTGGCGGCATCATGTTGTGGGGATGCTTTTCTTCAGCAGGGACAGGGAAGCTGATCAGAGTTGATGGGAAGATGGATGGAGCCAAATACAGGACAATCTTAGAAGAAAACCTGTTAGAGTCTGCAAAAGACTTGAGACTGGGGCGGAGGTTCACCTTCCAGCAGGGCAACGACCCTAAACATACAGCCAGAGCTGCAATGGAATGGTTTAGATCAAAGCATATTCATGTGTTAGAATGACCCAGTCACAGTCCAGACCTAAATCCAGTTGAGAATCTGTGACAAGACTTGAAAATTGCTGTTCACAGACGTTCTCCATCCAATCTGACAGAGCTTGAGATATTTTGCAAAGAAGAATGGACAGAAATGTCACCTTCTAGATGTGCAAAGCTGGTAGAGACATCCCCAAAAAGACTTGCAGCTGTAATTGCAGTGAAAGGCGGTTCTACAAAGTATTGACTCAGGGGGGCGCCATACAAATGCCCCCCCACACTTTTCACATATTTATTTGAACAAAATTTGAAAACCATTTATCATTTTCTTCCACTTCACAATTATGTGCCACTTTGTGTTGGTCTATCACATAAAATCCCAATAAAATACATTTACATTTTTGGTTGTAACATAACAAAATGTGGAAAATTTCGAGGGGTGTGAATACTTTTTCAAGGCACTGTATTACATTTTTGATTTTGGGTTTATTACCACTTTTTATTGCACAATTATTTTTGCAGATTTCTATACCAGATCTAGCAGAGGGACATTGGAAGAGGGAAGAAGGGACTCGTATGTGCTTTTCTTCTTCCTAAACTGTAGCCATAATAGCAACAGGTTTCTAATACCACATTAATTTAACCACTTCAGCCCTGGAAGAATTTACCCCCCCCCCCCCCCCCCGACCAGGTCATTTTTTTTGCGATACGGCCCTGTGTCGCTTTAACTGACAATTGCGCAGTCATGCGATGTTGTACCCAAACAAAATTGATGTCCCCCCCCACAAATAGAGCTTTCTTTTAGTTTTATTTGATCACCTCTGTGGTTTTTATTTTTTGCACGACAAACAAAAAAAGAGCGAAAATTTTGAAAAAAAACATAATATTTGCACTTGTTGCTATAATAAATATCCCAATTTAAAAAAAATAAATATATATATATATATATTTTTTCCTCAGTTTAGGCCGATAAGTATTATTCTACATATTTTTGGTAAAAAAAAAAAAAAAAAAATCGCAATAAGCGTATATTGAGCGCAAAAGTTATAGCGTCTACAAAATAGGGGATAGATTTATGGCATTTTTATTTATTTACTTTTTTTTTTACTAGTAATGGCGGTGATCTGTGATTTTTTTTTTTTTATCGGGACTGCGACATTGCGGCAGACAGATCGGACACTTTTTTGGGACCAGTGACATTTATACAGCGATCAGAGCTAAAAATAGCCATTGATTACTGTATAAATTTATCATTGACAGGGAAGGGGGCAATCAAGGGGTTAACTGTGTTCCCTAGTGTGTGTTCTACCTGTGGGGGGGGGGGAAGGGACTGACTAGGGAAGGAGACCGATCATTGTTCCTACTTAGGAGGAGCACACGATCTGTCTCTACTCCCCTGAGAGAACCTGAGATTTGTGTGTTTACATACACAGATCCCGGGTTCTCGCACTGTCACGAGCAATCGCGGGTGCCCGGAGGGCATCGTGACCGGAGGGCATCAGCTCCGGGGACACGTTGGGGACACGTGCGTGCCTGCTAAAGCGTCTTAAAGAGCCGACGTACAGCTATGACGGCTCGCGTGGGGGGGGGGGGGGGGTATAACTGCGCCGGCTGGTCCGGAAGCGGTTACATAGTGGGTCCTCCTAAATTTTCTCAAGAATCCCCAAAATTTAGGTTAGATGATCCCTAAACATTGTTTGGTGGAAAATCAGTCACATGTAGCGTTGCCAACACAGGTTCTGAGGCTGATTTTAGTGAAGTGAATTTAATTACCACCTTAATCAGCCACAGAACCCGTGTAATTAATGTGTGTCCTGGATTAAAGGGATGAGGTGGCAACCCTAGTCACGTGGTCCTCAAAGATTCTCTGTCAGAAGATTGATTGCGGAATGTCGTTATAAACATGGTGATCCATCTGCACTTACCTTTGGCTTGTTAAAGACGCTGAAGTTATTCTCCATTCTTCCGGCTCCGGTGAAGATTCTGAGGCTTCTCTGGGGTGAAGGCGGCTGTTGGATGGACGTTGACCGGTGGGCGTGGTGATCTTCCGTTGTAGAAAAAAAGAGATTATTGTAATTATTGGAATACAGGGAAATTCTTTGTTCGCTGACAATGCTGGCTGTTATCAGTGACGGATTCAACTCTGTGGAGGCCTCTAGGGAGTTGAAAACCTTTGTCCCCCCCCCTCCCCCCCTCGTAGGTTTCTGGAGGTTTCTCGGCAGTGCGCTCAGTGCAGTGTTTCTCAACCTTTTTTACCTTCGAGGAACCCCTGGCAAAAAGTTTGAGATCTCGAGGAACCCCTGAAATAATGTTCACATCTGCAGCTCACGGAACATTGGTATGGTCAGCGAGGTGTTGATAACAAAAATTATTTGTAGAAATAGCATTAAATAAAATAAATATTAAAACGTACCTATTTAATGTAAAACTTGTGCTTTCTGTTCCTGCAGAGCTGATCCAATTAAGGGGACATTACATGAGGCAGAGCATATTACATGGGACAGGGCACATGACAGGGGACATTACATGGGACAGGGCACATTACATGGGACAGGAGACATGACAGGGACATTACATGGAGCAGAGCACATTACATGGGACAGGAGACATGACAGGGGACATTACATGGAGCAGAGCACATTACATGGGACAGGGCACATGACAGGGGACATTACATGGGGCAGAGGCAGAGCACATGACAGGGGACATGACAGGGCACATTACATGGGACAGGGCACATGACAGGGGACATTACATGGGGCAGAGGCAGAGCACATGACAGGGGACATGACAGGGCACATTACATGGGACAGGAGACATGACAGGGACATTACATGGAGCAGAGCACATTACATGGGACAGGGCACATGACAGGGGACATTACATGGAGCAGAGCACATTACATGGGACAGGAGACATGACAGGGACATTACATGGAGCAGAGCACATTACATGGGACAGGAGACATGACAGGGGACATTACATGGAGCAGAGCACATTACATGGGACAGGAGACATGACAGGGGACATTACATGGAGCAGAGCACATTACATGGGACAGGAGACATGACAGGGGACATTACATGGAGCAGAGCACATTACATGGGACAGGGCACATGACAGGGGACATTACATGGGGCAGAGGCAGAGCACATGACAGGGGACATGACAGGGCACATTACATGGGACAGGGCACATGACAGGGGACATTACATGGGGCAGAGGCAGAGCACATGACAGGGGACATGACAGGGCACATTACATGGGACAGGAGACATGACAGGGACATTACATGGAGCAGAGCACATTACATGGGACAGGGCACATGACAGGGGACATTACATGGAGCAGAGCACATTACATGGGGCAGAGGCAGAGCACATGACAGGGGACATTACAAGGGACAGGAGACATGACAGGGCACATTACATGGGGCAGAGCACATTACATGGGGCAGGCCACGTTACATGGGACGGGAGACATGACAGGGGACATTACATGGGGCCGAGCACATTACATGGGACAGGGCACATGATAGGGCACATTACATGGGACAGGGCACATTACGTGGGGTAGAGAACATGACAGGGCACATTACATGGGGCAGAGCACATGACAGGGCACATTACATGGGGAAGAGCACATGACAGGGGACATTACATGGGGCAGAGCACATGACAGGGGACATTACATGGGGCAGAGCACATGACAGGGCACATTACATGGGGCAGAGCACATGACAGGGCACATTACATGGGGCAGAGCACATGACAGGGCACATTACATGGGGCAGGGCACATTACATGGGACGGGGCACATGACAGGGGACATTACATGGGACAGGGGACATGACAGGGCACATTACATGGAGCAGAGCACATTACATGGGGCAGGGCACATGGCAGGGGACATTACATGGGGCAGAGCACATTACATGGAACAGGGCACATGACAGGGGACATTACATGGGGCAGGCCACATTACATAGGACAGGAGACATGACAGGGGACATTACATGGAACAGGGCACATGACAGGGGACATTACATGGGGCAGGCCACATTACATAGGACAGGAGACATGACAGGGGACATTACATGGGACATTACATGGGACAGGGCACATTACATGGGGCAGGCCACATTACATGGGACAGGAGACATGACAGGGGACATTACATGGGACAGGGCACATGACAAGGCACATTACATGGGGCAGGCCACATTACATAGGACAGGAGACATGACAGGGGACATTACATGGGACAGGGCACATTACATGGGGCAGGCCACATTACATAGGACAGGAGACATGACAGGGGACATTACATGAGACAGGGCACATGACAGGGCACATTACATGGGGCAGGCCACATTACATAGGACAGGAGACATGACAGGGGACATTACATGGGACAGGGCACATTACATGGGACAGGGCACATTACGTGGGGTAGGGGACATTACATGGGACAGACTGTTGGGCACATTGTGGGGGGACACAGCTGAGCACACTTCAGCCCCGGCTTTCTTCTTCTGGCTTCAGAACTCATTTCATATCTCCTCCAGTGGCGCGCTGTCTCCCCCGGCCCCTCCTATCCCGTCCACCCCAGATGATGTCACATACAACCACCCGGGAAGGACAGGAGGGGGAGGAGGGGCCGGCGGTCAACAGCGCGCTACAACCAATAGGATGCTAGCCGCTTCCCTGCCTATCTCTGCCTGGGTCTGTGCGATCCTCCTGTCAGCTGCCTGCGACTGACAGTCAGATCGCTGCGGAACCCCTGGGGACCTCTCGCGGAACCCCCGGGGACCTCTCGCGGAAAACCCGGGGACCTCTCGCGGAAAACCCGGGGACCTCTCGCGGAAAACCCGGGGACCTCTCGCGGAAGCCGGTTGAGGACCACTGCTCTAGTGGGATAACACGTAGTAGTGTGCACATCCATGGAGGTGACCATCACTACTGTACATTACACGAACATAGGTTGCACCAGCATTTTTTACAAACTGACAGTTGAAAGATGAGCTTGAAAGAAAGAAGATGAGACAAACTGTAATGTGAACCTGATGTCTCTGGTTTATATACTTTACTGTGCAAAAGTTTTAGGCATGTGTTAAAAAAATGGTGTAAATGAAGAATGCTTTTAGAAAGTGTTAATAGTTTATAGTTTAGTTTCATCAATTAACAAAATGGAAAGTAAATGAAGAGAAAAGAAATCCAAAGCCAATCAATATTTGGTGTGACCGCCGTTTACATTAAAACCATCATCAATTCTTCTAGGTACACTTGCACACAGTTTTTGAAGGAACTCGGAAGGTAGGTTGTTCCAAACATTTTGGAGAACTTACCACAGATCTTCTGTGGATGTCGGCTGCCTCAAACCCTTCTGTCTCTTCATGTCATCCCAGACGGACTCCATGATGGTGAGATCAGGGCTCTGTGGGGGTCCAAACCATCACTTCCAGGACTCCTTGTTCTACTTTTACATTAAAGATAGTTCTTAATGACATTGGCTGTAAGTTTGGGGTCGATGGCCTGTTGCAGAATAAATTTGGTGCCAATCACATGCCTCCCTGTTGGTATGGCATGATGGATAAGTATCTGTCTGTATTTCTCAGCATTGAGGACACCATTGATCCTGACCAAATCTCCAACTCTATTTGCAGAAATGCAGCGCCGAACTTGCATGGAACCTCCACCGTGCTTCACAGTTGCCTGCAGACACTCATTATTGCACAGCTCTCCTGGGTCCCACTAGTTTTTGTCAGTTCTGTGCTGATGACACTGCTAGACATCTTCTGATGTGGAAGGGAAGTAAGCATGATGTGTCTTTCATCTGCTGCATTAAGTGTCCTTGGCCAATCGCTGTGTCTATGGTCCTCATTGTTGCCTGTTTCTTTGTGCTTCTTCAAAAGAGCTTGAACGGCACATCTTGAAACCCCAGCCTGCTTTGAAATCTTTGCCGGGGAGAGAACTTGCTGATGCAGTATAACTACCTTGTGTCTTGTTGCTGTGCTCCGTCTTGCCATAGTGTATGACCTGTGACACGAAAATGTGTCTTCCACCAACTCGCCTTAGTAGCAGAGTTTGGCTGTTCCCCACCCAGTTTCAATCCCCCTACACAGCTGTTTCTTTTTCAGTTAATGGCTGTGTTTCAACCTACATATTAAATTGATGATCATTAACACCTGCTTGATATAATTAGTTAATCATACACCTGACTCCAATCCTACAAAATTGCAGATCTTGTGCTAGAGTGCAAAGTGTGCAAAAATTGATGCTGGTTTGAAGCCAAAGGGTAGTCACACCAAATATTGATTTGATTTAGATTTGTCTTTTGTTTGCTTACTTTGTTTATTTTTATTTTCAATTTACAAAATACAATGAAAATATACATTTTAGAAAGCATTATTGCTTTACAGCATTAGTGTGTGAGATATCGATATATATATATATATATATATATATATATATATATATAATATCTCTCTATCTATATTACACACACACTAATGCTGTAAGGCAATAATATATATATATATTATATATATAACCAAAAGTATTGGGACACCTGCCTTTACACGCACATAAACGTTAATGGCATCCCAGTCTTGGTCAGTAGGGCTCAATATCAAGTTAGCCACAACCATAATCCTGCTATAACCACCTCAATACGATGTCATATCTATACATATGGCAGTATTGAGGTGTTAAAACAACATTTAGTAAAAACTGTTAAAAACACACTTGCATTCAACAGTCAACCATCTCCTAGGGGCACATACCTAAACCGCAATGTTAATAAAACATCTTTGTTTGTCTTACAACATAAATCAGCACAAAAACCTGTAATCCAAGTTGCTGCCTTTTCTGTGTTCAATGAAGTCATTAAGCCCCACCCAACATGTTTCGTCACAGTCATGTGACTTCACCCCGAAGTGAGGTAAGGCTTCCATCCTTATAAAATCCTTTACCTGATGCAATTTTTTTTGAAAGCCTTCATATAATATATATATATATATATATATATATATATATATATATATATATATATATATATATATATATATATATATATATATATATATATATATATATATATATATATATATATATATATATATATTGCACACTTCCTCCTCCTCCTCCTCCTCCTCTCTAAATGTGCATAGCCATTTATCTTTTTTATAACTAGAATTCTTTAATCCTACAATTACTCCAACTATACATACAACGTATATTTATCTAACTTGTAGTTATTAAAAAACGCAGATCCTCCACCACTTTGTTGGAGCCTGTTATCAGTGGTATACATATTGTATGTATAAAAACCTAATAAAAATCATACACGGATATAATAAATTATATTTAAGAATGACCACTTTTTGTACTCCATTAAATGGCTTAATACATACATACATACTTAAAGTAAATGAGAAAAAAAAAAAAAACAAAACCTTAATTTTCTTCATAGATCGCTTTACTGTATGTTTATAAAGACCCAGCACCCCCTAGTGGTATATTTAAAAAAATACAATCACTTTAACCACTTGACCTCTGGAAAGTTTTACCCCCTTCCTGACTAGGGCATTTTTTGTTATTCAGTACTGAGCTGAAATTTATATAATTTTTTTTTTTTTGCACAAATAGAGGTTTTTTATTGGTAGGATTTAATCACCACAGGGTTTTTTTTTAATCTTTAGCTATATAAACGAAAAATACTGAAGATTTTGAAAAACAAACAAACATTTTTTTACTTAGTTTCTGTTATAAAATTTTGCAAATAATCTTTCTTCATAAATTTAGGCCAAAATGTAGTCTGCTACTGTCCTATTCCCCCACAGTTAGAATCACTCCCTAGGTAACACATTTAACCCCTTGATCGCCCCCCTAGTGTTAACTCCTACCTTGCCAGTGACATTTATACAGTAATCAGTGCATATTTATAGTGCTGATCGCTGTATAAATGTGAATGGTCCCAAAATAGTGTCAAAAGTGTCCGATCTGTCTGTCGCAATGTCACAGTCACGATAAAAATTCGTAGATTACCGTAAAAAAGTAAAAAATAAAAATAAAAATGCCATGAATCAATAACCTATTTTGTAGGCGCTATAACTTTTGTGCAAACCAATCAATATACACTTTTTGCGATTTATTTATTTATTTTTTTACCAAACATATATAGAAGAATACATATCGGCCTAAACAGAGAAAAAAAAAATGGGGATATTTATTATAGCAAAAAGTAAAAAATAGTGGTTTTTTTTTCAAAATTATTGCTTTTTTGTTTATAGCACAAAAAATAAAAACCGCAGAGGTGATCAAATACCACCAAAAGAAAGTTCTATTTGTGGGGATAAAAATTTAATTTGGGTATAGTGTTGCATGACCGCGCAATTGTCATTCAAAATGTTACAGTGCTGAAAGCTGAAAATTGGCCTTGAAGGGGGTGAAAATGCCCCGTATTGAAGTGGTAAAATAAAAATAAAAAATGTTCACTTTTTTTTTTATGACATCTAGTAGTTATTACTAGAACTACGGTACCTAATTTACATGTATAACAATACTGACATCTGGTGGCTATTGCTATACACCAATCAGCCATAACATTATAACCACTGACAGATAATGTGAATGACATTGATTATCTCAATACAATGGTGCCTAAAAGTGGGTGGGATAGATTAGGCAGCAAATAAGCGTGTTGTCTCTGAAGATGATGTGTTCAAAATGGGCAAGCATATGGATTTCAGCCACTCTGACAAGAGCCAAGTTGTAATGCCTAGACAACAGGGTCAGAGCATCTCCAAAACTGCAGCTTCTATGGGATGTTCCCAGTCTGCAGTGGTCAGGGCTGACCAAAAGTGGTCCAAGGAAGGCAAACCAGCGACCTGGAGACAGGGTAATTGGCGGCCATGGCTCATTGATGCACGTGGGGAGTGAAGGTTGACCTATGTAGTCCACTGACCCCTACACTCTACTTACTGCTCTCTGTATTACTTACTCCTGGCCCCTGCACTGTTAGTTCCTGCTGACCTCTGAATTAAACCTGACCACTGAACTCTGCATTACATACTATGGACCTCTGTATTACTTACTCCTGACCCCTGCACTACATCCTACTGATCCTCCACGTCTGCTACTCACTCCTGACCCCTGCAATCCACATAACATCTTACTGAGCCCTGCAATCTGCATTACTTCTGAGTTCTGCAATATATCCTACTGACCCCTGCAATCTGCATTACTTCTGAGTTCTGCATTATATCCTACTGACCCCTGCAAAAAGAAGGAAAGGATGGCCTTGGGACTTTGAGTGAGGTGGGAGAGATTCGGAACACTTTCACAATCAGTGCAAAAAATGTTTATTATTCACAGAATGCTCAATACAGAAATGGGATCAGCAATAAGTGTGCGTTACCCGGCATAGTGGCCTAGTATTAGAGCATAAGTAAAAAAAAAAAAAAACAAATACAGTTTGTTACACTTGATTTGTACATCCATAAAAAGTATTATACAAAGTATACATATATCATTTGAATTAGTAAAATACATATTACACATGCATGGATAGCAGTAGTATGTGACTATGTGGTGACTAACTTCAAATACCCAGCAAAGTGGGCATGCATGTGGCATCGGTATTGCCCTACGCGTTTCGCGAGTCTCCTCTCGCTCATCAGGGGCTGATGCATAATTTGTATGTCTAGAACAAAAAATATTAAGAGTAATAAGAGTATGAAAAATAACTAATGAGTCGGGGCACGCAAAATGGTTGGCACGAAGGGTCCGTGATAAACAACCCCGTACTTACCACTTGACTGGGTTGGGTCACCAAAAGACCGGGTCTCAGGATGGCGGCAATGAGCAATGCCAGCACGGGGGCTGAGGGGGAGTGGCAACCAACAAACGCTGCAGGACAGACCAGGGAGCACAGCAAGGACCGCAGGAGCTAATGTGGTAGGTGGTATGGAGGTGTCCATGAACATATCTAGAAAAAATGTATATATAAGGATACATGAGTCTCAACAAGTGTACCCAAAGTAGACTAAGCATAAGAGGGTCAACTCTAACCCTCAGGAATAACTAAGAGGGGTTAAGAAGTAAGTATATATGTATAGGGTAACATGAATTCTTAATATGGATTTGATAAAGAATAAAAATAAATGAATGGACCGTCATAATGGCAAATAATTAAAGGGAAGTGCATACATACAGATAAATATGAGATATAAAAGTATAAATAAATCTAGATTGTGTAGGGGTGAATGTGTGTACCAACAAAAATGTTAAGTATAAATTAAAATAGATAATATTGTGTGTGGTGAGAGGGTATCACATACACAATCAGATTATATTGGGTGAAAAGAAAGGGGGGGGGGAAATATGAAGGAATAATACCTGAGTGGATGTGAAAAGTCCCAGGCATAGATGGTGCTCTCACAGACCCAAAACCATGTCAACATACCAGCCGAACCACAGATGCAGACTGCAGCCGCGCCGAGCCCCCGGATATACCCACAGCGGCCATGGAAGCCACGCCCCCAGCGTCATGTACGGATGGCGATAGGCTGATGCTGAAAGCGTCAACCAGAGAGGCCGGATGTGCGTGACAACAGCCGCTCACCCATCCGGGATGTTCCACACTGCCCAGGAACGCGGGGTCTGACCCCTGCAATCTGCATTACTTCTTAGTTCTGCATTATATCCTACTGAGCCCTGAACTCTGCATTACTTCTGAGTTATGCATTATATCCTACTGAGCCCTGAAATCTGCATTACTTCTGAGTTCTGCATTATATCCTACTGACCCCTGCACTCTGCATTACTTCTGAGTTATGCATTATATCCTACTGAGCCCTGAAATCTGCATTACTTCTGAGTTCTGCATTATATCCTACTGACCCCTGCACTCTGCATTACTTCTGAGTTATGCATTATATCCTACTGAGCCCTGAAATCTGCATGACTTCTGAGTTATGCAATATATCCTACTGACCCCTGCAATCTGCAATATATCCTACTGACCCCTGCAATCTGCATTACATCCTACTGACCCCTGCAATCTGCATTACATCCTACTGACCCCTGCACTCTGCATTACTTCTGAGTTCTGCATTATATCCTACTGACCCCTGCACTCTGCATTACTTCTGAGTTATGCAATATATCCTACTGACCCCTGCAATCTGCAATATATCCTACTGACCCCTGCAATCTGCAATATATCCTACTGACCCCTGCAATCTGCAATATATCCTACTGACCCCTGCAATCTGCATTACTTCTGAGTTATGCATTATATTCTACTGACCCCTGCAATCTGCATTACTTCCGAGTTCTGCAATATATCCTACTGACCCCTGCACTCTGTTACGTCCTACTGACCTCCAAGTTACCTTTCACCCCTACATTACACCCTCCTGACCCCTGTGCTGTGCACTACTTACCACAGACTTCTGCATGACTTACTCCTGACCCCTGTACTACTTTTTTTCCTGACCCCTGCGCTTCCCCTGACCTCAGAACTCCAAGTAACTAACTCCTGAGCCCTGCACTTTGTAGCACTTGCTCCTGACCCTTTGCACAGTGCATTATGTGTTGCTCCTCACCCCTGCGCTTTGCATTATTTACTCCTGACCCATGCACTGTGCGCTATACTGTCATATCTCTTTGTTGAACTAAATGGACTAACTATCCCGATGAACTGTCATGTGGACCATCCCCTTTCCCTCCTCGAAAATTACGTTTGCCACTTCCCCTGGACGTTCTGTTCACCTGCCTGGAGACTTGTGGAGTGCCAGGTACTTCTGGTTATTGAGATGCACGAGACGGGGGGAGGGAAGACACATTTGTAGTAGAAAGATTCAAACGTTATCACATGTGATATACAGTATCTCACAAAAGTAAGTACACCCCTCACATTGTAAATATTTTCTTCTATCTTTTCATGTGACAACACTGAAGAAATGACACTTTGCTACAATGTAAAGTAGTGAGTGTACAGCTTGTATAACAGTGTAAATTTGCCGTCCCCTCAAAATAACTCAACACACAGCCATTATTTTATATAAAAGGACGACTAAAATTAAATTTATCAGAAAATCAGATTAAAAATGCCATAAATCTATTCCCTATTTTGTAGACGCCAAAACTTTTACGCAAACCAATCAATATACGCTTGTTGCGATTTTTTTTTTAACCAAAAATATGTAGCAGAATACATATTGGCCTAAACTGATGAAGACTTTTTTTTTTTATAGCCAATATCTATAGGAGGGGTTTCCACCATCCCTGCTAAGTTTCATTTTTATACAGGATGTCTTATTTTCAGTTTGATGTGTATTATATGTGAAGTTGCGTATCAGAGACCAGTATTGTCATAATATTAAAGCCTATTGAGCTTTCCATACATTAGAGCAGGGATAAGTAATTACATAGTTACATAGTAGGTGAGGTTGAAAAAAGACACAAGTCCATCCTATGTGTGGGATTATGTGTCAGTATTACATTGTATATCCCTGTATGTTGCGGTCATTCAGGTGATTATCTAATAGTTTCTTGAAGCCATCAATGCTCCCCGCTGAGACCACCGCCTGTGGAAGGGAATTCCACATCCTTAGCGGACCTCCAGCTGTTGCAAAAGTCCCATCATGCCTCTGCCTCTGGGTGTCATGCTTGTGGCTGTCAGAGTCTTGCTATGCCTCATGGGACTTGTAGTTCTGCAAAAGCTGGAGGTCCGCTAATTGCATATCCCTACATTAGAGGATTCCACCATTATTGTTAAGTTATTAAACAGTTGGTTAGCGCTGCACTTTTCTTTTTTTGTGGTGTGGGAACACATAACAGTGCTTAGCGGCAGGCCTTTTACTGACACTTTTTTTATGTTACCTCCAGTAGTTTATTGTAAATAGTAGTGTGGTGATTACCTATTATACTGAAGATCTGCATTGGAAATAATAAACATCAACAGATTTCAGCCCCACCAGGCCGGCCCCCCCCCCCATGGAAAATGTGCCTGGCTGCTGAGTCCATCGCCCCCATCCCTGCACTCAGTGCACTGACAGGCAGCAATGATTGGCACCATAGGCGTGCGCAGCTTATTGGATTACGGTGTGCACCCCAAAACTCAAACACACACGTGTGTGGATAGAGAATTATATATATATATATATATATATATATGAGAAAAAGCAGGAAGCGCCAATCTGAGTGCAGTATCATTAAAACTTTAATAGGATTATATAAAAGAACAACAGCCAAATGGCTACTCACAAAGATGGGATTAATAAAAGCAAGGACAAGTGGTGGGTCCAGGGACGTCCTCCTCAGATGTTGAAAAAGTGCATGGTGCAGGTTCACGTGGAGGCGCTGTCAGCGTTGTGATGCAGAGGTGGTCCGTGGGGTCACCGCTGGGCGCTGGGCTGCAATGGCGATGGAAGTGTCCGCAGGGAGAGTCGGCATCTAAGCGGACATTAGGAGCCAGAGCAGTGGACAGGAACCGGAAGAGGACAGGCGTGGAGCGCAAAGCACTGATCCAGGAACCAACAAGGCGTTTCAATGCTTCCGCATTTTCTTCAGATCTGATAGGCTGATGCAGCAAGTGTCCTTTATATGGGAGCTGTGGAATCAGTTACTAAGCAACAAATAAAATCGAACACAACATACTGAGTGCAATGGAAATGAGATAAAAGGAATTGAGTTCAAAACACCAGGAAAATGTGAGAATGAAGTATAAGATGGTAGAAAAAAGAAAAGGAGAAGAAGATATTTAAATTAAAAAAAAAAGAGAAAAAAAAAAAAAAAAAAAATCGAAAAATAATAAAAATAAAAATAATAATAAATATAAACCAAAAAAATATTAAAAAATAAGAAAAAAATTATTTTATAAAAAAAGGATGATAATGAAAAATCCTAATGGTGAAAAATTAGAATTTTTTTATATATATATATATATATATATATATATATATATATATATATATATATATATATATATAAAAAAAAATAAATATAAAAAATATATATAAAAAAAAGGGAAAAGAAAAAAAGAAAAAGAAGAATATATATATTAAAATATAATATATATATATATATATATATATATATATATATATTAAAATATATATATATATATTAAAATATATATATTAAAATATATATATATATATATATATATATATATATATATATATATATATATATATATATATATATATATATAAATAAATGAAAAAGTCTGAGAAAAAATTAAGAAAAATATCAATAGATCGATAGAAAAATAAAAATGATAGAAATAAAAATAAGAGTAAAAGTGAAAATGCATATAAATGATAAAGCCAAAAAGGGGTAGAAAGGGGAGCTATTGATTAAAACCTGTATATTGGCTATTGTTGTCGCAAACGTACAAATATAGGAAACGTACATGTAAACAAATACAACAACAAAAAAAGGCATCCATATGCAAATGGATGGATCTGTTGACCTTAAAAAATGGAGAATTTTGAAAACACCTGAAAAAATTGTTGGAACACATGTAAGTGAACCTGTGTGTGTACATATATACACCCCCATGCACATACGCACACACACATAGACACAATAATAATATTATTATTATTATTATTAATGAATTCAGATAGTATGGGAGATGTTTTACCCAAAGGTAACAAAGAAAAATATAGCTATAAACTGAAAGGGTATAGCCAAAGTAAAAAAAAAGGAAATAATAATGGGGTACAGTAAGGAGAGACCTGAGGGAAGGGAAATAACATGAGATTAGGTGGAATAATGAATGAAAAAGAAAGAAAGAGATATGAACCTACATAAATCCTAGACCAGGGTCATACTGAACTAAATAACTGTATTGATCTCTATATCTTCGTTAAGACCATTAGGTGCCAAGCTGTTTAAGGTAAAGATCCAGAAGGTTTCTTGCCTGCAGAGGCGTTGGAATCTTTCTGCAGGGGTGAATTGGTCTGATATAGATTCAATAATCCACACATTTAAATCTGAAATATTTTGTTGATGATGAGTGGTGAAATGCCGGGTGGTACTGTATAGGGGGTTATTGGCCTGTACTGCTCTTCTGTGTTCCCCAAACCTGGCACGTAGGGTCCTGATGGTTCTGCCTACATACAACAGCCCACAGGGACAGGAGATACAGTATATGACGTAGGTGGTGGAACAATTGAAAAATGATTTTAGAGTATATTGATTCCCATTGGTATTGAAAGTTTTCTGACCATGTGTGACATGGGGGCAAGTAAGACATAATGCTTTCTTGCACCGGTACATGCCTACCAATGGAATAAGGGTAAGTTGTTTGGATATGGATGATTTTTTCTGAACTGGGATTTTGCTGGGAGCAATCTTAGTCTTAACATTGGGGGCCCTCCGGTAGGCAAACTGAGGAACAATGGGTAAGGAAGGTGCTAGGTGAGGATCTTGAGCTAGAATCGACCAATGTTTTTTAATGATCCGTTCCATTCTTTTGTGACTAGAATGGAACTGAGGGATAAATCTAGTGGTAGGTTCTGTTTTCTGAGCCTTGGGGTTGGGGTTGGTGTATATTGCAATACATTTTACATCTTATGGCAGAGCTGGTCAGAGGGAGAAAGTGGGGGTGAGAGGGGGGGTGGGATCAGTTGGTGGTGGGGGAAGGGGAATGGGATCAGTGGCAGTGCTGGGGGGATGGAATGAGTGGAAGTGCTGGAGGGCATGGGATCAGTGGCAGTGCTGGAGAGGGGGGGGGGGGTGATCAGTGGCAGTGCTAAGGGGTTGATGGGATGAGTGGCAGTTGTGGTGGGGGGTAATGGGATCAGTGGCAGTGCTAGGGGGTTGATGGGATCAGTGGCAGTTGTGGTGGGGGGTAATGGGATCAGTGGCAGTGCTAGGGTGGGATGCGTGGCAGTGGTGGGGATCAGTGGCAGTGCTAGGGGAATCGATGGGATCAGTGGCAGTTGTGGTGGGGGGTAATGGGATCAGTGGCAGTGCTAGGGTGGGATGCGTGGCAGTGGTGGGGATCAGTGGCAGTGCTAGGGGATAGATGGGATCAGTGACAGTTGTGGTGGGGGTAATGGGATCAGTGGCAGTGCTAGGGGGTTGATGGGATCAGTGGCAGTGCTGGGGGGGATGGAATGAGTGGAAGTGTTGGAAAGTTGATGGGATCAGTGGTGTTGATGGTGGTTGTGGTTGGGGGGTAATGGGATCAGTGGCAAGGTTGGGGGGATCATTGGCAGTGCTGGGGGTTGATGGGATTCATTTAAATAACACGAAAAGTCCCCTCCTTTGCAATATGTGGTTTTACAACCTACTATAAAACCAAATTCCCAGAAAAGGGAAAATATAAATATATTCATTATAACACGGCTCCTAACCTGGGAGTACATTAGGTAGAACCAATCAAAGTGCACGGTGTGGGGGAGCGGGCGGGCCTGGATACAGAAGCCTCCATTTGGTATACGGCTTCATCCCGCAGCTCCACAAAGCCTTCACAATAGGTTACATTTCTTCTTCTTGGTGAAGGACTTCTCCATGCGATCGATTTCCTCTATGATTTTCAAGAAAACCAGTTTGCTTTCCTGTAATGGACAAGAAAATATTGTGATGAGTTACTGAAAACTTTGCAGAATAAACAAATTCCTCTTTCCAAACCTGCAATTATATGTCATGATTAACCACTTCACTGCCGGGCACTAACCAACCGCCCGCCCCGCCCCCCCATGCCTGCTCAGGCCAATTTTCAGATTTCAGTGCTGTCACACTTTGAATGACAATTACTCGGTCATGCAACACCGTACCCATGTGAATTTTTAATACATTTTTGAGACAGTTACAGTGTTTGTTTGTTTTTTGTAGTATGTAATCACCACTGGGTTTTTTATTTTTCTGCTATATAAATGAAAAACATACAGAAAAAAAAATAAAAATTTAGCAAATAATCTTTCTTCATACATTTAGGCCAAAATGTATTCTGCTACATTTCTTTGGTGAAAATAACCCAAATCAATGTATATTATTAACTCTGTGAAAATCTACAAACTTTGGGATATATATTTGAAAATTGATCAATCCTGATGTGCTGACGGATCTCATTTCTTGAGGCCCTAAAATGCCAGGACAGTATAAATATCCCCCAAATGACCCCTTTTTTTTGGAGTAGACACCAAAAAGGTATTTAGTAAAAGGCATGGTGAGTTTTTTTAAAGTTGTATTTATTTTGTCACAATTTTTTGGAAAATAAAGTTAAATAAAAAAATAAAAAAAATTCACAATTTTTTTTACATACATCACCAGAAAAGTAAAGCGTCATCATATGACTGATGTGGCTGTGATCAGGGACTGACAATATGTAATATATATATATATATATATATATATATATATATGGTCGGAGCCCTATGTCCGATATGGACATAGAAAACACTTATAGTAAAGATAAGACTTACCATCGGAAATAGACCTAAAAGTGTGGACTTACCATATGAAATGGACCTGAAAGTGTGCCTTGGTCTCATGGCCGGTATGCCAAAATAAGGGGGCATACCCTGGTTTAAGAAATGATTATTCTGTAATAGAAATGAATGAAATGAATAGTTGAGAAATGCTGTGAAATGGGGATGGGAGGGTGGGTATCGCGCACAGGAAACCGACAAGCACCACAGGTGAGCGGGCTGCTTAAATACCCCCCGGGCTCCTCCCATAAATTCAGGCCACCATATTGGCCTTCCTACTTATGGTCGGAGCCCTATGTCCGATATGGACATAGAAAACACTTATAGTAAAGATAAGACTTACCATCGGAAATAGACCTAAAAGTGTGGACTTACCATATGAAATGGACCTGAAAGTGTGCCTTGGTCTCATGGCCGGTATGCCAAAATAAGGGGGCAAAAACATTCAGGTAGGGTTATAATTTTATTGGTTTTCAGTTATTTATTGAGCCAATTTGGAGAATGCCTGTGCCATCTCAGTTTGTGGATTGGGGATGTACCGGGCGAAGCAGGCTGATTTCCACCTGCCTAGTCTTTTGATGATGTGATCTGGCACCCCGTGGCGGGACGCCGCGGAGGCTGCTCCGATGCGGAAAGAGTGTCCGGAATACTGACTAGGGTTAAGGTGAAGATTGCGGAGAAGTATCCTTATGTGGCTCACAAACTGAGAGGCGTTTAAGGGTTTGACTGGAAATGGTAGAAGGGGACTGCTGTCTGGTTGCTCAGGCAGGAGAGATAGGAGTCGGTTGAGTACAGCGACTGGACACCAGCTGTTGTTGGTTCTGTAGAGGTGGATGTTCACTCCCGAGCCCGTTTGCTGGGTTTTAGAGACCTGGAGGTGCAGGATAAAGTGGTCTTGGTGTCGAAGCAAGTGTCGTCTGCATAGTACTTGGTCTGTGGGTTTGTTAGAAGTGAATTCGCCAGGCCGCAAGAACCCATAGTAAGCTAAATATATGGCTGCTTGTAAGACCGTGCTGGGGAGCAGACCGAATGGCGAAGTAGCCAGAATATTTGACATGTCCCTAAAGATGGGCCCCGCAATGGGCAAGCGCTTAGTGCTGATGACTGGTTGTTGTCTCTGTATTCCCCTTAGGATGGCTCGTATAGCGTGAGATGAGAACAGTGACGATTTCGTCGGGTCTTCAAGCGCCATGAAATGTTGAATGCCGGCTAGGTATAACCGGATGGTGTTGTAGGATAAGGCTAGCTGCGTGTGGCAGTGTGCCGTGAAGGCCAGTACCTGTTTGATATCTGTTGGTTCTTTGCGGCTGGGCGTGAGGAATTTATTGAAAGCTTTCCAAGCTGTCTGGTAGGCTTTGAGTGTGTTGCGGGAGAGGGAATTATTTATGAGTTGCGTAGCTCCGTGTAGATGTTGCACTAGTCCAGGGTCAGTTGTGACCAGACGGGGATAGGGGCCGACATTGGATCGGCATCGGGAACCTGTTTGAAAAAGGAGGGATAATTGAAACGTGATAGTGCGTCAGCTGCTGAGTTGTATCTGCCGGGAATGAATTCACAGTGTATGTTGAACTGATGTTGTAAAGACAGTTGTACCAACCTGCGCAGGAAGGACATGACTGCTAGGGACTTGGACCTGCCTCTGTTGATGATGTCTGCCGTGGCCTGGTTGTCGGTGGTGAAGACTACGGTTTGTCCTGTCCAGTGGTGGCCCCAGAGTTGTGCGGCTGCCACTATGGGATAAAGCTCAAAGAGGGCAGATGTTTGGGAAAAGCCGGGTATCAACAGTATCTGTTGAGGCCAGGGTCCTGAAAACCAATGATGGCCAAAAATTGCCGCGAAACCTGTGGAGGCTGCAGCGTCAGTCACTACCTGGGGTGAATGGATCGAAACCATAGGTATAAATAGAGATATGCCATTCCAGGCGGACAAGAATTCCTCCCACATTGATAGGTCCGCTATAGCTGCGGAGTCTAATTTCAAAATCTGATCAGGGTCTTGAGTTTCTGACAGAAATCTCAGCAGGCGTGACACAAATGTGCGGCCTTGCGGGATAATTCGCATAGCGAAGTTGAGCATACCCAGGAGAGACTGCAACTGTTTTTTGGTACAGCCCTTGGTGTGTGTAAACTCGTGAAGGACTGCCCTAATGCGTGTTAATTTGTCGGGGGGGAGACTGGCCTGCATTGCACAGGTATCCAAGCTGACCCCGAGAAAGGTGATGATGTTTGCTGGACCATCGACTTTGTGCTCGGCGATAGGAACGTTGAGGTTTCCAAAAATAACTCTAAGTTTGTCGAGATCTGCTGGGGGTTTGTTGGGCGGTTCTATCAGTAGGAAGTCATCCAGGTAATGGATGACTTCATGGCATTGGCCCTTGTGTAATAGTATCCAAACGAGGGACTGTGCGAACGTGTCGAAGAGCCACGGGCTACTCTTCGAACCGAAGGTGAGTTTCGTAGCAAAATAATATGCTTCCTTCCATTTGATGCCATGCCAGCACCAAAGGGATGGGTGGATGGGCAGGAGTTTGAAAGCATCCGATATGTCGGCTTTGGAGAGCCAGGCACCTGTGCCTGCTTTGATGATCGCTTGTATTGCCATGTCAACGGAGGAATATTTTAGGGAAAACTCTTCGGAGGGGATCAGGGAATTGAGACTGGGTATGTGCGAGGAATGAGGCGCAGACAAGTCGTACACCAAACGCAATTTATTAGAGAATTTGCCCTTGACAAGCCCAATAGGGCTGACTCTCCATGTGCTGAAAGGGGGGCAAGTGAAAGGGCCTATTACGTAGTCTCGATCTACCTCTGCCTGTAAGAGCTGATCTATGGCCTGTTCGTCGATGGCTGCTGAACGAAGATTGGCGCATTCGTGAGTACTGTGGGGCAGTGCGATGAGGCCGGTGTGAAAGCCTACTGTGAAGCCTTGGATAAGGTAGGTGGCCAGGGAAGGGGTGGGGTGTGAAGTGAGATACAGTCCTAGCCATAAGATGTTGATTCGGCTTAGTCATGCCCTCTTGTGTTGCTTGACTTCACACAAATTCCTAGGGTGTGCTCTTTGGCATATAGTGCAGATGTGAAGTAGACGGCATTGGCTGAAGTTGCAGGACCCATAGTTGTAGTTGTTACAGATGGCTGCCCCTCCCACGGTTCGGACTGGGCGTCCGAGTTTGTCCACCTGAGGCGTTGGTTCAGGGATCGACTGGCCCTGTACTGTACCTGAGGTAGAGGGGAACTCGAAGGGCCGTCTGATCGCCGTATTGGCGCACCAGGTGGCAGTGTGGGTGGAAGACTGGCAAATTGCACACAGAGGTGAGCGTAAGCCGGCAAAGTGGCGGCAGAAGAGCTCTGTGTCCATGAGACTCCAATCTGTGGTGATCTGGTATTGTGCGAATCTGGCGGCGGCCTTGGCTGAGAAGGAACGATGATAATCGTAGAAGGCGAAAGCTCCATACTTGTGGCCCAAGTCTACCACAGTATGGAGGTATAAGTCCAGCTCTTCCCGCCTGCTAGGGGTGGCTGAGCACAGGACATCTCTGAGCATGCCAAAGGCCAGGGTAAATTCGGGGACTGATAGCTTGCGGTTCAGCCTGGGGTCTTTGGCTTTAAGGACCACCGATATGTCACCCCAGGAGTAGGCCTTATTTTCTGCTAAATCATGCACGGAGATCAGGAGAGAGGCCAGGTTGACGTCCTTGCCGTCTAAAATGTCCTTCCTGATACTGGTTGGGACCAGATGGGAGGGGTAGACAATGGCGCTTGAGCCTGAGGTACCTGTAGGAAGAGGTGTCAAGGTCTGAATTGCCGTTGGGTCGGGGACAGCCGTGGCCGGTCCGGCCTCCAGAAGTGCCACCCTGGCTTGGACGTCTGCAACTGAGGTGGATAGAGATGACACCATCGTGTGTAACTGCGAAATGGCCGATGATATGGACTGGAGGGATGCCTGTTGGGTACTGGGTCCTGCTGCTGATGGGGGGAAGAGGAGTTTGAAGAGCTCGCCTTTCCTCGCTGTGGCGGGGAGGGGGACACCTCTGCGTCTGAGCTCTGCCGTCAGTTTGGGGATAGTCCATCCCCTGAGGGATTGCACGCTGCCGCTTTCTGAAACCGGAGTAGGTGATAGAGGGGCCGTGAAGTCTTCACTGCCGGCCTGGGACATGGTTGCTCTGGTGAGGATCTCGAGCTTTATTTCCTGGTTGACTGTAACCTATTGGGGGTGAGATGAATTTCAAGTTTTTCTTTGATCCGCTGAGTCATACTTACCCGACTTATTCTCCCTTTCCCCCCTTTTTTTTTTTTTTTTTTTTTTTTTTACCTGGGGGGATATCGTCCAACCTGGTGCAGGGTGGACCTACTGAACTTTGACTGACCTGAGGAAGATGAAAGGTGACAATTCGTGAAGGGATTGCTAAGTAACTTGGAGCAATGATTTGTATGGTGCTTGCAATTTGTGACAATAAAATGGTTCGAAATGTTTGCCTTGATTGTGAAATGAATGAACTGCATGACAGAGGTGCGGCCTGGTCGTGTCACGATTTGTTCGACCGTGAACCGGGCTCTGGAGCATGTATTGAAATGAGGCAACTGAAAATATTGGTGCTCCTGGGACGAATCGGTGCTTGTTTGATGCATCTGGATTCGAGTAGGAGTGCAGTATTAATGAAATGAGAGAAATGATTGTTTTGACCGAGGCTCGAATTGGTTGTGCCGTGTTAGCGACTGGCAACTAACCGAGCTCTGGTGTAGGTATGAAATGTGATCGGAACCAGTGATGCATGCCGTGACGAATCGGTGCGCCTCGGATGCGACTGGTTTCGAAACGGTGATGCGTTGTGGGAGTGAAATGGTAGAAATTGCATGACAGAGATACGGGTCAATCCCTGGTGTCTGCGATTCAGCTATGATCCGGATTTCTGGAGCATGTATCAGAAATGTGGCCAATCCTGGGCACGCCGAGACGAATCGGTGCATTTTCATGCGACTGAATTCCTGTCGGAACGTGATACGTGGGAATGAAATGATAACCATGACAGAGATACAATTGACTGATAAACGTAACTCTGGAGCATGTATAGAAATGAGGCCAATCCTGGGGCACGCCGAGACGAATCGGTGCATTTTTCATGCGACTGAATTCATGTCGGGACGTGATACATGGAAATGAAATGATAACCATGACAGAGATACAATTGACTGATAAACGTAACTCTGGAGCATGTATAGAAATGAGGCCAATCCTGGGGCACGCCGAGATGAATCGGTGCATTTTTCATGCGACTGAATTCATGTCGGGACGTGATACATGGAAATTAAATGATAACCATGACAGAGGTACAAATGACTGATAAAACGTAACTCTGGAGCATGTATAGAAGTGAGGCCAATCCTGGGGCACGCCGAGACGAATTGGTGCATTTTCCATGCGACTAAATTCATGTCGGAACGTGATACATGGAATTGAAATGATAACCATGACAGAGGTACAATTGACTGACAATAACGTAACTCTGGAGCATGTATAGAAATGAGGCCGTAATAACTGGGGCACACCGGAACGAATCGGCGCACCTTTTGGTGCGATTGGATTCAAATCGGAGCGCGGTAGGTGACTGAAATGAGAAATGATTTGAAATGTCAGAAATGAGTTTTAGAAATGTTTTCAGAAATGAGAAATGATTTGAAATGTCCGAAATGAGTTTTTAGAAATGTTTCCAGAAAAGAGAAATGATTTGAAATGTCCGAATGAGTTTTTAGAAATGGGTTTGATAATTTGCAAGTTGCGCCTGGCTATGGCTGTTTAGTAATACCGACATGCTAGAAATGAAGCGGCGTCAGCGTCGCTGTGCTGTCGAATTGTGACATATCGAAAGTACGAGCGATATACATTGCAGTTTGTGCGATGCGGGTGAAACGAAATTTTGAACTCACGGTTTAGTGACATGATATGAAAAACGAAAAGTCCGACGGGACCTTACCTGCGACAGCCAAGCCAGACGCGTGGTACAACTATAACGAAAACGCGGACTTCGAAAGTTTTGAGTACGGAGTATCGAATACGGGAACTGCGAGGCAAGAACTTGCGGACGCTGGTATGTCGAATAGTCGGCTTAGTGACGTATATCGCGCACAGGAAACCGACAAGCACCACAGGTGAGCGGGCTGCTTAAATACCCCCCGGGCTCCTCCCATAAATTCAGGCCACCATATTGGCCTTCATATATATATATATATATATATATATATATATATATATATATATACATACATATATATATACATACATATACACACACATACACAGTATCTCACAGCAGTGAGTACACCCCTCACATTTTTGTAAGTATTTTATTCTATCTTTTCCTGTGACAACACTGAAGAAATGACACTTTGCTACAATGTAAAGTAGTGAGTGTACAGCTTGTATAACAGTGTCAATTTGCTGTCCCCTCAAAATAACTCAATACACAGCCATTAATGTCTAAACCGCTGGCAACAAAAGTGAGTACACCCCTAACTGAAAATGTCCAAATTGGGCCCAATTAGCCATTTTTCCTCCCTGGTGTCTTGTGACTCGTTCGTGTTACAAGGTCTCAGGTGTGAATGGGGAGCAGGTGTGCTAAATTTGGTGTTATCGCTCTCACTCTCTCATACTGGTCACTGGAAGTTCAACATGGCACCTCATGGCAAAGAACTCTCTGAGGATCTGAAAAAAAGAATTGTTGCTCTACATAAAGATGGCCTAGGCCAGTAATGGCGAACCTTGGCACCCCAGATGTTTTGGAACTACATTTCCCATGATGCTCGTGCACTCTGCAGTGTAGTTGAGCATTATGGGAAATGTAGTTCCAAAACATCTGGGGTGCCAAGGTTCACCATCACTGGCCTAGCCTATAAGAAGTTGAGTGCACATGCTCAGTGTCATATCCAGAGGTTGTCTTTGGGAAATAGACATATGAGTGCTGCCAGCATTGCTGCAGAGGTTGAAGGGGTGGGGGGTCAGCCTGTCAGTGCTCAGACCATACGCCGCACACTGCATCAAATTGGTCTGCATGGCTGTCATCCCAGAAGGAAGCTTCTTCTAAAGATGATGCACAAGAAAGCCCGCAAACAGTTTTCTGAAGACAAGCAGACTAAGGACATGGATTACTGGAACCATGTCCTGTGGTCTGATGAGACCAAGATAAACTTATTTGGCTCAGATGGTGACAAGCGTGTGTGGGGGCAATCAGGTGAGGAGTACAAAGACAAGTGTGTCTTGCCTACAGTCAAGCATGGTGGTGGGAGTGTCATGGTCTGGGGCTGCATGAGTGCTGCCGGCACTGGGGAGCTACAGTTCATTGAGGGACCCATAAATGCCAACATGTACTGTGACATACTGAAGCAGAACATGATCCCCTCCCTTCAGAGACTGGGCCGCAGGGCAGTATTCCAACATAATGACCCCAAAGACACCTCCAAGTTGACCACTGCCTTGCTAAAGAAGCCGAGGGTAAAGGTGATGGACTGGCCAAGCATGTCTCCAGACCTTAACCCTATTGAGCATCTGTGGTAGAGTTGCCACCTCATCCCTTTAAACCCGAACACATATTAACCGCTTCCCGCCCGCCGTACGGCCACCATGACATCCTTGGCTTTGAGCGGGGATATCTGAGTAATGCCTGTAGCTACAGGCATCATTCAGATATCGTCTTTTAGAGCCAGCGAATCTGTGCACCATAATGGGGCGTACACACGGTCTGACTTTTCAGCTACAAAAGTCCGACAGCCTGTCCGACAGACTTTCGACGGACTTTTGGCGGACTTTCTAACGAACAGACTTGCCTACACACGATCACACAAAAGTCCGTCGAATTCTTACGTGATGACGTACACCGGACTAAAATAAGGAAGTTCATAGCCAGTAGCCAATAGCTGCCCTAGCGTGGGTTTTTGTCCGTCGGACTAGCATACAGACGAGCGGATTTTTCGACCGGACTCGAGTCCGTCGGAAAGATTTGAAGCATGTTTCAAATCTAAAGTCCGTCGGATTTGAGGCTGAAAAAGTCAGTTGAAAGTCCGGAGAAGCCCACACACGATCGGATTACCAGCCAGCTTTAGTCCGTCAGCGTCCGTTGGACTTTTGTAGCTGAAAAGTCCGACCGTGTGTACGCCCCATAAGAATGATCATAGCGGCTGTTCCGCCGCTTAAATCGTTCTTACGGGAGGCGAGAGGGGACGTCCCCCCTCCCGCCGCCCTCCGGTGCTTCTACTGACTCACCGATACGATCTGTGAGTCGGTCACAGGATCCGCCAGCCCAGGATGTTCAGAATAGAGATTTCTGGCGGACCCGATGGTCGCCGGAGTCTCTATGATCGTTCGGAGGCTGGGCGCGATGTTATGACGTCAAGCCCGGCCTCTGTATTAAAAAAAAAAAAAAAAAAACAGCGGCGCTTCGGCTGGGAAGCGGTGATTGTTTTTTTTTTTGTTTTTTTTTATTTCAGGCTTTCCAGCCTAGAGGTGAGATGTGGGGTCTTATTGACCTCATATCTCACTGTAAAGAGGACCTGTCATGCCATATTCCTATTACAAGGGAGGTTTACATTCCTTGTAATAGAAATAAAAGTGATCAAAAACATTTTTGGGGGAAAAAAAAAAAAAAGTGTCAAGCTAAAATAAAGTAAAATTAACAATAATAAAAAAAAAAATTTAACGCGCCCCTGTCCCTGTGAGCGCGTACGCAGAAGCGAACGCATGTCCCGCCCACATATGAAAACGGTGTTCAAACCACACATGTGAGGTATCGCCGTGAGCGTTAGAGCGAGAGCAATAATTTTGGTCATAGACCTCCTCTAACTCAAAACATGTAACCAGTACAATTTTTTAAAGCGTCGCCTAAGGGGAGTTCTAAGTAGCAAAGTTTGGCGCCATTCCACGAGTGTGTGCAATTTTTAAGCGTGACATGTTAGGTATCTATTTACTCGGTGTAACTTCATCTTTCACATTATGCAAAAACATTGGGCTAACTTTACTGTTTTTTTTTTTTTTTTAAAAGCACAAAACTGTATTTTGTCAAAAACGCATTCGAAAAATTGCTGCACAAATACCGTGCGAGATAAAAAGTTGCAATGACCGCCATTGTATTCTCTAGGGTCTTTGCTAAAAAAACATATATAATGTTTGGGGGTTCTATGTAATTTTCTAGCAAAAAAAAAAAAAAAAAATGATGATTTTTACATGTAGGAGAGAAATGTCAGAATTGGCCTGGTAGGCAAGTGGTTAATTACACGGGTTCTGTGGCTAATTAAATGCAGGTAAGGCACTAAGTGAGTTTAATTACCACCTTAATCAGCCACAGAACCTGTGTAATTCATATGTGTTTGGGTTTAAAGGGATGAGGTGGCAACCCTAATCTGTGGGACATCCTCAAACGGAAGGTGGAGGAGCGCAAGGTCTCCAACATCCACCATCTCTGTGATGTCATCATGGAGGAGTGGAAGAGGACTCCAGTGGCAACCTGTGAAGCTCTGGTGAACTCCATGCCCAAGAGGGTTAAGGCAGTGCTGGAAAATAATGGTGGCCACACAAAATATTGACACTTTGGGCCCAATTTGGACATTTTCACTTTTGTTGCCAGCAGTTTAGATATTGATGGCTGTGTGTTGAGTTATTTTGAGGGGACAGCAAATTTACACTGTTATACAAGCCGTACACTCACTACTTTACATTGTAGCAAAGTGTCATTTCTTCAGTGTATATACACAATTTAAAAAAAAAAAAATGTAACCTTTTTTTTTTTTTAAATTTACCCTATGTGAACAGGACAGTACAGGGTCACCCTAGTGACATTGTACTGCTCTGAGGAGATCAGGATTTTGTTTTTACATTATGATTGCTTTTTACAGTGAGCCAGTGTATAAACAATCACTTTGACATCCATTCATGTGCCATTGTGTACTTACATACATATGTATGTATGATCACAGCCTCTAATGTATGTATCATCACCGCCTCTAATGTATGTTTGTATGTATGATCAGCGCCCCTAATGTATGTATGATCAGCGCCCCTAATGTATGTATGATCAGCGCCCCTAATGTATGTATGATCAGCGCCCCTAATGTATGTATGATCAGCGCCCCTAATGTATGTATGATCAGCGCCCCTAATGTATGTATGATCACCGCCTCTAATGTATGATTACCGCCTCTAATGTGTGATCACCGCCCCTAATGTATATATGATCACCGCCCCTAATGTATGTATGGTCACCGCCTCTAATGTGTGATCACCGCCCCTAATGTATATATCATCACCGCCCCTAATGTATATATGATCACCGCCCCTAATGTATATATGATCACCGCCCCTAATGTGTATATATATATATATATATATATATATATATATATATATATATATATATATATATATATATATATATATATATATATATATAATCACCGCCCCTAATGTATATATGATCACCGCCCCTATTGTATGATCTCGGCCATCTAACTGTGTTGAGTTTGATGTACTGGGAAGGGAAGGCTTTATGATACAGTGACCACGTGACACTAATCTCTCACTATCTATACATACATGTATATGTCTCGTCACAAATACGAAACATTCTGGATACTACAAAGCTTGGCTTACTGTCTGTGGTTTTACCTCGAGGTCATTAGCAGACACTTCCAGGAATGGTGATCCCCAGGTGTCCGCCAGCCTCTGACCTTCTAATGGTGACACTTGACGACTGAAGAGCAGAAAGAATGGAATATCTTCACCTCAAATAGCCAGATGTGAAGAAGAGGGTAGAACCAATAAAAAGACAATTACCTTCGTGCTGGCAGATCTTCCTTGTTCCCCACAAGAACAATCAGAGTATTAAAAGAAAAAAAAAACAATAAATTGACACTTTGCTGTCTGAATTAAACCAAACTTACAGTGCGACAACCCAGAAGATAAATGTGGAATTCTTGAATGAAGGTAGGATGGAGCTACGGGGAAAATGTTTGTTATATTACTCCCGTTGGTAGAAGGGAAGGAGATGTGTCACTAAGATCGATCATTAACACCATATCAGCCACTGATTCTATATGTATGATTTTACAGAGACTGACCTAGTAAACATCTTCCAAGTAGCTCAGTCCTCAGAATTAAAGCGGACCTTCAGTCATTTTTTTCTTCTTTCAATCTATTAAATCTTCTGCCCTTCTTGTTTTAACTTTGGATAGTAAAACATTTTTTTTCTGCCAGTAAATACCTTATACAGCCCACTCCCTGTTTCTTGTCTGGTATAAAGCCTAGGCTTATGACATCATGCACAGCTCTCTCTCTCACTCTCGTGAGAGTTTGCCAGGAAGGGAGGGAGAATGAATCATAAGAGGGCCAATGAAAGCTGCAGAGCTGGAGGTGTGCCTCTGTGTGTCTGTGTAAATCCAGGAAGTGAACAGGCAGCAGCTTCAGCTGCCCACATTTAAAATGGCTGCAGCCAGATTCAGTGGAGGGAGATTTCTGCAGCATATTTGGCAAGTACAGAATCACAGTATATAGAAAATATGCAAAGTGGTTGGAGAGAAGCTTTAGACTGGCAAAGATGTTTTTCTTATAAATTCTTTGAGCAGGCTGCACTTCCTCTTTAAGGCACCACCCAGTGCCATCATGAGGACTAATCACTGGCAGTCAAGTAACAAACAGGTGTGCCACCTTCCTCAGAGATATGCAAGCTCTGAGGAAGGGGTGCATCCCCCGAAACGCATCAACCTGCCCAAGCAGTGGTGCAGCTGTCATCAATCATGGCAATTCCTATGTTTCTCCCATTATATTTTTCCTCTAAGCTGCTGAGAAATGTTAGGAAAGCTGTCTGTGGCTCCTTACGTATGTGTGTGCATGTATGCATGAGAGATAAGGACCTTAGATTGTAAGCTCAAGGGCAGGGACTGATGTGAATGAATAACGTGTAAAGCACTGCATACATTGATGGCGCTATATAAATACCTAAATTAAATAAATAATACTTACCAGCCTATGCCTCGTCTCTCCTGCAGCTTTTGGTGCAACACGATTGCAATCTGAAAGCTGAAAAATTAATTAAAAGACATCATTTTTTTCCCTCAATGAACAGCAGAAGTAAGCAATGTTATGAAAAACATAAAGCTAACTTTGCAAGGGAGTCAACATACTAGACCACAAAAAGTCCATCTACACCAGGAAGATCAAATAGGGGAACAGCCTATACCTTTACATTATAGTGGATCTAAAGGCTCTATGCATTAAGGTAAAAAACCTTCTGGGTGCAGCTCCCCCCCCCCCCAAATACATACCTAAGCCCCATTTCGATCCAGTGATGTTCATGAGAGCAGCGGCTCTTCGGGGTCTCTCTCTCTCCTCACTGGCTCGCTAACCTTGTAATAGAAACCATAGAGCAGACCACAATGGCCCATCTACATCAGTGGGATCAGTGGGGAACAGCCCAAAACTCTGCGCTAACCTTGTAAGGTTCCACAAAGTGGACCATCAAGGAGATCAGTAAGACGACAGTCAAGAAATATTAACTAACCTTGTAAGATAATCCACAGAGTATACCACAATGTATACATCTACGCCAAATATATCAGTAGGGGAACAGCCCAGAATTCTGCGCTAACCTTGTAAAAGGGAGTCTACAGAGTAGACCACAATGTACCATCTACACCAGGTAGAACATTAGGAGAACATCTCAGAACTCTCCACTAACCCTGTAAGGGAATCCACACTGTAGACCACGATGTATCCATCTACACCAATAAAAAAGGATGGGGAAAGGAAGGAGAATTCCAATTGTATATAATTGGAAGGCAATATGTCAGGCATAGCCACAAATGTCGCCATCGCTCCTTATAATGGAAACAAGTCCTTACATGCTTTAAACAGGGGAATTGGCGCTGTCCGGCTATATGTGCATTAATGGTGATTCATACAAGTGCAAAGAACATACATGTAAAAAGAATAAATGAAATAAAGCTATTATTATGCGTGTAACCAATGTGTTGCGGGGGCTGAGGTATATCAAAGTGCACACAACACACCCAGCAATATAATATAATAAAGTGCAACGTGCTCCTAAAATATATGTACCAATATCTCAATATATACCAAATACCTATATGTATATAGGAATGTGCCCAAAGGTTGAGAAAATATAAAAAGAGCAAAAAAAAATAAAAATAATAAAAAAAAAAATTCAGGAAATCCAAAATACAAACAGTTTTAGCAATAAAAAACAAACAAACAGTTTTAGCAATAAAAAATCCCCAGCATTTGTGCATAAAAAGTCCAAAAAAAACTAATTATGAAAAAATGAAAAAAAAAAGTGAAAAAAAAGGTGTATAGAAAAAACAAAAAGATCTATAAAAAGCAGTAAGTGTCCAAAATAAAAGTCCTAAAGTGTATCCTTCTGGTGAAGAAAACGTCTCAGCATTAACTGGTGTTTCCCCGGTCCTTCACTGCACCCCCACTCGTGCTTACACTCACCGGACTGCCTAACCCCTGCAGGGGCAAAAGGCATATGTAGAAAATCCTACAATGGCGAATCCAGGAAGCGATCCTCCGTCCGGGGGCGTTTTATCCTTCTCTGGTATTGTAGTATCCCCAATGATAAACATCCATATGAGGTAAGGAAAGAAAAAACTTCATAGCGTGAATCCGAAAAAAATGGAGTTTATTAATAAAAATCCATAAGAATATGGTAAAAATAGTTAAAAACAGTTATAAACACAGGAGCTGACAGCGCTCCAATAGCCGGCTCACAGCTGGTGGGCAGCGTGGTGTAGCGTGCGTTCCACCGCCCGCCTGCTAGAAACCGGAAACAACTCAAGCAGAGAGATGCTGACGTGTGCGTATCCCGAGGCCACGCCTTACGCGTTTCGTCATCAAGACGTCATCTGAGGCCTCCACCACAGTCACTTCATACTGATCCTTTCCCACATAAACCGTATTCTTCCAAACTGAGGAGCCAATAGAAAACGGGTTACCAAAACAGAAATGAAAGTGTAACCTTTTCATGTTAGGTTTTGAATATAGCGTGAAAGGCTGAGAGGCTCCGCCAGATTTTTTTATTGCTGTGTGTGTTCCATTGGAGATTTCCTCATGGTCCTCCTCACTGGAACAGGAAGTGAGGACAAATCTCAAAAAGAGCCAAAGATAATAAAATAACAATTTTCTGGGATTCTTACATTATGTTACTGTTTTTATGCTGTCTGCAGAGGTTCTCGTCTTTTCATACTGCAAAAATATAGGCTGAAGATCCACTTTAAAGAGCAAGTCTTTATATTCAACACACTGAAAGAAACAGCTGATATTCACTGCACTGTACTTACTGCTCTCTATGGTAAACTAGTATTTACTGTTCTCTATGGTCAACTGGTAGCTGCTGCTTTCTATAGCCAACTGGCACTTAGTGTTCTCTATGGTCAGCTGGCACTTACTGCTTTCTGTGGTCTGTGGTACTTCTGTCTATGGTCTAGGATACTTACTGCTCTCTATAATCAGTCTGTCCTTACGGCTCCTTATGGTCATATAGTATTTACTGCTTTCTATGGTTAGCTAGTATTCGCTGTTGTCTATGGTCTCTTTTTTTCCTTCGGATGTTGGCTCCAACTTGTCTTGCATACACAAGGTCACACAAATCTTGTCGGAAATTCCGATCGTCAAGAACGCGGTGACGTACAACATGTATGACGAGCCGAGAAAAATGAAGTTCAATAGCCAGTGCTGCTCGATTCCGAGCATGCGTGGAACTTTGTGCGTCAGAACTGTGTACACACAATCGGAATTTGCGACAACGGATTTTGTTGTCGGAAAATTTGAGAATCTGCTCTCAAATTTTGTGTGACGGAAATTCCGACAAAAAACGTCTGAAGGAGCCTACACACGGTCGGAATTTCCGACAACAAGCTCCCATCGAACATTTCCCGTCGGAAAATCTGACCGTGTGTACGGGGCATAATACTCTGTATTAATGTATATTACTCTACATTTGTCTTTTTTTAGTCTTCCATGCTGTGTGTTACTCAAATATTCTGTGTTACTCTCTATCATACAAGTCTCTATTACTCTACATTAGTCTAATACTCTGAATTAATGTATATTACTCTACATTTATCTGTATTAGTCTTCATTGCTGTGTATTACTTATTACTCTGTATATTAATATATTACTCTGTATAACTGCGTATCACTCTGTATTGCTCTGTATATCAATATATTACTCTGTATATATTAATAAATGACTCCATATTAGTCTATATTTTTTACATTAGTCTCTTTTAGTCTAAATTGCTCCTTATTTCTCTATGACTTTGTATGACTCTACATGACTCCCTACAGCACATGGGGGGGGGGTCCATGGAGTAGCAGGCTCTCCTAGGGGGGACTGGTGGGGTCACCCTGTGCTGCACACTATGCCCCTCCCCCTCCAATGGGGACCTCCTAGTCGGAGCACAGTGTGCGGTATGTACCATCTCCCCCCCGTACATACCGACCGATACATGGCCCAGGATAACAACCTTGTGGCATCTCGCAGTGGCCATAACAAACGATAAAAGAGAAGATTCCACCAACACTGACAACTCCAGCCCAGACCGCGGACCTCGGAGCTCCTCCCACAAACAAATCAGGACTCTCCAAGTCATGCGCGGATTGGTGGACTGGGTAGCGGATCTCCAACGAGTGACGGGATGGCTGGGCGCACTGCGCTGTGATTGGTCCTCACCCCTCCCCTCCATACCTTCCAGGCCTTAGATGTATCTACGCCACCCCAACCTTCCAGTCTATTGATGTATCTAAACACCCTAACCTTTCAGGCTTTAGATGTGCCTGCTGTCTTGCCCCCTCCCCCAAGGCTTTTGGTGTATCTGCACCCCTCCCCCCTATAGCTTCCAGGCCTTAGATGCATCGCCAACATTTCCAGGCCTTAGATGTATCTCCCACATATCACCTTCCACCCCATGTCTTCCAGTCCTTAGATATGTCTGTTCTCATACCTTCTAGGGCCTAGGATATCTTCCAATCCTTAGATGTGTCCTCACCCCTCCCCTCCATACCTCCCAGGCCTTAGATGTATTTCCCCCCACACGTCTTCCATTCCTTAGATGTGTCTAAACCCCCCCCCCCCCCAACTTTCCAGGCCTTAGATGTAACTTATACCTCCCCCCAATGTCTTCCAGGCCTTGGATGTATCTTCTCCCTCCCCCAATGTCTTCCAGTCCTTAGATGTTTCTACAGCACCCCATACTTTCAGGCCTTAGATGAGATGTATCTTCCCCACATATCTTCCAGTCCTTAGATGTAGCTACACACACCAATCTCCCAGGCTTTAGATGTGCATGCTCTCCTGCCCCCCCCCCCCAAACCTGTCAGGCCTTAGATGTGACTGCGCACCCCCCCCCTCCCAACCTTCCTCCTGGCCATAGATGTGTCTTCACCCATACCTTCCAGGCCTTAAATTTATCTCCCCCCCCGTGGCTTTCAGTTCTTAGATGTGTATACACCCCCCCCCCCCCACATGTCTTCCAGTCCTTAAATGTGTCTACACAGCCCACGTGCAGAGCCCGCCAGGAAGTCGGCGCTGCGCTAATTACAGGTAGTGAGACATTGTCCCGATGTGCGGCTGCAGAGATCAGGAAATGTCTCACTGCCTGTAATTAGCGCAGCGCCGACTTCCTGGGGGGCTCTGCACGTGGGCTGTGCGAACACGCCGGAGCTCATCCTTATCAGGCAGCATCAATAGACCCCCTCCCTCAACAGTAGAGCCTTCCCAGCAACATAGTATCCCCCAGCAACAAAAGATCCCTCAGCAGACAGCAACAATAGATCCCCCCACAACAGTAGACACCCCCCACAATAAAATACCCACCAGCAACAATAGATTTCTCAGCTGTCACCATCAATAGACCCTTTCCTCAACAGTAGATCCGCCCCAGTAACATTAGATCCCTCAGCAGTCAGAAACAATAGACCCCCCCCCCCCCCCCAGCAGCAGTAGACACCCCCCACAACAAAATACTCACCAGCAACAATAGATTTCTCAGCTGCTAGCATCAATAGACCCTTCTCTCAACAGTAAATCCATCCCAGCAACATAATATCCCCCAGCAACATTAGATCCCTCAGCAGTCAGCAACAATAGATCCTCCCCCCCAGCAACAGTAGACACTCCCCACAAAAAAATACCCACCAGCAATAGATTTCTCAGCTGCTAGCATCAATAGACCCTTCCCTCAACAGTAGATACTTCCCAGCAACAGAAAATTCTTTACAAGCAACAATAAACCTCCCCTCGACAATAGATCCACCCCTGCAACAAAGGATCCCCAGCAACAATAGATCCCTCAGCAGCCAGCAACAATAGATCCCCCCAGCAAAAGGAGACACCCCCCACAACAAAATACCCACCTGTAAGGATGAGCTCCGGCGTGTTCGCAAACTGCACGTGCCAAGCCCGCCAGGAAGTCGGCACGGCGCTGCGCTAATCACAGGCAGTAAGACATTTCCCGATCTCTGCAGCCGCACATCAGGAATTGTCTCACTGTTTGTGATTAGCGCTGTGCAGTGCCGGGTTCCTGGCGGGCTCAGCACATGCAGCTCGCGAACACGCCGCAGCTCATCCTTACCCACCAGCAACAATAGACTTCTCAGCTGCCAGCATCAATAGACCCTTCCCCCAAAAGTAGGTTCCTACCAGCAACAAAAAAATCATCTACAAGCATCAATAGACCCCCCCCCCCCCCCCCGACAGTAGATCCGCCCCTGCAACAAGAGACCCCCAGCACCCTTGCCATTACATACATTCAATACTAGAGGTGCCGGAACTGCGTTCCCCCATGTTCCCACTGAAAAAAAAAGCCCTGGCTTTACACATTAGCTCATTGATATGTAAACTAATTCAAATCCCATATTATATAAAAAGAAAGTCAGTTTGTCTAGGTAAAAAAGTGTGTTGTAAATTCCTGTGCCCCAGAAAAGGAATAAACGTTTAACTGAAAAAAGTAAAAATATCCCACATTACTATGAAAACTGAGCATTGACAACTACCAAATAATACAAGTAGTATGAAAATGAAAACTGGACATCTGAGACTTAAACAAAAACATTTGTATAGGTGTTCATGCAATGTTCTCAGGCTGTGTTCTCCGCAGATCCATAATATTCATTAAAAAAGTGTGAATGTGGAGCGGCGTGACTGACTGACGCAGGGAGGTGCGGTCTGAGCATGACGGAGTGAGAGGCGGAGCATCGCAGTGGCGCGCTCGAGCAGGAGATCGGGTTCGGCGGGCTGAGTGAGATACGCCAGGAAGAACCACGAGCAGTTACAGGGGCGAGTGTATGCCTGAAGTCTATGCTTGGAGTGTATGCCTGGAAACAGACAAGAGAAGGGCACAGGTCGGGCGGAGGCACCCAGATACCCTTCTATCACTAAATACCTCACCGGAAGGACGGAGCCAGTCATGTCAGTGGAGGCCGGGGCCGTTTCACAGCGCGCTGCTCGGGCCGCCCTGAGACAGCAAGCAGCCATGGAGGAACCACCTACCCCGATCATAGTAAGTGTTTCAGCTGGGAACATCCGCACGGAGGTGGCAGAAACAGCAGAAATTAGTCCCCCAATTATGCCCCGGACCGAGGCTGTCACAGAGACTCAGGTACGTTGTGTCAATAGGGGGGAAACTATTGTACTGGCTGCTGATGGTGTACAGGACATTAGGAAGCTCATACAGGCGCTACCAACTAAAGAAGAACTACAAGCCCTATTGAGTGACATAAAAATTGCGGTCAGGGAAGAACTAAGTGAAGTAACTGCCAAATTAGAGGTGATGGACAAAAGAATGGGTACCTGTGAGTCCCTACAGTCCTCGGCAGATGCCCGTATAGAGCTACTGGAAAGGAAGTTTAAAACACAGCATCAACAACTGCTACTGCTGCAGTTACAAGCAGAGGAATTTGAGAACAGAAGCAGGAGAAACAATGTACGCATTAAAGGGATCCCAGAAACAATAAAACCACCCGAGCTGAGGAAAACAGTAACCGAGGTCTTTAACAAATACTTAGGAAAGCCAGCCGACAATCACATTGAGCTGGATCGTGTTCATAGGAGCCCAGCAGGGCCTATGTTAGATACAGGTCCCCCCAGAGATGTGCTTTGCCGTGTGCATTTTTTTAGGGTGAAGGAGGATATAATGAGAGCTGCATGGCAGAAAGGGGTGCTGGAAGTCGCAGGTCAGGGGGTACAGGTGTTCCCAGACCTTAGCCGGCAGACGAAAAAAAGGAGAAGGTTACTGAGACCATTGCTGGATCAAATACGGGCAAAAGGTGCAACTTACAGATGGGGTCACCCATTCTCATTAATCATAAAAAAGGATGCTCACACCTTTGCCCTGGTGGCGCCAGAGCAATTACCGGACTTATTCAAGTTCCTAGATTCAGAAATAGTGGAGATTCCTGATTGGATTGATATGACCACGGACACTGTCAGAGAGTATACCCATCAGAAATAACTATGAGGGAGCAGGAATAGAGGAGAAGGAAATGCGGCTAGGATTTCATGATGGACTTGCTTTTTGTTTTGCTTCTCTTTGTGTTATTTTATAATGGACTCCTTTCAATTGTGTGTTGTTCCGGACTTGATGGAAGGTTCGGGGGACACTCTCTCCCCCCTGGGAGTGCTTATTGTGTTTCACCCCCTTAAAGGGGGAAGAGGGGGGAAGGGAAGAGGGAAAGTTTTTTCTGTTCTTTTTTTCCCCCTCTCGTTTTCTTCTTTCCCTGCGGGTTTCTTTATGTTTGTTTATGCATAATGGAAGAGGTTTTTGAGTGTGATACATTACAGGCAATACCAATGGAAGGCCCATTACTGCTCCCCCTTTTTTTTTTTTTTTTTTTTTTTTTTTGTGTGTGTGTGTCACAGGGGTGGGCATAGTAAGTGGGTGGATTTATTGCGGTGTTTTGGTGAGAATATGTTATGGGAATTTTGAAGCACAGGATGTATAGGAAGTATTTTGCTTTTTTTTTTTTTTTTTTTTTTTTTTTTTTTTTCTTGCGGTGAAGGTAATAATGCGGGGGGAGGGAGGAGATGGGGGGGGGGGAAGGGCAAGAAGGGAGGGAGGGGGGAGGGAGAAGGGGGAGGGATATACGACACCAAATAATACGTTTTTTGCTTGTATACAAATTTTTACACCAATGGATAGGGGTCCTTAGGGCCCCCCAAGAATCAGAGGGAGGGGAGAAGGTGATGGACACAAGAACTTTGTTATTTTCTGTTTTGTTTTTAGGGTCTCTGGGGTTTTTTTTTTTTTTTTTTTTTTTTAAAGGTAATAAGGCTAGGTTGTATCATGGACACATAAGCACGGAGGTTTTGGTGGTTACACATGTTACACTGGTTGTACATATGGTAGTAAGGGGGAGGGCACAAATGGGGGTAGGGAGGGGGGAGGGAGAAGGGGGAGGGACATATGACACTAAATAATATGTCTTTTGTTTGCATACAAATTTTTACACCAATGGATAGGGGTCCCTAGGGCCCCTCTAGAATTAGAGGAAGTTGAGTAGGTGATGGACACAAGAATTTTGTATTCCCTGTACGGTTCATGGGGTTCAGGGGTTTTTTTTTTTTTTTTTTTTTTTTTTTCTCGTCTCCTCCCCCTTCTCCCCTCTCCCCTGGGCCCCCCCCCCCCCCTTGCCCTCTAAACACCTCGGTTTCACCGGGGATGGCGGGGGGGGGGTGCTGGAGGGAGGGGGGAGGATGGGGATGGAGGGGGGGAGGGGGGTGAGGTATGGGTTATTTGGGTGTAAGGTGCAGGGAAAGGGATGGATGGGGGTGTGGGGGGGAGGGAGGGGTCGTAGGGGGTTATATGTTAACAAGCGGAACATAAGTATGGAAATGGAAAAATAGATGTAAAAGGGTAACTGACTGACATTATTACAGGTGTATTCTTCTTGGCTATTTCACTCGTAGTTATTACCAACGGGCGTGCCACTGTAGTCTTCTGATATTTAGATACTCAAACTCTTTGTGCTCAGGGGCATCCTCCCACAATAGACGTCTCCCCTCCGAGTGGAGGAAAAGTCGGAGGCGTTTAAAAAGTTTTCTTTTTTTTTTTTTTTTCTTTCCGCCAAACGGCACCGAGGTCTCGCGCCGTTCGGATTGTGACCTCCAATTGGTACAAGGGGGTCTCCCTTTTTTTTTTTTTTTCTCTCCATCTCCCTCTTCCTGGGGTCCTGGTGGGGGACTCCTCTCTTCGTAAATTCCAATAGACCGTAAAAAGAAAGGTAAAGAAGGAAGAAAATATGACTAGAATAAAATTCACTTCATATAACGTCAAGGGACTGAATATCCCGGAAAAACGGATTAGGCTACTTGCGGAGATGGGAAGGTTGGGGACGCAGATTGGCTTCCTCCAGGAGACACATTTTAGAAGGGACAGAATACCAAAACTCGGAAATCATAAATTCTTAACAGCCTATCACAGTACATCCCCGAGTTCTAAAACCAATGGAGTATCAATCATAGTCTCAAAACAGGTTCCATGGAAGGAATTGAAGGTAGTTACAGATGAGGAGGGTCGCCTTCTAATTGTAAAGGGACAAATTGGACCACAGAGGATTACACTGGTGAACCTATACCTCCCAAATGAAGAACAGGTTAGTTACCTGGAGACTTGTTTACAAATGATATATCAACACAAGGAGGGTATTTTAGTGATAGGAGGTGACCTAAATTTAGTATTAGATCCGTTCCTGGACACGTCAAGGGGAGCCTCACATCTCTCTTCGACAAAAATACGAAGAATTAAGAAACTATTGAGTGATCTGCAAGTAATAGACACATGGAGGTCAATCCATGCCCAGGACAGGGACTACACGTTTTACTCGTCAAAACACAAAACATACACGCGCATTGATTATGTTATGATATCACAGACAGTCATATCATCACTGGTGAGTGCGGAAATAGGTTCATTTACCCTTTCAGACCACGCTCCGACAGACTGTATGTTGGATCTGGGGGAGGATGAACGCCGGGAATGGCATTGGAAGATTAATGAAACGTTATTAAAAGATAAGGAGTATGAGCAAAAACTTAATCAGGAGTTGGATTCCTTTTTTCTGATAAATGAGTCGAGTGAAGTCACCCCATTTTGTGTGTGGGAGACACACAAGTGTGTGATGAGGGGAGTTCTGATATCACTCGGGGCGCATAGGAAGAAGAAGCTCAACGCGCAGATTGAGGACCTGCTCGAAAAAATTAGGGTAGTAGAACTGAAACACAAAAAATCTCATACACAGGCATTAGAGGAGAAACTAGGTGGCCTCAGAGGAGACCTGAACTTGCTTCTCATTGAACAGGCTAAAGCAAAATTGAAACGGGGAAGACGGACACTATATGAATTTGGGAACAAACCAAGTAGGATGCTGGCAAAGGCCCTCAAGGATGCCACAACACCACCCCATTTGACGGGGATTAAAACACAGCAGGGGGTGTTGGCGAAATCACAGGAGATGGCACAGATTTTTAAGGGGTACTATGAGGGTCTGTACCAGCTGGAGGGCCATCAGCTCCCACACAGGTGCAGAAATAAACAAGAGAGGGCAAAAGAATATTTGAGCAATTCAGAAATGCCAAGGTTTACGGAGGAGGTAGCAAGAGATTTAGACGCACCAATTTCAATAGAAGAATTTAAAAAAGCAATAAACCTTCTAAAAGTAGGGAAAGCCCCGGGCCCAGATGGGTATACTCTGACGTACTATAAATTTTTTGCTGAGAAGTTGGCTCCAAGGTTTACAGCGGCTTTTAATTCCCTACGGGAAGGGCGGAGGATACCTAAAGAAACTTTGATGGCACATATAGCAGTAATTCCTAAGGTAGGAAAGGATCCATCCCAATGCTCTAGCTATCGGCCTATTGCGTTACTGAACGTGGACCTGAAAATTTTTTCTAAGATCCTGGCGTTAAGACTAGAAGAACACATCCCGGCACTGATTCATCCAGACCAGGTGGGATTCACGGCAGGAAGGGAAGGTAGGGAAAACACGCAAAGAGTAATAAATGCAATATATACAACACAGAGCAGACAGGAACCCCTCGTATTGTTCTCAGCGGACGCAGAAAAAGCTTTCGATAGGGTTGACTGGATCTTTCTTAAAACAACCTTACAACATATCGGACTGGGTGAAGGAATGTTGAGCTGGTTCTCAAACCTTTACTCAATTCCAAGCGCAAGGGTTAAGGTTAATGATAGGCTATCGGATCCCTTTGAGATACAAAATGGAACGCGGCAGGGATGTCCCCTTTCACCAATCATTTTCATACTTACACTGGAACCTTTCCTAAGGAAAATACGTGCGGATTGTAACATCAGGGGTATTAAGACGGAGAGAGAGGAACACAAACTAGCAGCATATGCAGATGATCTGATCTTCTTCATAACCTCTCCAACTATATCCCTCCCTTCCCTTCTAAGCAAGGTCAATGAGTATGGGGAGTTAGCAAACTATAAGGTAAACTACACTAAGTCCGAAGCTATGGGGTTGGAGATGGATACAACTGAAATACATCGGATAAAAGCACAATTTAATTTTAGGTGGACAGACTCCCACATAAATTATTTGGGCACCAAAATTCCAAAGAAGCTTAGTAGAATGTTTGAATTAAACTATGCCCCGCTGTCAAGACAAATTAAACAAGACTTTAGGAAATGGGATAGGGACATCTTTACCTGGTTTGGAAGGACAAACATTATAAAGATGAACGTGATGCCTAGAATTCTCTACTTGTTTCAAACGTTACCAATAAAGATCCCATCAAATTTTCTTAGGGACCTTAGATCAGGGTTTTTAAGGTTTATATGGTCAGGTAAACCTCAAGGATAAGGAGAAATATCCTAGTACTCCCAAAAGAGAAAGGAGGTATTGGTTTCCCAGACCCAGTACACTACTGGGAAGCCCTACAACTAGCGAGAGTGGTGGAATGGTGCGCCTCGGTAAGGAAACCGCACATACAGTTAGAGCAGGCGACGTCTAAAATTCCATTGGAAGGATTAGCATGGATTAAAAAATCAGAATTACCTACCATAGTGAAAAAACACCCGTTAACAGGGGCAACTATTTGCTCCACTTACATGATCTTTAAAAAAACAAATCTTTCACCAATTCCGAGCCCAATGTCCCCGGTATTGGGTGCCCCGGACTTCTTACCAGGTTTAATCGATCGGAGGTATGAAGCAATAAAACATAAAGGGAAAAGTAGGCTGATAGACTTTTCTAGGGACTGCCGCCTGATGACAAGAGGCGAGATAGAGGGTGAGGTGACAGAAGACCTGGACTATTTTAGGGCTATGCAGCTAGGAGCGTATATCCGCTCAAAAAATAAAAAATTTTCAGTAATACGGGAGCTGACTAGGTTTGAACGGACTTGCCTAAATGGCGAAAACATCAGGCATTCCTTATCACATTTTTATGAAATACTAACAAGCCTGGAAGTGCCACAGGAGTTCAATTTTATGCAAGCCTGGGAGAGAGAGCTAGGAGTAACGTTTACTCAAAAGCAGAAGACGAAAATATTAAAATCAGTACATAAAACATCAATTGCCAGCAGATACCAAGAGGGAGGATACAAAATCCTTACCAGATGGTATAGAACACCAGCTGCCCTTCAAAAAATTTACCCTCAAGTGTCAGATAGATGTTGGCGCTGTAAGAGGGGGGTGGGAACGATGACACATATATTCTGGGAATGTGAGGATATCAAAGGCTTCTGGGAAACAGTTGAGGAACGATTAAGGATATTACAGGTGTGTCCCTTGGGAGCAACCCGGCTGCATTTTTATTAAATGATGTCCCCCTATCGGTGGAAAAATATAAGAAGTCTCTGCTTAAACACCTTCTCACCGCCGCAAGGGCGTGTATCCCGGCTCTGTGGAAAAGTACCGTCCCCCCGACTAAATTTCAGTGGTGGGCCAGAATCACAGAAATTCAACAAATGGAAAATTTGACGATGATGCTGAAAGAACAAGATGAGAAATATCGGAGGACCTGGTCTCCCCTAGTAGAGTATAGAATTAGAGAACAGGAGAAGGGGGACAGATAGGACCGAATGGATCTGAGGAGAGGGGTTCCCCCCTCCCCCCCACCTTGGGGGGTGGGGTTAATATATTTTTCTTTTTTTTTTTTTTTTTTTTTTTTCTTTTTTCCTGTTGTACTGGTGGGGTGGGGGGGGTAATGGGGTTAAGGGAAATGAAAAAGGGGGAATTATATGTTTTGCCCTTGGAATAGAAGAGACTTAGAATCAATTGGTAAGGAAACGAGTGAAAAAGTTATATTATGATAGAATATTATGATAGAAAGAATATGTATATGCTGATATGATGTTTAAAAAGAAATGTTTCAAGTGGCATGTGACATATGACTGTCAGAAAAATAAAGAATTTATAAAAAAAAAAAAGTGTGAATGTGGAAAATACCACATCATGGCCACCAGATGGCAGAGCGTATCATAGAAAAGAAGTATAAATGCACTTTTTATCTATCAAAAAAGTGTTTCCCAGAGCTAAACCTTTCATCTGATTTCTAATTGCTACATTTGTAAATTTCAAAAGCCAATATAAAGGAAAAGTAGTGGTAAAAAAAAGCACTTGTGGGTTTAACCAATCTTGTTTTTCTGTACAATTCTCCTTTAAGGGGGTGTGTCCTATGCCTGCATACTTTTGTTTTTGTCCCTCATTCCCATCTCAAAAAGTTGGGAGGTATGCATATGAATGTTTAGATGTTGAATTTTAAATGCAGCGGCAAGACGGTGTCTTCAGT